>JAYESD010000012.1:5953921-6364428 GCA_036927565.1 Tuctoria greenei | reverse complement strand
GGTGATCCGGCGTTGCAGTGGTGATCCACCCGAGCAAACACATCCGGCGTGTCCCTGGTGAGGCAGTGATCACGTTAGGCAAGGAAAATGGGGGGCAGGGGGACGGCAGCGACGAGAACGCGAGTGCCGAGGGGTCTCACCGGCGATGAAGGGCTAGGGTTGGAGAGAGCTCGGGGTAGGGGGAAAATGAAGGCGCCGACTCCTCTTAAGCGCAGAGGGGGGGGTGCGGTTGTGAAGCGCGTGCGAAAACCACCGGGGGAGAGTGGAATCGGGGGGAGAAAACGTGGGCGTGGGGAGGGTGCGGTGACGGTTGCGCGCGGCGCGGGAAAGAGAGGGGAGAGAGGGGGAAGAACGTGCCGACAGGCGGGCCCGGGGTGCAGAGAGAGAAGAGGTGGGGGGGGGGTTCGGCTGGGCCGGCGGGGAAGGGAAAGGAAATTGGGCCAGAGGGGAATAGTCGGCCCAGGGAGGGTTTTAACTTTTTCTTTTTCTTTTTCCTCTTCTTTTCTTTTGATTTGAATTCAAATTCAATTTAAATCATTTTGCTACACGATTGAACTTCAAAAATCACCCAAAAATGCATACAACTATGATCAAGGATTTGAGCAAATTTTTATACATGAAATATGGATGTTACACCAACCTACACAAATCCCCGTCCACGTCTCATATTAAAGAGTGAATGTTATAGTAACCTCTCGCGAGTAGGTTTCCCTCACTCGACTTGCTCTCGCAAGTAGAATTGAACTACTTGACTTCTGGTCAACAAAATGTGACCAATCTCGCGAGTAGTTTCCGACATACTCGACTTCTACCGATCTTCTAAATAAACATTAAGCATAGCAATATAATCCGAGGGGGTCTTATACTACCCATCCACTTCAAGGATTATTTGATCATGCATGTGGAGTATTCAATCAACATAGACCTAATGCACATATCAAGTCTATTCAATACAGTGTTTATAAAAGTAAAACTTTAAAAGGTACTTAAATGCAAACCGGGGCTTGCCTTTCGGTTGCGATAAAAGTAAGCGACGATCAGTTAGTATTCTTTGATGATAATTCACGCCACATCAGATCCAATAGAGAATTCCACTCCTCCAGGTTGTGCTTCTCGTTGGCCACCTCCGTTGCGAACACTATCGAAATGATATGCAATTAAGAGATTGCAATTAATTATTATGAAAATTGAAGTTGATTATAACTTGAGAAGGATTAATATTAGTTAGGACTGGAAGTTCTATTGCTGGATTTGCACCGCAACAGAGAGGAAACAAGATGAACTTAGGCAATGGACATATGGAGTGAAATAGAAATTGTTTTGTACATAGGGATGTGATCTCAATTTATACAGGTTCAACAGATGATCTGAGCCTTAGAAAATTACAGTGAGTTCATATGGTCATGAATGAATAACCAGGTAAGTTTCAGATACAGAAAATGAATATATTGGTCTACAAAATTTCTTAAGTGTTTAGCTTTCTCTGAATTTTGGTTGTAATTCTTAAGGTCTATCATGGCTACCAGAGGTTGTATCATACAGAGAGGGTTTCACTGGTTCTATTAAAATTTTTCAACAATTTTTGAATATTCCTACAGGGAGAAATTGATTTTACAAGGTTGGAAAATGTTACTGAAAAATATTTTATTGTTTTTGGGCATCGTATGACCAGTTAGGAAAAATCTCCAGATTTAACTAGGTTATTAAAGACCAATGAAGCTGAAAGTTTTACCGGGAGTCCGAAACTTACTAAGGAACATTTTGGCAAAATTTCAGATTTTTCTATGAAGTGAATCATCAGATAAAAATCAAACATGATTTTGCTTTAAAGGGCTCTATAGGAAAATCTAGGGATTTTCATGAAGATTGGGTTGTAGTCCTGGTTGGTGTGGATAAATAGAAAACCAACAAAGTTGGTTTGACAATTTTGAAGCTTTATACTGAGAGATATTCAATTTAGAAGTTTGCACAAGTTTCTGTACAGATTCTAAATGAATTTGACTATTTTTATGTGGATAGAGAATACACAGGTGATTATACCATGTAAATGAAGTCTAATGACCCTGAAATATTTACTGGAGTTCAAGGATATTTAAGTGAAGGCTATGAAAAAATTTGGTAATTTTCCAAAGAGCAGAACTATAGGAATTAATTCTATAAGCATTTTGCTTATATGAATTATGTAGCAATTCATATGGTCTTTCATACAAATCCAAGTGCACCACTGAAAATTATTCTTCATGCTGGTTCTAACAAAATTTATTTGGGAATTTTCGGACAATTCTGCTAGGATATATGAATTTTTGGAGTGGGGACCAAATCTGGAATTTAATTTACATGGGAAATATTTGAATAAAGGGAGGGGCCCACGGGTTTAAAATGGACCAATCGGGTTGAAGCAACACCGGGCCACAGGGTTCAGGGATGTATCCACACGGAATCCTTGTCCGCACCAGATCCAGGCGCGCGTTGGTTAGACTGACGACCGGGGCCCACCCCGAGTTGTCTTCAACCTTGCGCCGGTGGCGCTCGGGCGGCGCCCGACGGCGGCCCCTCGTCGCAGATCACTCCAGGGCATGGCGGCACCTCACTCTCACTGCCCCCAACCAAAATCAGGCAAGGAACTTGATGGTGATCCTGCCGACGGCGATGGATGGCCGGAAAAGCTCGCGCGACGACGGCGGTGGCGAGTAGGGTTTCGGCCAACACGAATTCGCTTCAGCAACGGCGCAACACTGCTTATTTTGGCCGGTAAGCTTGAACGACAGCGAGGTGGTGCTGCGCGGGTGGGCGGACGAAGAACAAGGAAGAAATGCCGACCAGAGGGAGAAGAATGAAGAAATGGCACCCAACTCGGTTTATAAAGGAAAGGGCAGCTGTGGACAGACTGTTGAGAGGAGGTGGCACATGCAAATGGAGTGGTGTCGCCATGGGAGAAGCAGAGAAGTGAAACACGTTCAGCTTAGCTCCATCTCTGTATGACAAGTGGGTCCCACAGCCCCCTCCACTCAAACCTTCTCTGTACAAAGAAATATCCCACCAACTTGTGTCCAAAATTTATGAAACTTTGTAGATAGGCTCAAACAAATATCTAGGATCTGATTCTGAAATTGGATTTTAAGTTTCGATATGTTTCATGTGAAATTCAAATTCAAATTTGAATTTGACTAGAATTCAATGTACCCATTGAATTAAATACAATTAGTGCTCCAAATATTATGAAAATTTGTAGGGGTGCTATTTGGAATATTTGCAATTAAATGGTGAACTCAGATTTTTATCTTGGCAAAGTTTGAACATGAGTTAAATTTGAATTTTTGAATTCTCTCAATTGAGGTTTAAATTGGTTTGAATTTTCCAGATTCTAGTTAAATTTCTTTTTCCCCTCCAAATTTCAATATCTCCCATCTGAACTTTGCCTTTGTAATTTAGGGCTTTTACATTCCCCCCTCCTTAAAAGAATCTCGTCCCGAGATTACAAATAAAAGAGACGGAGGTAAAATATTACCGTGGATATGACGATAACATGTCCGGATACTTTGTGCAGCGATAATATTCACTCTCCCATGTTGCTTCCTCGATGGTGTGGTTACTCCATAGAACTTTATAAAACCACATCGTTCGATTCCTTGTGACACGAGACTTTTCATCGATAATCCGGATTGGATGCTCGACGTAGGTGAGATCCGGTTTCAATTCTTCCAATTCTTCAATACGGATGTCTGTAGATGGTTTGAGACATTTCTGTAATTGGGATATGTGGAAAATGTCATGAACACCAGCTAGAGTTATTGGTAACACCAATCTGTATGCAACAGGACCACATCTTTTAGTGATAGCAAACGGACCGATAAATCGCGGAGCCAACTTTCCTTTTACTCCAAACCGATGAATTCCTTTCATCGGAGAGACACGGAGATACACGTGGTCTCCGATGTTAAAACTTAAAGGACGACGCCTTTTATCCGCATAACTCTTTTGTCGAGACTGAGCGGCTTTGAGATTAGCTTGCATAACGTTTACTTGCTCTTCAGCTTCATTTACTAACTCAATTCCATATACCACTCGTTCACCAGATTCACACTAGTTGAGTGGCGTGCGGCACTTTCTGCCGTAGAAAGCTTCATAGGGTGCCATTTTGATACTAGATTGATATCCGTTGTTGTACGAGAATTCCGCCAACGATAAATGGTCATCCCAATTTTTACCATGGTGTATGGCACATGCTCTCAACGTATCCTCGAGTATCTGATTTACCCGCTCGGTTTGTCCGTCAGTCTGAGGGTGATATGCGGAACTACGAATTAACTTTGTTCCCAATGATGCATGTAACTGCTCCCAGAAACGAGCAACAAACAGCGATCCTCTATCCGATACAATGGTGCGGGGAACTCCATGTAAGCACATAATTCTTGATATGTATAAGTCCACATACTTCTTCGCATTATAAGCGGTATTGTCGGTACCCTCCGTACCGGATACCCCTTGGGATTGCAAAGATCACAAGGAAACTCCATATACCAGATTTGAAGACCTCCGAAGGTGCCACAAGTCAGGCGTAGCCGGACATGCTTCCCGGACATGGTTAGTCCCGGGGCCGCCACGTGTATCACAAGACTGGAGCTATCACCCACACCTGGGAAGCTCCGGTTAGAATACCAATATGGCACCCCCGAATCTAACCCCAGACAGAGGAAAGCTCTGGTACTGACATGTGTCCAACAGCACCGGACCTACCCGTCCATGACGGTGAGCTCCAGAGCTGCCACGTGGCAACTGCTGGACCTTCAACTTCAACTATCAAGTCGGTGGACCCCCCTCCCCCCCCCATGGCTCCGGACCTTCAAGGATCAATCAAAAACTTCAAGACCCGATTAAGTGTCATTAATACCATATTAATGACACACGATCGTATGGTCCTTAATACTGGTAACGACACTGTTAAGGCCCGTTACCCGGCTATTAAGAGTAATTAACTCCATTTATTGTGTATCAAGCATGTGTAACCGCCGAGGCCACCTGTCGGGCCAGGCTAACATTGTAACGACCAGTACTTGTGCTATAAAAGGACTGGTCGACGATACACAAAGGACGGTTCCAGACCACTGCTGAACACCCTGAGCTAGACGAGCTTCTTCTTCTGAAGCTTCTTCTAGACTCACAAGCTTAATACATCACCAACACACCCCGTGGAGTAGGGTATTACGCTCAGGCGTCCAAAACCACGTAAATCCCTGTGTACACGTGTCCTTTACCTTCTTGAATCTCTGCGCGCCCATTACCGAACTACAACTCCTCGATCTACCAAAGGTAGTGTCAGGAGATCTGCTGGTTCCAAACACCGACAGGTATGCACTGGAATAAAGTGTGCTGACTTAGTTAACCGGTCAACGATCACCCAAATGGAATCGTGCTTGTGAAAGGTGAGAGGCAACCCGACAATGAAATCCATACTCAGATCCTCCCATTTCCATGCCGGTATTTTCAATGGATGTAGCAGTCCGCTTTTCCTCATGTGGTCAGCTTTCACTCTCCGACATGTGTCACACTCGGACACATACTTTGCTATTTCTCTCTTCATACGTGTCCACCAAAATTTAGTACGGAGATCTTGGTACATTTTATTGCTTCCTGGGTGTATGGAATATTTGGACAAGTGAGCCTCATCCAAAATATTTTTCCGTAGGTCCATGTCCCGGGGTACCACTATTCGATTATTAAACCATAAAGTTCCTTGTTCGTCTTCCCGGAAACATTTCATTTCTCCACTTTTAAGTCTCCTCTGAATATCAGACATTCCCTTATCTTTCTTTTGAGCCTCTACAATCTCCTTTCTGATTGTAGGTATGAGAGCAAGGTTATACAGAGCTCCATAAGGAATCACACATAGAGTTGGTTCATCTTCTTCCATAGGACCGATGGTCAAATTATGAACGTGAGACTTTCGACTAAGTGCATCAGCAACCACATTGGCCTTGCCGTGATGATAATGAATCTCAAGTTCATAGTCTTTGATTAACTCTAACCATCTCCATTGTCTTATATTTAATTCTTTCTGAGTGAATATGTACTTCAAAATTTTATGATCTGTGTAGAGATGCACTAGATTTCCAATTAAGTAGTGCCTCCACATCTTCAGTGCAAGAACTACTGCTGCCAACTCTAAATCATGTGTCGGATAATTGTGTTCATGATTTCGGAGTTGTCTTGATCCATATGCAATTACTCTTCCATCTTGCATAAGTACGCAGCCCAATCCGATGCCGGATGCGTCACAATAAACATCAAACGATTTCGTCGTATCGGGTTGAGCCAAGATCAGGGCTGTTGTGAGATGCTTCACTAGAGTTTTGAGGGCTTCCTCACATGATTCACTCCATACATACTTGCTGCCCTTCTTTAATAAGTCCGTCATAGGCTTTGCAATTTTAGAGAAACTTGGAACAAATCTCCGATAATAGCCTGCTAAACCCAAGAAACTACGGACTTCATGTACGGAGGTGGGAGATTGCCATTTCAGCACTTGTACCACTTTACTCGGATCCACAGCTATGCCTTCTGCTGAAATTATATGACCAAGGAATGGAACTTGATTAATCCAAAATTCACATTTACTGAATTTGGCATATAGCTTGTGATCACGCAGTCGTTGAAGTACGATCTTGAGATGTTCAGTATGTTCCTCTTCTGACTTGGAGTAGACCAAAATATCGTCGATGAACACCACGACAAACTTGTCTAACTCTGGCATGAATATTGAATTCATCAAATACATGAAATGCGCAGGGGCATTTTTGAGACCAAAGGACATAACCAAATACTCATAAAGTCCATATCTAGTTGAGAATGCCGTCTTCGGTATTTCCTCTGGTCGTATCTTAATTTGATGATAACCAGACCAAATATCCATTTTAGAGAATACCTTAGCACCCACTAATTGATCGAAGAGCAGATCAATACGTGGTAGTGAATACTTGTTCTTGATAGTCACGACATTAAGCGGACGATAATCCACACATAGCCTCAATGTCTTGTCCTTCTTCTTGACAAAGAGAGCCGAGCATCCCCATGGTGATGAGCTCGGACGAATGAAACCTTTACTCAATAAGTCATTCAGCTGCTCCTTTAATTCAGCTAACTCCTTAGGGCCATTCTATATGGTCGTCGTGAGATAGGTATAGTTTCCGGTATTAATTCAATCTTGAATTCCACATCTCGATCGGGCGGCATACGCAACAGATCATCAGGGAATACATTCGGGAAATCACAGACCACTGGAATGTCTTCCAACTTACTTGTTTCAGAATGATACACCGCTGCACTTTCTTTAATCATATTCTCAAGAATTAAGGTGTGGTGGCCGTGAGTTGAAGAGTTGAGCAACGGTTGTAAAGATCGAATGCCCAAGAGGGGGGGGTGAATTGGGCTTCTTTTCAAAAATCAAAGCAATAAAACTTAATTACTAAAAGCCCAATTCCCTACGCAAACAACCTATGCATTCAAGTAAATAGTAACTTCGCGGTATATAAAATGCATAAGTGTAGGGTGAGAGGAAGAGAATGCAAACTCCCGAGGAGACACGAAGATTTATCCCGTGGTTCAGCAAGATCATCAAGATCTTCCTACATCCACGTTGTGACACCCACCAAAGGGTATAGCCACACCCAAGTCATCGAGACTAGGGATCTTCACTATTCTTCTCTGTTCGCCAACCTCGGCAAGGTGGAGCTCAAGCCTTGTACAACTTGGATCCTCCGGGCTTCCACAATCATCTTGGCAAGCTCCGGAAGTCTCTCTCAATTACAAACACCAAGGGACACTCCCTTACAGCTCTCACTACACTAGAGATTCCAATCACCAAGAATGGAGGCACACAAGCACTATCTCTAGCTAGTTCTAGCCTATCTCTTGGTGTACAAGTGGTGAAAATGATATGGAAGTGGTAGCTCAACGTCTTGAATGCTTGAGAATGTGTAGAGTATGTCTGGTGATCAAGACTTGTCGAATAGACAGGTTGAAAGGGTATAAATAGCCAGCCTCCACGAAATAGCCGTTGAAAAAGTAGGCTGACCTCACTGCTCTGCGAACACCGGATGATCCGATGCTCTCCCTTCAGTTATCATCGGTCAAGTTCACTTTAGCTGATGTCACTGTGTCAGATATGACCGTTGTTAGACCGATGTTACACTTGTCTTCTCATCGGATGATTCGGTGGCACTTCCTCCAGAATTGGTTCAGACTTGATGCTTACTGGAGTGATTGACCGATGTGTATATTGCTGTACATCGGATGATCCGGTGCTACACTTGGTCCAAGGATATTGCATACTGTACTGATGGAACGATGAAACATTGCCCTTAACATCGGATGATCCGGTGAGTACTCTGCTCTGAGGTCTTCTTCTTCTGCTGAATCAACTCGACTGATGTGTTGTTCTCTGGAAACATCGGTTGATCCGGTGAGTTGATTTTGTTTGCTTCGAGTTGTTCTAAGTGATTCTTTTGTATTTTGCGCGATTGACCTCTTAGAAATTTGATGGAAATATTCTTTTGATGATTGTCAAGCATTGAGTGTTGTCAATTATGGTTGAATAACTTTGACATATGAGCTTTTACTTCTAATCTTCATAACATTGATTGATCTCATAAAGTGATTGTTTAGGGGTCTCCAATGATCATTAGTTGATGTTCATATTCATATAGATTTCATTTGATTGAGTGATATGGGAGACCTTGCATCCACAAATTCATTAGTAAAATCCAATGGTTTTCATTAATCACCGAAACCATACCTCATGGGGGCCTAGATGCTTTCAATCTCCCCCTTTTTGGTGATTGATGACAACACAACAAGTGAAGCATAATAGTAATGAATTTGATAGAACAATACTCAAGAAGATATGCAATGAGTGCAAGATATGGCATTTGAAACTTGAAGACTCAAAAAGAGATTAATAACGCGAAAGCTCAATCGATCAATAACTCAAGAGAATAAATGGCACATGAATATTCAGTGAATAGCAAATGAGTAGCAAAAACACCGAATTACAAAAGATATAGATAGAGACTCCCCCTACAACTAGGACTCCCCCTGAGACTAAGCAACCCTCCCCCTGACTCTCTAACTCTTCTCCCCCTTTGGCATCAAGACACCAAAAAGGAAGCCGAGTGCCTAAGAACCCTGAGTGCTCGGGGCGATGACGAACTGGTCACCGTCGGGGGTGCTATCGTCGGAGCTGCTGCCTGCTGCTGTGGCTGGAGTAGAAGTGGAGGGAGCTGTAGGAGCCGTAGGAGCCGCTGTCGGTGCCTGCTGAGTTGGAGCTACTGGCAACGGGGCACTGACAACGGATGCCGGCGTCTGCTGGAACAACTTCATAGGCGGCAGCGGAGAGTGAATCGGTGCGCCAGGAGCAAGCAGTGGAGACATGCTGATTGTCGGGATCGGCATGGTCGGCATTGGAGCTGCAGCTGGAGCAAGGACAGGCGGGGGTGGAGTAAAGCCTGGCAGCTGCGACGGTAGGGCAATCTCGATCTGGGTGTAGAGGTTGGTGATCAACCCCAAGATGCCCATCATCGCCTACTGCTGCTGGTCGAGGGAGCGCTGGTGCATCTGGTCTATCAGCCCCGTCAGTCGGTTTGTGTCCTCTCACCTCTCACGGGCGATCTGGCACTGCATCTCCTGCTGCTGCTGCTGGAGCTCCAAAAGGTGTGCTGCCTGCTCAGCTCGGGCCTGCTCAGCTGCAAGCCGGTCCAGGCACTGCTGCTCAACCATCTGCTGTAGGAGGGATGTCAGCTCGGACGGCTGAGAGACCTATGCCTCTGAGACGGGAGGTGGAGTAGGAGGGGGCACAGTGGAGCCTCCAGCCTCCGCGTCGTGCTGCCTGGGTGAGGGAGGAGGTGGGAAGTACTCCTCAACACTGTCATCCGTGTCGCTCTCAGACCATATATGCTGAAGGTCCTCACCCTGAGCCTCTGCCTGTGCCAGTCTCTCATCTTCCTTCTCTAGATCTGACCAATCCTCCTCGGATAGCCGAGCACGGACCTGACGCTCGACTGGACAGCCAAGGCGGCGGTCTCCAGGAGCTGGAGCACGGTAGTGACTGAACCGTGTGACACTCTCGTCAGTGAGACTGTCACGCACGGCGGACTCCTCAGGAACAACCATGGAGAGCAAGTAGCTGATCCAGTGTCCAAATACAAGCTGCCTCATCATGCCAACTCCATCAGTGATCACGTCCTCCATCTCACATATGAGGATGTCCACAATATCGAACTCCATCCCGTTCATGATGTAGAACAGGAGGGTCTGCTGCAGGCTGGTGAACCCCTCTAGGTATTCGGACCTCGGCAAAAGTGTGCGGCGCAAGGCAAGGTGCACTGTGCACGCAACTGGAGTCAGCAGTGCCGGTACCCTCGGCTGGTCTGGAGAGAAAGACGGTGCAAATAGAGAGCGTATCTCCTCCAGTGGTGGTGCCAATACTCAAGTGAGCAGCCTCCTCGGCGGGTCTGCCTGTCCACACACCCTCTCATGCAGGCAAGTGTCATGGAGATCCACTCCTAGCAGCTGTGCCAAAGTCTGTCTCGTCAAGTGATGGTGCTGGCCCATGAACATGAAGTCTATATATCTGTGGCCTTCAGAGACGTAGAGGGTAGCGTAGAATACGTGGACCTAGTCCTCTACGTAGGCACTCCTCTCGTAGGACATCAGCTCCACCAGCCCTCTATACCTCTCAAAGTAGGGGTGTATCTCTGTCTCGGCTGCTAGGGCAAGCTGATCCCAATCCAGAAAATTGTGCTGGAAGAGCTTATGGCCTCGGCGTCTATACGTCTCGTACAGCAACACCTGAGTCAAGGTCCAAAACCGGCTGTCCACACATGCCTCTCTGGGCTGCGGGAACCACTCCTCAAGCAAAACGCTCCATCTGAGTCTTCTGAGCTGCTTGGCCTTCATCTTCCTGTAATCTGTCAACTGGACACCTTCACCAACACGGATGTTGGTGTCCATCTCGTAGACAGCTCTCTGGGCCGCCCTGCCCTCTCGAAGATCGGCAGCAGAGGGTCTCGAATGAGGTACTGCCGTGGGATGACCCCCACAGGTCCTGGATGAGCGCCGGCGAACAAGCGGCACTTCCGGCTCTTCTTCTTCCTCGGACTCTTCCGGCACGAGAGGCTGCCTCTGACGAGCCTCGCGGATCCTCAGTGATCCTCCTCGACCACGCTCTCCCTCCTCGGTGGCGCGAGCGGCCATCAAAGCCTTCTTTTCTTACTTTGATAGCTTTTGCTTCTTTGCGGCCAGCTCCGCAATGGCCTTGCCCTTTCCCTTCTTGTCACGAGCCATTGCGATGAGATGATGCGCGAGAATGAAGTTGTGTCGGGCGCACGGTCGCGGCTGGGAACCCTAGCGGCGAAGAGACGATGACCGTAGAGGGAGGCACCACGACGGCGAGGGTGGCGGTGTGGCGGCTGAGCTTGGGGCGGCGGCGGTGGTGCACGGGAGGCGGCGGTCGGCGGTGCTTGGGTGGAGCGGCTGCGGCGGTGGAGAGCGGTGGCGGCGGCGCTGGGGGAAGCGGCGGCGGTGGCGCTGCTGCGGTGGTGCGGTGGCGGCCAGAGGGCGGCAGCGACCGGAGGTCTGCGGTGGCGGTAGGGCGAGGGAACGGCGGCGGTGGAAAGGCGAGCGAGCATCAGGGTCGAGGAGAGAGAAAGGAGGGAGGCGAGGGGGCGTTTAAAAAGTGGGTCCCAAACCCTAGCTTAAAATTTAACACCGGATGGACCAACATTGAAAGATAGGAGCATCGATCGAATGGCACAGTAAGGGTATTCAAAAAGGTACCGTTGACACCGGATGATCCGACGTGGAAGGGAATAGCATCAGTGGATTTCAGCACAGTTCCAGAAATGTGAACATCAGATGCACCGATGTTCCTCATAATGAACTCGTTAGTTGATTTGTGTTACTGACTGAACTGGCTCTTGGTCTTTGAACACCAACGGATCCGATGATGGTCTGGCCTAAGCATCGGATAATCCAATGACTACAAAACAGCAACATCCCATATATGTCCTTTGACCAAACAAACAAACAATGAGAAACACATGTCTTAGGACTTTTTGGGCAACCCCTTACCCCTCAAAAATACTAATTGCCAATAGCTTGGCTAAGCCTTAAGGCAAATAGAACACTGAAGAAAATGGGGAGGAAAATATCCAAATAAAATGTAAGGCCCATGCTTTGTGAGCTAGAGGATGAAGACTTCTATCTCTTTAAAGCATGTTCCTTTAGGTATTAATGCACCTAACATTTTGTTCTTTCCACATCATATGAGTTGAGATATTGCATTTAAAACAAGTCTCTTTCTCATGAGGTGGGTTCCCCTTTGTGACAATCTACCGTATGCAATGCCAAACAATTTATAATGCAAGAAATTTAAATATGAGTGCAAGTCTATATGGCAGGCATTATGCAAGACATAAAGTAAATCTATCTTGCCAAGTTTGAACCTTTCAAAGGCTTCTTCAGGGAGAGCCACTCTCCAAGCCTTGGGGAAACCCAAAAGAACCTCCATCCCAAGCTAACCCTTGCTCACCCCTATCCTTTGAAAGTTAGACAAGATCTATATGAGATGCATTCTTACATGGCAACTTACATGACGTTTGATGCATCTAGCACATTTAATTCACTTCTTAGCCTAGAAAAAGTTTTCTCATCAAGTGGTTTAGTGAAGATATTCGCCAATTGTTCTTCAGACCTAACACCCCGCAATGAGATGTCTCCCTTAGCTTCATGGTCCCTCAAGAAATGATGGCGAATATCAATGTGCTTAGTGCGGGAGTGTTGAACAGGGTTTTTAGCTATCTTAACCACACTTTCATTGTCACAAAGGAGAGGCACACAACCAAGTTTAATACCAAAGTCCAAAAGGGTTTACTTCATATAAAGAATTTGGGCACATTAAGGGTACTACAAACTCACACTAGGGGTATGCTTAAGATACCTAAGTATCCTAAAGACCGCCTTCCGATGCGATTCTTTAGGTGCCGCTTGAAAGCGAGCACACAAGTATACACTAAACATGATATCGGGCCTAGATGCGTTAAGATAAAGCAATGAACCAATCATAGAACGGTAGTTAGATCGATCAATAGGTTTACCGTCCTTATCCGCATTGAGATGAAAATTTGTTGCCATTGGAGTGCTTCTTGAGCTACAATCTCCCATCTCAAATTTCTTCAAGAGGTCCTTGGTATACTTCTCTTGATAGACGAAGGTCCCCTCTTGAAGTTGCTTGATTTGGAATCCAAGGAAGAAGTTGAGCTCTCCAATCATTGACATCTCGAATTCCCTAGAAATCATTTTGCCGCTAAGAGCTTCGTTAGTTGAACCAAGAATAATATCATCGACATAAATTTTACAAATGAATAATTCTTCGTCGATGTGTAGATGTTGGAACTTGAAGCTCCCCCTTGATCATGGTTCTCCTCAACTTTAGGCTTGTCACAACAACATCATTCTTGCTAAAGGTGCACGTTAGCCCAAAATCACAAAATTTGTGCAATAGAAAGCAAACTGAAACTAAGTGACTTAACATGCAACATATTTGAAATAAATAAACCATGTGAAAAATACAATCTTACCCAACCGAATTACCTTACCCTTAGAATTATCACCAAAGGTGACTTGTTCATGATTGTCAGGGGTCCTCTATGGAGGTGAACATACCATCATTGCCGGTCATGTGTTGAGTGCACCCGCTATTGAGTACCCAATGCTTTCCACCGGCTTTGTAGTTCACCTACACACATGAATTCAATTTTTGATTTTTGGCACCCAAGCCAACTTAGGTCTCTCTCAATTACAAACACCAAGGGACACTCCCTTACATCTCTCACTACACTAGAGATTCCAATCACCAAGAATGGAGGCACACAAGCACTATCTCTAGCTAGTTCTAGCCTATCTCTTGGTGTACAAGTGGTGAAAATGATATGGAAGTGGTAGCTCGACGTCTTGAATGCTTGAGAATGTGTAGAGTATGTCTGGTGATCAAGACTTGTCGAATAGACAGGTTGAAGGGGTATAAATAGCCAGCCTCCACGAAATAGCCGTTGGAAAAGTAGGTTGACATCACTGCTCTGCGAACATCGGATGATCCGATGCTCTCCCTTCAGTTATCATCGGTCAAGTTCACTTTAGCTGATGTCACTGTGTCAGATATGACCGTTGTTAGACCGATGTTACACTTGTCATCTCATCAGATGATCCGGTGGCACTTCCTCCAGAATTGGTTCAGACTTGATGCTTACTGGAGTGATTGACCGATGTGTATATTGCTGTACATCGAATGATCCAGTGCTACACTTGGTCCAAGGATATTGCATACTGTACTGATGGACCGATGTAACATTGCCCTTAATATCGGATGATCCGGTGAGTACTTTGCTCTGAGGTCTTCTTCTTCTGCTGAATCAACTCGACCGATGTGTTGTTCTCTGGAAACATTGGTTGATCCGGTGAGTTGATTTTGTTTGCTTCGAGTTGTTCTAAGTGATTCTTTTGTATTTTGCTTAATTGACCTCTTAGACATTTGATGGAAATATTCTTCTGATGATTGTCAAGCATTGAGTGTTGTCAATTATGGTTGAATAACTTTGACATATGAGCTTTTACTTCTAATATTTATAACATTGATTGATCTCATAAAGTGATTGTTTAGGGGTCTCCAATGATCAGTAGTTGATGTTCATAGTCATATAGATTTCATTTGATTGAGTATATGGGAGACCTTGCATCCACAAATTCATTAGTAAAATCCAATGGTTGTTATTAATCACCGAAACCATACCTCATGGGGGCCTAGATGCTTTCAACGGTGCAAGGACTGATGTTTAGAACAGCTTCGTGGTTGCTTAACCACGACATTCCCAAGATTACATCAATCTTTTGACCTTCAAGGATGATAAGAGTTGTGGGATATATTCTACCGCCCAAACATAATGGTGCTCGGGAGATAACATCACTTGCGGTAATATTACCTCCGGGTGAGGATATAAGATAGTGGTAGTGGTTGGAAGCTGGTGCTTGAACACAAAGGATTGACTTATGAAATTATGTGTAGCACCGGAATCAAAGAGAATCAATATAGGTATATGGTTGAGAGTGAACATTCCCGTTAACACGGGTTCTCCTTCTGGTACACCCTCAATGGTAGTATAGTGGGACTGCCAACCTTTGATTTCTTTTGCTGCTGATTGGGAAACTGACTTGAATGTTGAAATGATGACTGGCTGCAGCTTTGATTTCTCTCTGGACAATATTTAGTAAAGTGACCCACAAGACCACAAGTGAAGCACGAATATTTAGTCGGTTCATCGCTGACTTGTGGATGAGAACTGGGTATCTCTGGCTCCGGTGAAGATGGATAAGAACTTATGTGCTGCTGCTGCAGGGGTGATTTAAAACTTGATGCAAGCAGCGGGCAACTTTGATATGATGGTCGGACAGACGGCTGCCATTCTTGACTGGATGGCGAACGATGTACCAACCGATATTTCTGAGCAACCACACTAGTGTTGTCTTGCGGAATACTCCGCTTTCTCTTCTCCGCTTGGAGACAAAGATCTGCCTTTTCTTGTAGGATAGCTGCATTGACTAATTCGTTGTACTTGCATGATTGAACAACGCCAACCTAGCTCGAAGTCTGACCCTCAGCCCTCTAAAGAAGTGATCACATCTTAACCTTTCTGTATTCACATAGTCGGGCGCATATTGTGCCAAACGGTTGAACTCCTTAAAATACTCATGGGCACTCATGTCTCCTTGCTTGAGTTCAACAAATTCCTCATACTTGGTCTTTATAATCCCTGTTGTAATATGACGAGCACGGAAAGCCTCACAGAACTCAATCCATGCTATCCGATGACCTTCACGGCGAGTTGCACTATATTCTGCCCACTAAGCTCTGACAGCTCCAAGGAGTTGTTGAGCAGCGAACAATGTCTTCTGATAATCGTCACAGGGAAACACACCGAATTTGGATTCCATTACACGAAGCCAATGAACTGATTCTAATGGTTCAGTTGCTTCCGTGAAGATTGGCGGTTGTGTTGCCAAGAAATCCAAATAACTGTTTCGAGGTGAAATAACTTGCTGCGTTTGATGAATTAGGCCTTGCTGCACCAAAGCTTGAAGTAACTTAGTGTTCTCTTGGTGAGACTCGAACATTTTTGACATGACATCCACCAATACCCCTGATGGTGGTGTCTGCGGTGGATCCAAATCATCTCTCGACGAGAACTTCCGACCTTACTCGATGAGCGAGTACGAACCATACTGCACAATGAATTTGGGATGAGTCAAAGCTCGATCTCAGCAATAAGTGAAGATAAGGAAAACATGAACATGTCAAGAACTTTGTGAAAGTATAACAATATTCATGTGCGCGCAAATTTTCAAACTTATGCTTCAAAGACGAACTGTTTTGTCAGAAATGACCCGTCTGGAGAAATTTGAGAATTTCATCCAGCTGGAAGCATAATCGTGCTTTGAGGTGAACAATAAAATTGTAGTTCACTTCCTGGACTTTCCAAAATGTATTTATTTGCTTCAATATCAGTTCTGGTTAAGGAGATATGAATTTCCAAAATTGACAGTGTCCCCAGATTTTCTGAGAAATTTTGACAGCACCTCCTTTGTATATGGCTGTTTTATCCACAGTTTTTCACATACAAAATATCCAAATTTGCCAAAATTGTAAATAAAAACATTTTCACATATCTCATCTAGTTTCCATAAATATATCATATTCCCTCATTCGATGTTTCTACCGAGAGTTATGATCAAATTGGTGAGAAGTACAGAAACAGTTCCAGTTTCTGTCCAGTTTTAACAGGTTTTGAAATTTTTTAAATTTTAGCTAAGATCCAGGGGGATTCTGTTCTGGTCATGAACATAAGTTATTTAGAAGACTCGCATAAAATTCCAACCATGTATGGAACACCTTCATGGGATAAACCTATCAGGAGATATGATTTTTTCAAACTGGAGCTAAGTTTCTGCCAGAATGATACAGGGAAGAACTGAGGTTGACAGTGTTGTTTCAAATTTCATTTTTATCATTTCAAGATAGGAATCTGCTTTGGATTTTAACTTGACACTTTTGTGTCGAGCTACACCTTCGGCATGGATTTTAACCGTCGATGTGCCGATGTAACCCGAATGCAATGCCGGTACTACGTCCTCACCAAATAAAAATCTTAAGCCGGTATTCCGGCATACGTCTCAATGGTGGCAGTAATGACGTTCACTCGCAAACGTTTTCTACTCGACCTACGAATAACGCGATTAGTGTACCTGTCACTACACCCAAACTACTGATCAATCATATGGTACCGTACGGCACAGCCCGCACGGGCGAACAATTCACAATGATATATATGAAAGTAAAAACATTCATCCCGTATCATTCCATACGGGCCGCCTCGAGTTACGCCACGTCTCGAGGTACATGACCGGGTTTTCTACCACCTAATGGGGTCCCACGTCTTTGCATAGTGCTGCACCAGTAGGAGGCGCATCGGGTTATGTCCCACCCGACGGGGGCTCTCACTAACTTTGAAGCACGCTGGGGTACCGTGTGTCATATATTCTCATAAACATGGAAAGTTTCAGAGACTCATATTGACATTTCCGTGCCAAGTCACGGAAATAATCAAATACTACCTCTCGCATGGTGAGCTTACCGCAATTGATCCGCTTGCGCTGGCGTACCTTACCTCTTACCTGACGTCGGAGCGTCGTTACAAAATATAATAACACATATGTTAGCCTTGCCACCTTAAGTAACTAATACTATAATAGACCTTATGTGGGCATAATAACTAATGCTCACTCGACTACTTTGTAGTTTTCAAAAATAGGTGCTTTTCAAGCGTGCTATTCCCAATACAGCTCTGATACCAAGATGTGGGGACCGGAGTCCACACACTCCAGGAATTGCATTGGGTGGTGCTGTGCGATGCGGCACCCAACATCACACAAGAAAAGCCATACAAAATAAACAACACAAATATTTTATTTCACAAGATAATCCTCTTTTACAACATAATATACAATGCGGCGGAAAATACATACTCATACTCTCAAGTAGCTATGCACAAGAGAAGTCATCCATGCCCGCCAACGCTTCTCACTAGCAACACGAAACAGAGAGCAGCGGCAAGGTTTCCGTGAGAGATACATCTCGACAAGCTCGAGGTCTCACGGACAACCATAACATAAGCATAAGCTAATAATACCTGCAAAAACCACAATATAGTAACCGTGAGCACAAGGCTCAGCAAGACTTAACCGTCTCACCTAAACATGAAACTCTACATGCTGGAAACTTTAAAGGCCGGGAAGCTTAATTTGCAAGAATGGACTCGCCGAAAGTAAATCCTTAGTGGTCAGTTTTAATGTAGCATACACGATCCATGGGCATAGCATCATTGTGAATTCCACAATAAAAAAAAGAAACGCTTCGTCCACGATGATACTTGCTCAAGGTTGCATAAGATTTATTCAAGTTAAATGTTTGGAAATTTGTAATTTTAATTATGCTATCTCTATAGCAGCTGTAGAAGTGTTGATCCGGTAGTTCTCCCGGTACTACCGTTGGTAGCCTGCAGAGTTTGTAGTTCGGTACTGGGCGTGCATAGATTCAAAAGACGATGTCAAATGGACACAAGGATTTACGTGGATCGGGTCGCCTGAGCGTAATACCCTACTCCACGGGGTGTGTAGTTGTTGTATTGGGTATCAAAGCTGTGTATGGGAGGGTTCCAGAGAGCCATCCCTTGTGTATCATCGACCAGTCCTTTTATAGTACAAGGACCGGTCGTTACACCGTTAGCCTGGCTTGACATGTGGCCCTGGCGGTTACTGATGCTTAATACACAATAATGAGGTTAATTACCCTTAATAGCATAGTAACGGGCTTTACAATGCCGTTACCGGTATTAAGGGCCTTCTGATCGTGTGTCATTAATATGGTATTAATGACACTTAATTGGGTCTTGAAGTCTTTGATTGCCCCTTAAAGGTCCGAGCCGTTGGGGTTCCACCAGTCTTATTGTTAAGGCTGAAGGTCTGGCGTTTGGACACGTGGCAGCATCGGAGCTATCCGTCTTGGGACGGGTAGGTCCGATGTAGATGTACACGTGTCAGAACCGGAGCTTCACTCTGTTGGGGGTTAGGTCCAGGGGTGCCGCACAAGTGTTTAGCCCAGAGCTATCCCATGTGTGGGATGTAGGTACGGTTGCAGTATACACATGGCAACACCAGGACTAACCATAGATGGGAGGCAGGTCTGGTCTCGTATGACACGTGGGGCCTTCGCAGGTCTTCGACTCAGACAGGTGAAGTTCCTTTGGTCTTTTTGTAATCCCAAGGGGTATACGGTACGCATGGTACCGACAGTGGCCCCCTGGGCCCACCTTTGGGAGAGACCTTTTGGATGAAGTCATTCTGCCGGAGGTGGGTCCATCCTTTGGTTTTCGAGCCATGTCTTCAAGGGTTTTCGGATGTGCCGTTGGCGGTAGTTCGCACTTAAAACAACACTGCATGGCATATCCAGGATGCAGCAGGTGAGATCTGAGCGTGCGGATCTCACGCAATTGAAGCTCGCTGATTCCCGATACAAAAATCGTATCGGTTCCATGTGCCCTGTCAGGCCACCGCCCTCGGGCTTCCCGCCTTCCATGATGACTACCGTTCGCCAGGGGTAAGAATCTCAACTTGATCGTTGGGGTGGCTCTGGGCCCCCTTGTCATTGGCAGGGTGAAGTTTTTGAATTGTATCATCGGATCCTCCGCAGTTTCCATCCAAGCGTTGTGGGGGCTTACTTAAGAAGGAAAGCGCGCACCATTTGGGGATTCTTTACGCCTTCATTCAAACTCGTGCTCAAATCCTCCAAACTTTTGCTTGCTTTTCATCTCTTGCCCCACTGTGCTGCGATTGAGTTGGGTCTCTGCAAGAGCCGACTAAAGACCGACGATGAGTTGAAGAAGGTCTGGGCCCTCATGGGGTGGTACAGTGACTTCTTCAACCATCAGTTCCGCGCCGGCAAGCTTCCATTCAAGAAGGAACACGCCGGTGACATGGTATACTTCTCCGCGTATGCTATGGTGGGACTGATCCCACCCTTCTCCACTTTTCTCTTGATGCTTCTAGACTTCTATGGTCTGCAGCTGTACCATCTCGGCCCCCACTCCATTCTTCTGGTGTCGATTTTTGTCCACTTTTGCGAGATGGGGGTGGGCATTCCCCCCTGCGTTGAGCTCTTCCATACCTTCTTCACCATCCACACCATCAGCAAGAGTGACGAGTACCTTGGCTTCTATTATTTTGTGAAGCACAAGAAGTGCCCATACAAGTACTTGCGGTCGTTCCCTTCTTGGAAGTGGGACGACTGGAAGAAGGATTGGATTGTCATCAGGGTGGAGGAGCATGAGAAGTTGGAGCTACCTGAAGGCCTCCCTAACATCGACACTGAAGCTTGGAGCAAAGTTCCGGTGTTATCGAACGCCTTTAACCCTGCTCTGACCAGGATCCGCCAATGCGTGGAAGGAGGGGTGACTCCTCAGACAGTATTTTGCAACTTCCTGGTCAACAGATGGGCTCCACTGAAGAAGAGAGAAAAGCTTGCCTGGGCCCTCAACAGTGTGATGGACGACGACTGGATCGAGACCGGTTTGAAGTCCAACATGGAAGGCGCAACTTTGGAGTTTCACCTCAAGAAGTTCCAGCACGACAATGACGTCGAGGGTGACGACTTGACTCTGCTGGCGGCTTTCCTCCCTCCGAACATGGAGGTGGAGTTCAGCAGGGAGCTCCGGCGGAAGATGCCGGTGCTTGACGACCTTGGTGAAGTCGAGAGGCATCCGACCACCGAGTTGGCGATCCCCGGAGCTTCCGGGGGTGGTCCCCCTTCCGCCCCAAGACAGAGAGTTGAAGTCGTGGGCAAGGGCAAGGAGTTGTCCGAGCCCTCGAGCCGTAAAAGGAAGCTGAAGCACTCGGACAGGAGGTCCGTCAGACCTGCTCCTTCCACATCGGCTCCTTCTCCCCGGAGGGGAAGGTATTCAACGACGACAACCACTCCAGCATCAGCATCTCCCCGGGGTGCTAGCTCCGGCCATACGGCTCCAGTACCAGCTGAGGGCTCTGGATCTGGAGGTCCTTCCCGATCGAGAGGGGCCTCAACCAAAGTGATGCCGGCAGCAGCAGCGAGCTCCGAGGAACCTTCTGGAGCTGGCACGCCAGGAGCGACAGGGTCCGGCACCGAGCGTCCGGAGAAGAGGTTTCGCGCTAGCTGGAGTAGAAGCCTTACGAGGTAAATTTTGTTTTTTTACCTCAGTTGGTTGTTTTTTGGTTGTAACTACGTATTGAGTTTCTTCGTCCTTCATCTGTAGTGTCCCCAAGAGAAGGACTGAAGCTCCGGCTCCCGCGACAGCAACTGATGCTGTGGAGATGGAAGCTCCGGCTCCAATTCCATCGCCGCCCCAAGAGGTGGCTGAGGTTGCGACAGCTCCAGCGCCGGCTATCGTGGTCCTGGACCTCGACTCATCCCCAGAAGCTCCCGTGGTAGCGCCGGACCACGGGAATGAAGATGTACCAGCGACACCAGCCTCGGAGGTTGAAGCTCCAGGTTTGGATGCTGTAATGGTGGACGCTCTGGCCTCAGAGCCGAAGGTAGTTGTGATTCCGGGCCTAGAGCCAGATGTCGTTGAAGTCCCGGCGGCAGAGCTGGTGGTTGATGAAGTCCCGGCAGTAGAGCTGGTGGCTGATGAAGTTCCAGCGCTTGAGCGGTCGTCGAAGAAGTTCTGGCGCCTGAGCCGGTTGCTGCAGAGGTGCCGACGCTCGAGCCCCTGATGGTCGAAGCGCTAGCGCCTGAGCCAGTGGCGGAGGAGGCGCTAGCGTCGGAGTCGAATGTGGCTTCAGCTCCAGTAGAATCTTCAACGCCTTCCCCGGAGGCAGCGGTCCCGGAGGTGCCCGCGCCTGAGCATGGGTGCCAAGATGAAGCTGCTGGCCCCCCGCCTGAGGGGCCAGCTGTTGATGACCTGGCGGTGGGACCTTCGGAGCCAACTCTAGAGGTCAAAAGTTCTATAGAAGGACCTTCCTCGGCGGCGGTCGAGGCTATCCCGGAGGACGGCCCTAGTGCCGTGGAAGCTCAGGGGACCGCTCTTGTAGAGTGGGACTCGATTTTGTCATGGAGAACCCGCTGGAGCCAGCGGAGAGGACCCCAGCAGGTCCGGACCCAATCCCTCTATCGTTGTCTATTGACAACGCCTGCTCCAGCCTTTGTCAAGTGCAGCTGGCTTTCTACCACAACAGCAAGGCCCTTGAGGAGGAGCGCCAAACTCTTAGGAGGTGGCGCAATCGGCTCCAATTCGAGACCAAGTTGGCGTAGTTGAGGCTGGTTGACGACAAGGAGTGGGTGAAGAAGGAGAAGGTCCGGTTGGAGTACTGGGGTAAGCTGCTGGACGAGAGGGAAAGCATGGTGCGACCCCTCGACAACCAGTCCCGGGCCATCCACGAACAGGCCATAGCCGCCAATAACGCAACTAATGATCGCGGGGAGAAGCTCAGCGCTATCCACGACAGCCTCATCAAGTGCCGGGAGGCCCTTGAGGAGCGGGAGAAAAAGCTTGAAGATGAATAGCAAAAACTCCTAGAGCTACGGGATGACCTCGTGAAGAGGGAGGAAGAGCTTACTCAGAGGCTGACTCTGGGTGACAAGAGTCTCGCGGAGCGCACCAAGAAGTTGGATGAGCGCCGCGAGAAAGAGGAGAAGAAGGCATGGCAGCGAGGACAGGACCTCCACAAGAGGGAGGATCAAATTGCTGCCAGGGAGAAGAAAGTGCAGGGCCGGGAGAAGGACCTGGTCGACCGCCGGAACAAGATCCACCTCCGGGAGGAGGAGCTCAACAAACTCGAAAGGCAGGTTGCTGAAAAGATTCAACAGAATGCCAAAGAGGTCACGCCTCGCCTGGGAAAATTCGGAGATTGCGTCGGCCAGAAGATCCTTGGAGGAGATGTGGAGCTCGAGGGCTGTGAAGTCCCAACAAGTTTGGGATTTCCTGGGAAAATCCAACGATGCGCTGACGCCAATGGGTTTTAGTCCCATGTGCCCGGATGATCCAGAGCCAGAGCTGGACTAGGCGTTGCAGGCGTTGAGTTCGGCAGGCAACAAGCTCACCAAGATGGGCGCTATCATCGCGGGCCAGCTGGAAACCGAGGGGCAATCCCTGGCAAAGAGCGTCGCAGGATTCGTGCTGACGTGCTACACAAGCTGGGACCCTCAATTCCCCTTGGACCCGGTGCTTGAAGGCTCCATCGACGGAGAGGGAGAAGTTTCCCAAGCTAGCATATCGGAGGTTGCCCAGAAGGTCGCCTCGTTCTTCCATAGGGTCTAGGACCATCTCTTTGTAGCTCCCGCTTGTATCCTCTCTTCTTTTTCTCCAATTTTGTAATCTCTTGTCTCCAGATGAATGAAATCCAAGTTTTTTGTGAATTTCATTTTTTGTCTTCAACACCTTTGTCCCACTTGGCCCCGTGGTAGATGTACACATTTTGATTGTGAACATGTACCAAGAGGATGTAACAGTTGTTGAAGACTTGCGCGCTTCGAACTTGTAGAACGTAGGTCCGAAGTCTTCGATGGTGAAGGCCCCTGAGGTTGTCGGAGCTTAGTGGCTCCGGCATTGACCATCGTCGGAGCTTAGTAGCTCCGGCTGTAGTCTCCATCAACGTGTAGAGCATCGACGGTTAGTCCTCTGGGGTGTCGTAGCTTGGTAGCTCCGGCAGTGACCTCTGTCAACACGCGGTGCGTTGACAGCAGACCTTACTGTAGAGTCTTTCCACCATCTTTTGTTCACGTTGACGGCTGGCCCCCTGGCTTTACCAAAGCTGTGTAGCTCCGGTGACTCTTGCTATCAATGTTTGAAACACCGACTACAAGCCACCTAGGGGATGTCGGAGCTTTAATAGCTCCGGCTTTATCCACCATCATCATAGAACCTTTATTTTTCCCGCTCACTGAAGCCAAGAAAAATAGTAAAATCCATTTCCTATCTATAACTCAACTGCGACTTACTATTCCCGAGAAAGTTTTAGGTCAAACACAATTCTAAATACAATCAAGTGCACTGCCTTGTTTCCTTCAGGTCCGATCATTTCTGGACTTTACTTACTTCGGCCTACCGGGGTGTAGGTAGGGTGGCGTACTTAGGGTGCATGACCAGGCTAAGTCGATAGCACACTATGGCCCTAGATTGGCTTGGCGGCATTCAGACGAGTAGACCATTAACAATGTTTGGACCCGGAAGAATAGACGATGCAACTCGAATTGTACATGAACTGGTCGAGCTAAAGTTTCTTAAGAATTGCACAACTTTGTTATAGATAAGAAAGAGAAAAATAAATAATATTGAGCCTGTACAAAATAAATGCACGTGGAGTCTGTTTTCACACAATGATGTCTTTCATTATAGGTTCGGGTACAGGGGAAACAAGTACACTCTTAGGGTACATAACCAGGCTAAGTGTGTTTTGTTTCTCGTTTGACCCAAGGTAGCTAGCCACACTTTTAGTTCTGAGACTGTGACAAGTGTTGCCTGAACTTTTCGGACCTTCTGGGGAAGGTTCGGCTGTTCTCCTAGAGGAGCTACCCGACTCTCTACAATGACTCTATAACATACATCACATGTAACTACAGACTCACCTCCGTGATATTAAGCGTAGAACTTACAGAGGTGCTCAATGTTCCAAGGATTTGGGAGAGGTGTCCCATCCTCGGTTGCCAAGCGAACGCATCTGGGACGGGATACATTGATCACTCGGAAGGGTCCTTCCCAGCTGGGGGAAAGTTTGTTTAACCCTTCTCTGGATTGTATTCTTCGTAACACCATATCGCCTTCCTCGAGCTGTCGGCTGTGAACATGCCGTTGGTGATAGCGCCGAAGAGCTTGGCAGTATTGGGCATTCCGAACATCTGCTCGACACCTTCCCTCTTCAAGGAGGTCAAGGTCTTCACGCCGGAGCTGGTCCTGCGTGGCATCATCGAAGGTCCGGACCCGGAGCGACCCCAAGGTAATTTCCGGAGGAAGGACTGCTTCAGCTCCGTACACCAGGAAGAAGGGTGTCTCTCCAGTTGACCGGTTTGGAGTTGTCCTATTGGCCCACAGTGTGGGCGGAAGCTCTTCGATCCAGTTGGATCCATGTTTTTTCAGGATCTCATATGCGCGCGTCTTGAGTTCTTTTAGGATTTCTGCATTTGCTCTCTCGGCCTGGCCATTGCTTGCTGGGTGAGCTACGGAAGCGTAGCTGACTTGGATGCCGAGGGCTTTGCAATATCCTTGGAATGCAGAGCTTGTGAACTGGGTTCCATTATCAGTTATGATTTTGTTTGGGACTCCAAATCTGCATATGATGGACTGCAAGAAGTTGATAGCTAATTGCTTGTTTATTGTCACAACTAGAGTTGCTTCCGGCCATTTGGTGAATTTGCCAATGGCAACGTACAGGAAATTGTAACCTCCGACGGCTCTTGGGAAAGGTCCCAAGATATCCATCCCCCACACAACAAATTGCCATGTAGGAGGTATCATTTGTAGAGGCTGAGCCGGTGTGTGAATTTGCTTTGCATGGAGCTGGCATGCTTCACATTTCTTCACCAGCTCAGTTGCATCCTGGAGCGCTGTAGGCCAGTAGAAGCCATGCTGAAAGGCTTTACCAACCAGCGTGCGGGAAGACGCGTGGTTCCCACACTCGCCTCCATGTATTTCCGCGAGGAGCTCGCAACCTTCTTCCCCACATTAGGACGCCGTTGGCACCACACCGGTAGAGATCCCATTCTACCAGCGTGTATCTTTTAGCCAATCTGACTATCCGGTCAGCGGATACATTATCTTCAGGAAGGAAATTGTCTTTCAAGTAGCTACGGATCTCCAAGATCCATGCATCGGAACTAGCTTGAGGATTTGAGTCTTGCGTGCTGGGTTGCTCGAAGCTTCCTGCAACACCTACGACCCTTGATGGACGCCATGGTAACAGGGCCATCGGGACCGCCAGCTTCGAGGTGCTGGTCTCGCCCCCTTCGCTCAGTACGGCAGGCTGAGTTGTAGGTTTAGACAACCTCCGAATGAAGGTTCCGTCGGGAGCCAGAGCCCCGGTTGAAGCTTTCATCGAGAGTTCGTCAGCTTCAACGTTGTTGAGACGCTGGACATGGCAAAGATCCAGGACGTCGAAGTCCTTCTGAAGCTTCTGGACCTCAAGTAGATATGCCGCTAGTTGAGGGTTGTTGCAGCAACATTCACCTTTGACTTGTTTTACAACAAGTTGTGAATAACCCTTTACCAACAGTTGCTTGACACCATACGATAGTGCCACCTTGAGTCCATAAGTTAGTGCTTCATACTCCGCCATGTTGTTGGTCGCCTTGAAGTCAAGGTGCACCATGTATTTAACCTTCTCCTCGGTCAGAGCGAGGAGAAGGACTCCAGCTCCGGCCCCCTGCTTCTGCACGGAGCCGTCGAGGTATAGAGTCCAGTGAGGCTTAGTGAAGACCAGAACCTTGGGTTCTGACTTCTGCTCACTGGGGCCCCCAAGATTTGATGGAGAGGCGGTCCATTCCGCCACGAAGTCTGCGAGAGCTTGACTCTTGATCGCTTGTCTTGGGACGAATTCCAGATCAAACTCGGCCAGTTCTGCCGCCCACTTTGCAATATTCCCTGTAGAGTTGGGATTATGCAATATTGCACGCAGTGGATAAGAAGTTACCACTGAGATCTTGTGAGCTTGGAAGTAGTGTTGAAGCTTCCTAGAGGCAATAAGATTTGCGTAGAGCAGCTTATGCACCTCTAGATACCGAGTCTTGGCATCATGGAGTACTTCGCTGATAAAGTGCACTGAGCGCTGAACTGTCTGGACCCTCCCAAAGGGGCCCCGAGCTTCTTCCTCATCTACCTGGACCCTTCCGGAGGGGTCCGGACCTTGTTCGGGGACCTCCTGGTGTCGGTTGGAGGTCCCCGAAGCTTCTTGTGAAGTAACCCGGACCTTCACGAAGGGGTCAGGATCTTGTTGCTCAGCAGCAGTGACTCCTTCATTTGAAGGAGAGGGATCCTCCGGAGTCTCTCCTTGAGGATCTGGGTCTGGGAGCTGGGACCCAGACTCGACTTCAGGTAGCTCCGGACCCTCCCGAAGGGGTCTGGATCCGTGAACTGGAGATGGTTCTGGCCTTTCCGCAACCAGGACCATGCTGACAACTTCGTCAGTTGCCGAAATATAAAGCAGTAATGGCTCACCAGGGTTCGGAGCTACCAAGGTTGGTAGGGTGGTGAGGAGCTGCTTCAGCTCCTGGAACGCCTTTTATGCTTCTTCGGACCATTGGAATGGTCCGGACTTCCTCAATAGCTTTAAGAAGGGTAGCACCCGTTCCGCCAGTCTTGAGATGAACCGGCTGAGGGCAGCTAGACATCCAGTTAGCTTCTGGACGTCCTTGATGCGGGCTGGTGGCCGCATATCTTCAATAGCTTTTATCTTCGCCGAATTTGCTTCTATTACTCGGTGATTTACCAAGAAACCAAGAAGTTTTCCGGAGCTAACCCTGAAAACACACTTGTCCGGGTTCAGCTTTGTGTGAGTGACTCGCAGCTTGTCAAAGACAGCTTGCAAGGTGTCAAGGAATGACTCCTTGTTTTTAATCTTGACGACGATGTCATCGACATACACTTCCACTACGTCTCTGATAAGCTCTCCAAAAGTTTTGTACATAGCTCGTACAAATGTTGAAGCAGCATTCTTGAGACCAAATGGCATAACAGTATAGCAATATAATCCATCTACTGTGATGAAGGAGGTATGTTCTTCATCTTCCCTGGACATTCTGATTTGGTGGTACCCAGAATATGCGTCCAGGAAACACAGTAATTCGCACCCGGAGGTGGAATCCACTATCTTATCTATTCTAGGTAGTGGGAATGGATCTTTTGGACATGCATTATTCAGTTTACTGTAGTCGATACACATCCGAAGCTTCCCGCCGGCCTTGGGTACAACGACTGGGTTTGCCAGCCATTTTGGGTGGAAGACTTCTCGGATGAATCCAGCTTCGAGCAACTTCTTCACTTCTTGTCGTATAAAGTTCTGTCGCTCTACTGATTGCTTCCGAGGCTTCTGATGTATAGGCTGAGTGTCCGGATAGATCTTCAGATTGTGCTTGATCACTTCCCTAGGGATCCCAAGCATTTGTGACGGTTGCCAGGAAAACACGTCGACGTTAGCCCGAAGGAAAGTGACGAGCGCGAGTTCCTATTTGTCATTCAGACCTCCCGATATACGAGTGGTATGAGCGGCGTCAGAACCGATTTGGACGACTTTGACGGGAATGTCGGTGTTGCCGCTTGGTTGCACGTGAGGTGCAGAGGTTGAGCCTCGATGACGAATGCTCGGGGGTTTTAGAGATTGCTCCTTTCCGGATTCTTCCTCCTGCGCTGTAGCAAGCGCGTGGAGTTCTTCCAAAGCTGTTACTCCTGTGGTGCGATCTCCACGGATCCGGAGAACACCCGCTGGTGTTGGCATCTTCAACACCAAGTAGCCATAATGAGCAGCAGCCATGAACTTGTATAAGACTGGTCTGCCCAGAATGGCATTGAAAGGTAAGTTGATATGCGCCATGTCGAAGACTAACTTCTCAGTGCGGTAATTCTCCCAGGTCCCGAAGGTCACCGGAAGAGTAATTGCACTGAGTGGGGTTATGACCCCTCGACCTACTCTGGAGAAAGGTCGAGAGGGGCGAAGGTCCGAAGGTCGGAGCTGAAGCTTTACAAAAGCTTCAAATCTTATGAGGTTCAGCCCCGAACCTCCGTCCACCATCACATGGTGGAGTTGAATGTTGTTGATGGTCGGAGATACCATCAATGGGAGTTGGCCAGCTCCGATCATATTCCGAGGGCAGTCCGAAGCATCAAAAGTGATGGCAGTGTCCATCCACTTCTGGTGCAGCTCCGCCCTGGCGGTGGGAGCTACTGAGGCCATGTCCCGCCGCATGTTCTTGAGGACTCGGCGGGAAGTGATGTCCCATGAATCACCAAAGATGGTGTTCATGGTTTTCCGACGTTCGTTGTCGGAGACGTCGAAATCTTCGTCGACGGAGGTGTAAACAGCCTTCAAGACTTTTTTAGGGTCCTGGAAGCCTAACTCCTCTTCAGCCGGAGCTTCATCGACTTTCTGTTTTCCTTCCCTTTGACGGAAAGGAACTTCTTCCCAGCGCTTGTTGTAGCGCTCGGCAAGGTTCTGGACCTCACGACAGCTTTCCAAGTTGTGGCTGTTTGACTTGTGTATAGGACACCACATCTTGGAGCTGCCTCCATCTTCAGACGATGGCCGAGGTCGTTTTTCGGGGCGTGGCCCCTCGGCCACCCGGAGCTGCAGCAGCTGAGGCTGCAGGTGTGCCGGCCGATGGCTTCTTCTTGCCGTTGGACTTTTTCTTCTTCTTTCCAATCCCGGAGGTAGTGGCTTCACCCTTGGAGGACTTTTTGTTGTCCTCCGGAGGTGGTTGGGAGTGCATTTCATGGCCCTCCGCAGCTTTGGCGCATTTGTCTGCCAAGCTGAAGAGCTCCGTGACGCTGGTGATCTCCTTGGTCGCCAGCTTCTCCAGCATCTTCTTGTCTCGTACGCCCTGTCTAAATGCCACAATAACAGAGGTGCTGGAGATAGAAGGAATAGTGTTTCGTACCTGGGAGAACCTCTGGATGAAAGATCGCAGGGATTCTCCCCCTTCTGCTTGACAGCAAAAAGGTCCAGTTCGGTGCCTGGTTGGGTGTATGAACTCCCATAATTGGCGGTGAATTGTTGGCACAATTCTGCCCAACTGTTGATGGAGTCGGGCGAAAGGCTCATGAACCAGGACCTGGCGGTCCCAGTCAAAGCCACGAGGAAGTAGTTGGCCATTACGGCCTCGTTGCCTCCGGCCGCAAGAATTGCAGTGGAGTAAATCTGGAGAAACTCGACGGGATTGACAGTCCCATCAAATTTCTCCAGCAGGTGAGGTCGGAACTTTTGTGGCCATCTGACCATGCGTAGGTGCATGGCCAGAGCAGAACAGCCTCCTCCTACTCCCTCGAGAGCAGGACTGTCTCGAGCCTCTCGCCTTTCACGAGCACGCTCGATATGGATGCGACCGTCCTGTTGGCAGTAACGGCGACCAAGCTCCGCCCGAAGGTCGTGAGTTGAAAGCCTAGTTACTGTATGGGTGCGTCGCGCCCCGGGAGGCAGCAACGTCGCTTGTTGAGACGCAACACGCCTCCTATGCAGAGAAGTGTGCGGACCAAGTCTACCCGACACAGCCCGATGCTGCGATGGAGCCCGCCCCGAGGGGGGAGGACCTTGGTTGCTGATGCGATCGGCTGCTGCTGCAACCACATGTTCCACATCAACCCTCCACTGCTCCATTGCACCCTGGGATGCACCTGGAGGTGGTGGGCATTGGAGAAGAGCACACACGGCTTGGAGCGCATGTTCAGGGTTGTTATTCACCGATGCCGTGACCGATGCAGATGCCCCATCCCGCTGTCCAGCTTGATTTGCCGGTGCGGATGGTGGCGGTGGAGGCATGACTCCTCCTGGAGCCACAGCACCTGCCGGCTGCTGCACATTGGAGGGATTTCCTCCGATAGGTTGCACTGCAGGGTTGCCGTTGGACGATCCAGCAGTATAGTTCACCATCTTCGAATCTCGGGCCCCCCTACCTAGCGCGCCAACTGTCAGAGTGTTGATCCGGCAGTTCTCCCGGTACTACCATTGGTAGCCTGCGGAGTTTGTAGTTCGGTATTGGGTGCACAGAGATTCAAAAGATGATGTCAAATGGACACACGGATTTACGTGGTTCGGGCCGCCTAAGCGTAATACCCTACTCTACGGGGTGTGTAGTTGTTGTATTGGGTATCAAAGCTGTGTATGGGAGGGTTCCAGAGAGCCGTCCCTTGTGTATCATCGACCAGTCCTTTTATAGTACAAGGACCGGTCGTTACACCGTTAGCCTGGCCCGACATGTGGCCCTGGCGGTTACTGATGCTTAATACACAATTAATGAGGTTAATTACCCTTAATAGCATGGTAACGAGCTTGACAATGCCGTTACCGGTATTAAGGGCCTTCCGATCGTGTGTCATTAATATGGTATTAAGGACACTTAATCAGGTCTTGAAGTCTTTGATTGCCCCTTAAAGGTCCGAGCCGTTGGGGGTCCACCAGTCTGATTGTTAAGGCTGAAGGTCCGGCGTTTGGACACGTGGCAGCATCGGAGCTATCTGTCTTGGGACGGGTAGGTCCGGTGTAGATGTACACGTGTCAGAACCGGAGCTTCCCTCTGTCGGGGGTTAGGTCCGGTGGTGCCGCACAAGTGTTTAGCCCGGAGGTATCCCATGTGTGGGATGTAAGTCCGGTTGCAGTATACACGTGGCAGCACAAGGACTAACCATAGATGGGAGGCAGGTCCGGTCCCGTATGACACGTGGGGCCTTTGCAGGTCTTCAACTCAGACAGGTGAAGTTCCTTTGGTCTTTTTGTAATCCCAAGGTGTATACGGTACGCAGGGTACCGACAACAGCCAAGGTTGCAATACAAAGAATTATTTATAGCAACATATTCATAATCTGTCCACTTTTCTTTCTTACTACGTCAAGACTCAGTGTCCAAGTATGCTCAAATAACCGCGAGCGAAGGTGATTGCAACCAGTAGACACCCGGACTGCACGACACGTACGCCCATACTCGGAGTTGCAACAACACAGTCCCCTGGTGTTGTATGCAAACACCTTTCCCAAGACTAACCCATATCAAAACAGTTCGATCGACCCGAACAGCGAGCTCCCTCAAGGTACACCTCCGCTGTGAGATGTTTAAGAGCGAGTGACCTCCCACTGTACTAACAACCGACAGCTTAAGCCAATTGAAAAGGTTCCAACATAGGATCCTCAAGGTACATCGGTTTCCTGGGTTCCATATAGCCAGTATGCACCCGGTACAGTTGAAACTTGTCCAATAGATATTGTTTTGTACATAGGGATGTGATCTCAATTTATACAGGTTCAACAGATGATCTAAGCCTGAGAAAATTACAGTGAGTTCATATGGTCATGAAGGAATAACCAGGTAAGTTTCAGATACAGCAAACGAATATATTGGTCTACAAAATTTCTTAAGTGTTTAACATTCTCTGAATTTTGGTGGTCATTCTGAAGGTCTATCATGGCTACCAGTGGTTGTATCATACAGAGGGGGTTTCACTGGTTCTATTAAAATTTGTTTAACAATTTTCGAAGCTTCCTACAGGGAGAAATTGATTTTACAAGGTTGGAAAATTTTACTGAAAAATATTCTATTGTTTTTGGGCATCGTATGACCAGTTAGGAAAAATCTCCAGATTGAACTAGGTTATTAAAGTCCAATGAAGCTGAAAGTTTCACAGGGAGTCATAAACTTACTAAGGAACATTTTGGAAAAATTTCAGATTTTCTATGAAGTGAATCATCAGATAAAAATCAAACATGATTTTTCTTTAAAGGACTCTACAAGAAAATCTAGGGATTTTCATGAAGATTGGGTTGTAGTTCTGGTTGGTGTGGATAAAGAGAAAACCAACAAAGTTGGTTTGATAATTTTGAAGCTTTATACTGAGAGATATTCAATTTAGAAGTTTGCACAAGTTACTGTACAAATTCTAAATAAATTTGACTATTTTTATATGGATAGAGAATACACAGGTGATTAGACCATGTAAATGAAGTCTAATGACCCTGAAATACTTACCGGAGTTCAAGGATATTCAAATGAAGGCTCTGGAAAAATTTGGTAATTTTCCAAAGAGCAGAACTATAGGAATTAATTCTATAAGCATTTTGCTTATTTTAATTATGTAGAAATTCCTATGGTCTTTCATACAAATCCAAGTGCACCACTGGAAAGTATTTTTAATGATGGTTATAACAAAATTTATTTGGGAATTTTTGGACAATTCTGCTAGGAGACATGGATTTTTGGAGTGGGGACCAAATCTGGAATTTAATTTACACGGGAAATATTTGAATAAAGGAAGGGGCCCACGGGTTTAAAATGGACCAATCGGGTTGAAGCAACAACGGGCCACAGGGTTCAGGGATGTAGCCACACAGAATCCTTGTCCGCACCAGAGCCTGGCGCGCGTTGGTTAGACTGACGACCGGGCCCCACCCTAAGTCGTCTTCAACCTTGCGCCAGCGGCGCTCGGGCGGCGCCCGACGGCGGCCCCTCGTTGCAGATCGCTCCAGGGCATGGCGGCACCACACTCTCACCGCCCCCACCAAAAATAAGGCGAGGAACTCGATGGTGATCCTCCTGACGGCGATGGATGGCCCGAAAAGCTCGTGCGACGGCTAAAACGAATTCGCTTCCGCAACAGCTAAAACCACTCGGAAATTGATCGGAGAGCATCCTGGGATCACGAGGATGACCAAAATAAACTCCTATCGAGGTGGAAATGACTGCATATACAAGTTCGACGGCGACCCACAACTTTTCAATCGGCGGCCGTAAGAACTTTGATTCCTATGCGCAGGGTCGATAACTTTTAGGCGTTTTTTGCTAGGGTGTGCGCGAGAATGTTTGGAATCTACTTGCTAAGCAATTCGAATAATTATTGCACGTGTAAACCAAATTTGGGTGAAGAACCAAGGCGGGAAAAATAACTAAGCGTCGGTTCTTTGAGGAAAACCCGAGCTACAAGCTATGACAAAAGCTGAAACTTTGTGAGCATGAACTAGGCATGATTGCAAACCTTTTTCCTTGATGGATTTAAGCGTGAAGACGCTTGTATCGCCGGGGCGTCGAGGGAGCAGAGGCGGCAGAATAGGGGAGTTCACCGGCGGTCCGCGGAACTTCAAAATACGGGCAACACACTGAGCAAAACGATATACCAAATGGTGGAGATGATAGAGCAACGAGTTGGGTTACTTTTCTCTCCTTGGAGCATGTCGCAACACTGCTTCTTTTGGCCGGTAAGCTTGAACGATGGCGAGGCGGTGCTGCGCGGGTGGGCGGACGAAGAACAAGGAAGAAATGCCGACCAGAGGGAGAAGAATGAAGAAATGGCACCCAGCTCGGTTTATAAAGGCAAGGGCAGCTGTGGACAGGCTGTTGAGAGGAGGTGGCACATGCAAATGGAGTGGTGTCGTCATGGGAGAAGCAGAGAAGTGAAACACGTTTAGCTTAGCTCCATCTCTGTATGACAAGTGGGTCCCACAGCCCCCTCTACTCAAACCTTCTCTGTACAAAGAAATATCCCACCAACTTGTGTCCAAAATTCATGAAACTTTCTAGATAGGCTCAAACAAATATCTAGGATCTGATTTTGAAATTGGATTTCAAGTTTGGATATGTTTCATGTGAAATTCAAATTCAAATTTGAATTTGACTAGAATTCAATGTACCCATTGAATTAAATACAATTAGTGCTCCAAATATTATGAAAATTTGCAGGGGTGCTATTTGGAATATTTGCAATTAAATGGTGAACTCAGATTTTTATCTTGGCAAAGTTTGAACATGAGATAAATTTGAATTTTTGAATTCTCTCAATTGAGGTTTAAATTGGTTTGAATTTTTCATATTCTAGTTAAATTTCTTTTTCCCCTCCAAATTTCAATATCTCCCATCTGAACTTTGCCTTTGTAATTTAGGGCTTTTATAATAAGCGTCCATTTCACAACTCATCTTATTAAGAAGATAAAGCTACTTGGTCCTATGTTCCTTCACCAGATGTATGCTTACGAGAGATTCAACGGCATACTGAAGTCCTTCGCTAGAAATCGAGCTTATCCTGAGGGCAGCATGGTACATGGATACTCTACAGAGGAAGTTGTGGAGTGGACTCTAAACTACACTGACCCGAGTAACCCGATTGGTGTTCCCAAGTCTCATCATGAGGGGAGGCTCACAGGAAAAGGGACCATTGGGAAGAAGGCTATAACTCCAGATTCACATTTATTCTTCTGCGCTTATTTCCACGTGTTGCAACACATGTCCATTGTGTCATAGTATCTTGATGAGCACAAGGAGGTGGTGCTTAGATACAATCCTGGCCGCAATGAATCATGGTTAGCAAATGAACACAGGAGAAAATTCATTGGCTGGCTCCGGGATCGGATTTCTCACTCATCGGATGCTCAAACAAGTGAATACCTAAAAAGTTGGATTATGGTCCTATATTCACAGTTATTACATATCAAGGGTACAACATAAATGGATACACATTCTACACTATAGAACAAGATAAGAAAAGCACGTATCAGAATAGTGGTGTCCGTGTTGATGCTTATAATGCTGCAGGCCAAGACAAATAAATGTACTATGGTCAAATACAAGAGATCTGGGAGCTTGACTTTCAAGGATTCAAGATTCCTCTTTTCCGTTGCAACTGGGTTGATGGAATCAAAGGTGTTGTACAAGACAAGTATGGTTTCACTAGCGTTGATATTAACCGTCAAGGATATAAGTGGGAGCCTTTCGTGTTAGCAGAAAACGTTGCTCAAGTGTTCTATGTTCCACACACAACAAATAAAAGACTTAAGGTGGTTATACATGGAAAACAACGAATCATCGGAGTCGAGAATGCCATCGATGAGGAAGAGTTTGACCAATTTGATGAGATTCCTCCTTTTGCCACCTCGATGATAAATCTAAGAATACCATCGGCCAACGAACTTCCTTACTTGCAGAACGGTCACCATGAAAAAGTTAAGAATTTCAAAAAACCAAGACCACAACGTAATGTACCAAATTGATTGTGTGTAAATATGTTCAAATATGTGAAAATATTGCCATTTGAGTGAAAATTTGACTTTCATTGGTCATATGTGCTCTGTTTCTTATGAAGAAGTATTGATGCCTTATGTTCTGTTTCTTAAGGAAGCAGTACCGAAATATAGCACTTGCTCTGCCCTGAAAAATTGGATACGAAAGTTATGTGAAACGAGCCTCACAAAGGCGCGTCTGTCAGACAAGAAAATGTGAGACGCGTTTTCAAAAAGCGCGTCTCCGATTCAGATCCTTCCTTTGCCTACGAAAGTGATGCGAGACGCGCCTCACGAAGACAAGTCAGTCAGGTAAGATAATGTGCTCTGCCTATGAAAGTGATGCGAGACGCGCCTCACGAAGACGCGTCTGTCAGTCAAGATAATGTAGGACGCGTTTCCAAAAAGCGCATCTTCGATTTAGACCCTTGATCTTTTTCCCACCTCGGAGCTCCAAGCGCGTTGCAACGAGCATATAAGACGTGGCGTTGCAACGTTTGCATCAAGTTCTGCATGGACGGTCCCTGACAGGGACAGTCCACGTGAAACTTGTCTTTTGTTATTTAGTTTTGGCACGGTCCCACATGTCATTGACCATGAGGTCAGAGCGCTTCGAATTCTATGCCGAATGGCATTACGGCAACGGACGCACATTAATTCAAAAGAAAAGAGATGCTCTTTCCGAAAGTGAGACGCACTTAGCGGTGGCTCTTATGAGGCATGTCTACAATAGTTGCCCTTAGGTACTTTTAGCTCTTTCGCATGCTCTCTTCGCAACACTTAGCACAACTTTTCACTTTTCGCGCGCGCTGATCACTTCTCACCCTAGAAACCGCCGCCGTGTCATCCCCTTCCCCGGAGCACGCCGCCGTGTCGGTCCGCTTCCCCGGAGCTCATTGTCGCCTTGACACTGACCTAAGGTACTTTTAGCTCTTTCGCACGCTCTCTTCGCAACACTTAGGACAACTTTTCACGTCACGCGCTGATCACTTCTCGACCTAAAAACCGCTGCCGCGTGGTCCCCTTCCCCGGAGCACGCCGCCGCTTTGGTCTGCTTCCCTGGACCTCGTCGCCGCCTTGAGACTGCCCTAAGGTACTTTTAGCTCTTTTGCACGCTTTCTTTGCAACGCTTAGCACAACTTTTCACTGTGCGCGCTGATCACTTCTCACCCTAGAAATCACCGTCGCGTCGTCCCCTTCCCCGGAGCTCGTCGTCGCCTTAACACTGCCTTCTTGATCATTGTCGCGCTGCTATCGTCGACCCTCAAATCCCAGTCGACCAGCTCGACACTGCCCTAATAAGGTTTGTTTGCACTTTGGTTCGAGTCAAAATCGCGCTTTGGTACAAATGCCATGAGAGAATTTGCTCCCTTATGTGACCGTTTGTGCGAATGTGACTGAAATTTGATAATGTTTTACAGGATTTTAGTGTTTTTTTGTGAATTTGAAGATGTCTCAGTCGGAGCATCAGCAACATATTAAAGAGGAGGCCCAACAGCAGACTCAGCAGTAGACACATGAAGAGGATGCATATGCCTCTGGTAACACAAGAAAGAAAAGGTCGTGGACGACGTGGCCGACAGACGTTGTGACTGTTTATTAGTCCAATGATGAAGGCATACCTCTGGACCATGATGTGAATACAAGACTGTCCAGAATTTGTGGTCTAGCTGCTCGGGAAAGGGTGCCGCTAAACCTGCAGATATTCGATCACTTGACCAAAAATGAAAAGGATGAACTCTTCAAAATCTCTATCCAACCATATGTTCAACATCCAGAACATATGAAACAAAAGGGGAATAAGCTAGCTATGAAGATGATCTCTCATGCATGGTGGACCTACAAAAATAAGCTTCACGAGTTTGCGAAGAATGGTGAAACCCCCTTCTATAAGTATCACATGTGTTAGAAGAGGACTGAACGAGATTTGTTAAAATGTGCAAATCACAGGAATTTGGCAAGAGGAGTGAACATATGAAGTGGCTCCGATCCCAGAACGAGCTTGACCACCACCTCGGCAACACCGATTATGCCGGTAAAAAAGGATTTGGGAAGAACTGGATTCAACATTGGCCGAGCTAGGTTATCAGAATCCATATGACAGTTTTAGTGGACGGCTAAAACCATTTATGCGTACTCATTCACAGCTGTCTGACTCAGGCGGTATCATCTTCTACAGCCCGAGCACTGCAAACGTCGCTTAAAGATCCTGGAACCTGAGCAGCGAAGAGTCAAATGGTGAGAGGGAAAATGATACCCTCGCCAAGGCCCTGTAAAGACCGGAGCAACGAGGCCATGTTTGTGGTGTTTCCAGTAAGTTGACCTGGAGGGAGGGTTTTCCGGAACACAAAACTACTTATCGGAAGCGGAAAACAGCCTCAAAATCACAGGTTGACGTCGAGGAGCTGAAAACACAGCTGAGAAGGGAGCTCCTAGGATACGTTAAGCAAATGCTGGAGGGAGCAGGTATACCAATACCTAACGCGTTTTTGAACGACGACGAGCATATGAGCAACTTTGCTTCTACAACAACTGGGGGTGGACAACCACATGAGGATCTTAAGGAACCAGCATCTGGACCTTCAATTGAGCCGGACACGATAGATAAGTTGGCTCAGCTAACAACATGCAACCTTCTGCTAATGGTCGGAGGAATCGCTCAAATGGAGGTCAGGAGAGGGCTAGTGTATCCCGATCTGACCATGCTTGACAACATTCAGGTGGACACAACATCCTATGATGTGGTCAAGGTGGACATGGTGCATGAAAATACAAAACACCTGGAGCTCGAAGTGCCACCGGATGATACAACGCTGACTATGCGGGATGCATCTACTAGAAGGGTTCAGTGGAGACGGAGCCTTATTGTTGTTGACCCAGCAGCAGCAGCTTCCGCATCGACCGCTTCAATGTCTTCTGAGTCATGTCTGCTTCTGCATCCAAATCCAGAACAGATGGAGCTGTCTCCAATTCTAGATCTATTGTTACCTCCAGTTATAGAGAAGCAGCAGAAGTCTCCAGTTGGAGAGTAGTTGCCTCTAGTTACAGAGAACCCGCATCTGTCTCCAACTGTAGAGCTGCCGCAAAACTCTCCACTTGAAGAGCAGCCGCGTCGGTCTCCACCTCGCACTCGAAGTGCCCTGCACCCTACACCTGATCAGTCCCCGGCAAAGCGTGCCAACAAAAAGGTTGTGCCGCAGCGGCGAGTGTCGATGAAGGAAGGTTGGAAGAAACCAGCGAAACAGTCGGAACCTAACCCGAGGGCACCGAAAGCTATGACGCATGCAAACTCGAAATATGAAAAGGGAAAGCTGATGTTAACTGCGTCCGCACTCAAACAAGTTCCTAAACCTTGTGTTAAGCTTCATCAATACTACATGGAAAATTGCAATAAGTGTGATACCATACTAGTGTCATTGAAGGATAAACACTTTCTCTCGGGTGATGGCGCTTTTGTCATCGCATGGTCCGATGTTTACGACCTTTTCAACCTCGACACGTTGGATATCTCCCTAATACGCAGTTTCACATTGTAAGTCTCCTAAAAAAACTAGGTTATTCAATACATACTCAATACAAGTGTTATATGTGACAAAATTGACATTTTTCCTGTAGGCACCAGCAACAACATGCTCGTCATAACACGCGAAACGTGTCTGCTACATATCTTGACCCGCAAGTACCAGCACTTCTGCAAATGTCGAGCGGCAAAAAAGAGGTTATTCAATATTTGGTGAAGGCAATGAAACAATATAGTGATAAGGACCCCCTAGTCCTACCGTTCAACACGGGTAACCATTGGGTAACCATAGCAATATCTACATGGTACGACCAGGTCTGGTACTATGACTCCTCAAGGCCAACAGATGAAAAAACTAGCGAGCGAAAGACCTAGTCATGGAGTGATATCTCTTTCGTTATTGATGAGTAAGTTCCTTCTTCAGTTTAGTTTCCTTGCACGATAATTTTACATTAACTGTGAATGTTTTTGTTTAGGGCTTTTGTGCAAGTAAAAGGAAAACGCCGACATCTAACACATCATACTACATTAGACGTCCAACAACAAGCTCCGGGCAACACGTGCAGCTTCCACGTCTGCTTACACATGGCTTTATTTGGAGAGCAACCTAATTGCAATGTATGTGTAAGTGCATTTATTTTACTTTATTACTAATGTTTTGTTAAATCTCATTTTATCGTGTGGCAAGACTACAGACCCACCTTCAAGAACGCTGAAGGTCGTAGCCTTGAGCAAGTTAGAGACGTCCTATGCAGGTTTATCGTTCCTGAAATCATTAATTCAAATGGAGAATTTCATTACCCAATAGATGATTAGGTGACAATTATTCTTTGTGTAAATTAGTTACATGTAGCTAGATGAATAGGGGAACTATGTGTAAATAGTTACTTGGTAACCACGATTTACACTTGTTAATATTTGATTGGTCAATGTGTGTACACTTTGTTAATATTTGATTAGTTACATGTTAAGCTGGATGAACAGGTGACATTTGACTACATATGTTTTTATATGTGTATGTTGCTGACACAGGCAATGCGGCTGCCAAATCCTGGCTAGCTCTAGGATGCAGCTAGGAACCAGCATAATCACGGGTGGGGGCACCTAATAGGAGACATGCATCTAGCAGGGAGCGTCTCCTGTGAGTGCCGCACCAAACTTGCCTGTGAACAATCCTTGACGCGCTGTAACAGAGGATGTCTTGGATTACCTAAATAAAGGAGACATGCTTTTTTATAGCTCGTCTGAGATCATTCAACGAATGTGCGACATGCTATAATAAAGAGCATCTCGGATCATTCAACATATCTGCGACGCGCTTCATAAGAGTGTGTCTCTCATTCAGAATGATGGGTGACACGCACCATGCTTGTCTCCAATGACCTCGCAAAACCCATCTGTTATGACTCATCAAATGGAGACGCGCTACTCTTGAGCGTGTCACACACCTAATATGATCAGCGACGAGCCTTGCCACCCGTCTCTGATGATAACGTAATGCGAGACACGACGATAGAGATGCACAATTTGTTCGTCTCCCTTCTTCTTTCGACCATGTCTCGTATGAGCCTTTCTTACGTAGTGGGAAGAATAGATAGATAATTCTCCAGCTCCATAGGCAGTTGCGCGAAGGATCGCCAGCCTATGATCATATCCTCCGGGTTGACAAAGAAATCTTCTGGTGCCACTTCTTTCTTCATATTCTGAGGGGGAAGGTAAGCGCATGAGTACATAGAGTACTCAACAAGTGTGGGAAGAGGATGATATGAATGGCTAGAACAAGGATAGGCCAACTTTGGCTTAAGAACTATGCTTAGAACCTAACCTTAGCTTTCATTATCAAATTAATACCAAATAAGTATTCCAAATTATAATGATGATAATAAAGATAAACTTGAATCATAAATAACTATCATTTCCTAACCATAATCTAATTATGAACTGGCCCCAAGTCACTCTTGTTCGTGAACACAGCTGTCATGATAGTTTCTAAATCTCTGCACAGAGCGTACCCTTTACCCATAAGCAGTGATTTCATCCCCTGTTGCCAGGTGGACTGAGTAAACCTCCATGAATACCCGTGGTAGCTAACCACATTACACACTTCCTTTGGTGTGAGGCCAGGAGATCACTACGTGGTCTTTACAAAGGTACTCCCGACTAGTGCTAGCCTTCTAAGGTTTCCACCACTGAGGCATTTCCAGAGTAACCCTCCGCCTCAGAGCCCCCTCTTGAGCCTTGCGGTTCCCAGAGCAGTACCTCTGCATCATTCCCCGCACCATCCAACTACTAGCATTTCATCGAAAGAAACCTAATTAATTGACCAAGCTGTCCCATCTCAGTCTCGTGGTGGTTCTATAAAGCTTAGTGGCTTCATCCTTAAACCTGTCCTTAGAATCCGCCGGTGCTAAAACCAACATCGGGTCTCGTGCAAACTGCACCATACCAATACCATCCAACCGCCAGATTCCTATCAACTACTATTGCGTGTCCATTATGATTAAAGTAACCATAAAATATAGTATATTTCATGTGTATGAAATTCCATTCACAAAGTCTAACCATGGCTAAGCATAATCAAAACCTATCTACTTCCCAACCCAATCCAAGTGACAAGGAATAATATGGAACAGGGCATATAACATGAAATAAGGTATCATTTTATGTAGCATGCAACTAACTAAATATCCTAAAATAGGTGCTATAACATGAAATAAGGTATCATTTTATGGAGCATGCAACTAACTAAATATCCTAAAATAGGTGCCAGATGGTCAAGGGCACTTGCCTTCCTCAAAACCTTGGTAGTCGTTGAAGACTTGGTCTTGGAGGTTAAAAGCCGGATTGATGAGTAGGTTTAGGCCCGATCTTCCGAAAGGTATGTCGATTGGGGTGGAGAACTCGACGTTGATGATCCGCGGCACTCGAGCGGTTCGAGTACCCCTGCAATCACTACACCACGGCTCCGTTGGTTATCAACCGTGCTGCACACGCTTGACCTCGCCAAGAAGGCTAATCCCTGCAAGTGCAACCGAGAACACGAGCAAGAACGTTGAAGACACGATCGAAAATCGCGAAGTTGGGGTCTCACAAACTGTAGAACGGCGATATTATTGATCTAAGCAAAACCCACCGAATATGATCGGTGGCTGCAGTATTCATAGGCTAGGGTTCGACCAAAACACGATTAGACACGTCCCTAATGGACTCTTACGGGATACAAGGCCCAAAGGCCCGATTCGGTGGCGCAGCACTGGACAGAAAATCTGGACTCGAATTGTTTTGACGATTCCCAAAGACTCCGTAGGAATTTTGAGATGGGACCAGAACCATTGGAAAGTTTATCTTCTCCTCTTTCTGTGCATATGTAGAACGTCAAAAACGGAGTCTGTATGCCTCCTGGGCGTCCATTTTAAGGTGGACTGCTCCTGGACTCCGAGTTGAACTCGAGTCCGAGTTGTAAACTGTTTCCATCAACTTGTGGACGTCCCAGCTGGTTCTCCACGCTCCCAAGGCCCCTTTCCTTTACTTGTTGATCTTCTCCATTATTCCTAATAACAATTAAATCATCACATAGCAATCTATTCTCAAACTCACATGCAAAAGAAGTTAGGAACGAATTCACCTGCTGATTTAATAACCGTGCTCGTGCTCTTGTGATTGGTCCTTGCAGTTCAATGTGCGTCTGCGCTGTTGTGATGTCCTCATCATCCTCCCCCTCTTGAATTGGAGTCGTCCTCGACTCAAGTTCATCTTCTTCTCCCAAGTACGGTCGCAAATCTGAAATGTTAAATGTAGGACTAACCCCAAAATCGGGAGGCAATTCAAGCTTATATGCATTATCATTAATCTTTTCAACGATCTTAAAAGGACCAGCAGCTCGTGGCATAAGTTTAGATTTTCTCAAGTCGGGAAATCGCTCTTTTCTCAACTGTAACCACACCAAATCACCCGGTTTAAGTTTTACTTCTTTTCTACCTTTACTACCTGCAATCCTATACTTCTCATTCATCATTTCAATATTTTTCTTTGTAGTTTCATGCATCTTAAGAATGAATTCAGATCGTTGTGTAGCATCCAAATTTATAGTTTCAGAAGGAGGCAAAGGTAGTAAATCAATAGGAGCACGGGGATTGAAACCATACACTACCTGGAATGGACTTACCTTTGTCGTGAAGTGAACGGATCTGTTGTAAGCAAATTCTATATGTGGTAAACACTCCTCCCACAACTTCAAATTTGTTTTCAAGACAGCCCGCAACATAGTGGATAAAGTACGATTAACTACCTCGGTCTGTCCATCCGTTTGTGGGTGACATGTAGTTGATAACAGCAACTTGGTTCCCAATTTATACCACAAAGTTCTCCAAAAATGACTTAAAAATTTTGCATCATGATCAGAAACAATGGTATTTGGCACACCATGTAAACGAACAATTTCCGTCATAAATAAATCAGCAATGTGTGAGGCATTATCATTCTTATGACAAGGTATAAAGTGTGCCATTTTGGAAAAACGATCAACAACTACAAAAATACTATCCCTTCCCCTCTTAGTACTAGGCAATCCCAAAACGAAGTCCATAGAAATATCCTCCCAAGGTACACTAGGAACAGGAAGAGGCATATAAAGACCATGTGGGTTAAGGCGAGACTTAGCTTTGTTGCAAGTAGTGTATCATGACACGTAGCGCTCGACATCACGCCTCATCTTTGGCCAAAAGAAATGTGTGGACAGCACGTCTTCAGTTTTCTTCACTCCGAAATGTCCCATCAAACCTCCTCCATGTGCTTCCTGCAAAAGTAATAGACGAACGGAGCTAGCTGGAACACATAGCTTGTTAGCACGATAGAGGAGACCCTCTCGCAGCATATATTTATTCCAAATTCTTCCTTCTCTACAATTTTCAAAAGCTTCTTTGAAGTCCAAATCAGTAGGATATAATACTTTAATTGTTTCCAAACCAAAGATTTTATGATCAAGTTGGGACAGCATGGTATAACGCCTAAATAATGCATCGGCAATGATATTTTCCTTCCCTTTATTATGCTTAATGATGTATGGAAACGACTCTATGAACTCAATCCATTTAGCATGTTGTTTATTCAGATTGGTTTGACACTTAAGATACTTCAATGATTCATGATCGGAATGTATGACAAACTCCTTAGACCAAAGATAATGTTGCCAAGTTTGTAATACACGCACTAAGGCATACAATTCCTTATCATAAGTAGAATAATTCAGAGAAGGACCATGAAGTTTTTCACTAAAGAAAGCAACGGGTTTACCTCCTTGTATGAGAACGCCTCCAATACCAATGCCGCTTGCATCACATTCTAGCTCAAAGGTCTTGTCAAAATCAGGAAGTTGTAGCAACGGTGCTTGTGTAAGCTTCGATTTGAGAGCATTAAAAGCTTGCTGCTTCTGTTAGCCCCATTGAAATGGAACTCCCTTCTTCGTTAGCTCATGTAGAGGTGCTGCAATGGTGCTGAAATCCCGCACAAAGCGCCGATAAAAACCTGCAAGACCAAGAAAACTACGAACCTGTGTGACGGTTGTTGGGGCTGGCCAGCTGGTGATTGCTTCAATTTTGGCCTCATCCATCTCAATTCCGTGCGAGGAAACGACATAGCCAAGAAACGAGACTCGATTGGTGCAAAAGACACACTTTTCGAGGTTACCAAACAAACGTGCATCTCTCAAAACAGTAAAAACAGCACGTAAATGATCAAGATGTTCATCATATGACTTGCTGTAAATGAGGATATCATCGAAGTAAACCACCATAAATTGCCAATGAAAGCACGTAAAACCTCGTTCATTAATCGCATAAAGGTGCTGGGTGCATTAGTTAAACCAAAAAACATGACTAGCCACTCATAAAGTCCAAACTTGGTTTTAAATGCAGTTTTCCATTCATCTCCTAGTGCCATTCTAATTTGGTGGTAACCACTACGCAAGTAAATTTTTGTGAAGATGATAGCACCACTCAATTCATCAAGCATGTCATCTAATCGAGGAATAGGATAACGATATCGAATGGTGATATTATTAATCGCTCGACAATCAACACACATGCGCCAACTACCATCTTTCTTAGGAACCAAAAGAACAGGAACGGAACAAGGGCTAAGGCTTTCACGAATGTACCCGCGGTACAAAAGATCTTGGACTTGTTGCTGAATTTCCTTAGTTTCTTGTGGATTCGCCCTGTATGCTGCACGATTTGGCAAACTTGCTCCTGGAATCAAATCGATCTTGTGTTCAATGCCTCTCATCGGTGGTAAACCAGGGGGTATCTCGGAGGGAAACACATCCTCAAACTCCTGCAAAAGGTTAGCAACAGCAGGAGGCAATGCAATAGACAATTCATGAAGTGAAAACATGGCTTCTTTGCAAACTAAAGCATAGCACATCCCCTTAGCATCGAGTAAATCAGCAAGTTCAGATTTAGTTGCGAGCAACAATGGTGATTTTAACTTAATAACTTGCTGTTTTTCAGATTCTAATTTTGTTGCTTTGCCATCACGAATTTTACTCTTCTCAAAATGCACAATTTCAGCAGGAGTCATGGGGAGCAAAGTGATTTTCTTTCCCTTATGCATGAGAGTATATTTATTGGTTCTACCATGATGAATAGCATCTGTATCAAATTCCCAAGGACGACCCAATAAAAGAGAACAAGCATCCATAGGAACAACATCAAAATCAGCAAAATCATGTTATGAACCAATTGAAAAATGTATTCTCGCTGTTTGTGTTACCCGAAACTTACCGCTGTTGTTGAACCATTGAATGTGGTACGGATGAGGGTGTGCTCTTGTTGTCAAACCGAGTTTCTTGACGACGTCCGTGTTCACCAAGTTATTGCAGCTACCTCCATCAATTATAGTGTGTACACGGCAGTCCTTGATGACGAGAAACATGTGGAAGAGGTTGTGTCGTTGTAGCTTGTCGTCGGTCTCCACTTTGGAGCTCAAGGCACGCTGCACAATGATGCTTCTATAGTTCTCCGTCGCCGCTGTACCAAGTACCTCTTCTTTGGTGTGTTCGTCATTTGGATCTGTAAAGTCAGTAGCAAGAGAATATTCATCTTCAACATCCGAAGTACTATCATACCCGCCGTCGTCGCGTGCTATGTATGCTCGTTTGCTCGGGCAATCTCTCATCATATGACCAAGTCCCTGGCAGCGGTGACACTTAATGTCGGAAGTACGACCCGTAGAAGGAGTGGACGTCGAATGCTTGAATGATGTCGCCTTGCTGCCTTCCGGCACGCGAGAAGGTGGAGCAACAGGTATAGTTCGTTGGCCGCCATTGGGTGGTGTAGTCGCTGCACGGGGGGTCGAAGATGGTGCTGTTTTGGATGGTGTAGTTGCTGCACGCGGCGTGAAGTTGCTCCTCGTGTGATGTTGCTGTTGTTGTCGGCCCTGCAATTCTTTTTCTGCCAACATAGCAAGCTGAAACAATCTGTTAACAGTATTATATTCCTTGTAATCAACAATGTCCTGAATTTCACGCCTCAATCCCCCATAAAAACGAGCTATTTTATCATCCATGTGCTCTACTACCCCACAACGCAGCATACCCTTTTGTAACTCTTGATAATACTCCTCTACGGACATGTTACCTTGGTCTAAGCACTGCAATTTTTTGCGAAGGTCCCGCTGAAAAGATGGAGGAACAAATCGAACACACATAGCTTCCTTTAATCTATCCCATGTTGGAGGATCAGTTCTAGTTTTAACAAGTTCATTCCACCATATGATAGCAAAGCCCTTAAACTCACTAGTGGCTTGACGAACTCTATGTTGTTCAGGAACAAGATGGGAATTAAATTTTTGCTCTACTGTCATCTCCCAATCAAGATAAGCCTCAGCATCATAAGCACCAGAAAAACAGGGTATAGTAAATTTCACTTTAGCAAAAGGATCATCAGGAGGATGATTATATTTGTTATGATTATTACCTCCCATACCTCGACGATAAAGTGGCAGTCTTGGCTGATTATTGTGGTCTTCCAGTTCATCATAAGCATTTTCTTCTTGTCTTCCAGCGAGAGGCAACCAAGCCTCAAAAGTATTCATCCGAAGAGCAAGGTCATCCAGTTGGCAAGTCAAGTTCGCCAATGACTCCTCCGTTGCTGCGTTGTATTTGACAAACATATCCGTCATGGTCTTCATCATATCACGTAACTCAGCATGTTGAACACATTCGTCATTATTGTCTTCTCCTGCCATTGTTAGTAGGAAACAAAAGACAACAAAAAAATATGTTATCCCTATCAACTACAGTGACAATGTGGAAGGTGGAAGAAAACAATCTCTCTCGCTCAAGCGTCTTACCACGCTCTTACAAGTGTTCTTATCGACACAGCAGGTGGTGTGGACGGTGAGATGAACCAATGAAGCGTGGAGTGATTGCAAAGGTACCTGTTATGCTCAAGAGAAAGGTGGAGCTTGGATGGCATAATATGGTGGCTAATAAGCAGAAAATCACTAACAGCTAAACAAAGTTGAATAAGTATTCAATGTAGGAAACTGTTGCTGGTCAACCTAGTGCCCTAGAGCCTAGCACAACACAAGGAAGTATCAAGGTAAAAGAAAGACAAAATGATATAGCCAACAAAACAGCACCAAGTGGTATAGGCCAATTGCTTTAATATGCGTGCTCTTCACTAATTTTTTTCTTTTTTTGTAATATTTTTTTGATATTTTTTCTTTACTCAGGAGCACGAAGATATGAAGCACACAAATTTTCAGTTCAATTGGATGTAATATGCGGCCTACAGAAGATCAAGAAGATTCTTTAAAATTCGTGTTGAAATTTCGGAGGCCGGATAGCATATCTTCCGAGGGGAATTTGGGCAATATAATTTCGCCGAACGCGGCTACGCGGCGGAAAATCGGATGCGAAATTTTGCGTAGATGAATTTGAAAAAAAATTCGCCCGATTTCGAGTTCGTATGCGAAAGTTATGGCCGTTTTAAGGTAGGATGTCCGAGTTACGATTTTTTAGATATTGATTCCAACTCAGTTTGAGAACAGAACTCGCAATCAGATACAAAAACGATCAGAAATTTGCACATCAACTAATGGGGTGGTGTGTGATGATTCAAGGATGAATGGCACAAAGGTTTGTCACCTAATCTAGGGCTGTCGATGCGGGAGTTCACGCAAGGCGGCTAGCTAGGGCAAACCGATGAACGTGGTGGATCGGTTTGTTATTTAGGGATTGTGGAATAGGTGTCGAATAGCAAGAAAACAAGGACGAAACACAATAACTAGGACCCAAAAACACAAAGCTAAACCAGCAACAAGACTCGACCACACGAATGCAAACTCAACAATGCAAACTGAAAAACGAAACTGCAGGCACTATAGTCTGGGAAGCGGTAAAAACGATCTATTTTTTTGTGGCTTTTCTGTGGACTCTAGGTACGAAACAAAATCGATCTAATGAAAGAAAAACAAAGATACCTCACGGGCAACCTGGAAATCTGATAGCAATTGATGAGTAGGTTTAGGCCCGATCTTCCGAAAGGTATGTCGATTGGGGTGGAGAACTCGACGTTGATGATCCGCGGCACTCGAGCGGTTCGAGTACCCCTGCAATCACTACACCACGGCTCCGTTGGTTATCAACCGTGCTGCACACGCTTGACCTCGCCAAGAAGGCTAATCCCTGCAAGTGCAACCGAGAACACGAGCAAGAACGTCGAAGACACGATCGAAAATCGCGAAGTTGGGGTCTCACAAACCGTAGAACGGCGATATTATTGATCTAAGTAAAACCCACCGAATATGACCGGCGGCTGCAGTATTCATAGGCTAGGGTTCGACCAAAACACGATTAGACACGTCCCTAATGGACTCTTACGGGATACAAGGCCCAAAGGCCCGATTTGATGGCGCAGCACTGGACAGAAAATCTGGACTCGAATTGTTTCCACGATTCCCAAAGACTCCGTAGGAATTTTGAGATTGGACCAGAACCATTGGAAAGTTTATCTTCTCCTCTTTCCGTGCATATGTAGAACGTCGAAAACGGAGTCCGTATGCTTCCTGGGCATCCATTTTAAGGTGGACTGCTCCTGGACTCCGAGTTGAACTCGAGTCCGAGTTGTAAACTGTTTCCATCAACTTGTGGACGTCCCAGCTGGTTCTCCACGCTCCCAAGGCCCCTTTCCTTCACTTGTTGATCTTCTCCATTATTCCTAATAACAATTAAATCATCACATAGCAATCTATTCTCAAACTCACATGCAAAAGAAGTTAGGAACGAATTCACCTGCTAATTTAATAACCGTGCTCGTGCTCTTGTGATTGGTCCTTGCAGTTCAATGTGCGTCACTGCTGTTGTGATGTCCTCATCACGGATCGTGGAACGACTCTAAATATATTGCCAAAACAAGGCAACAAGAAATAAAGGCTAAATAAGTATATAGCACACAATGAAATACATCACAACTTTCACATAAGCATAAAATCATACACTAATACGTCCCTACTAAGCATATATTATTTTTCATAGCCAATAATATGCATCTACCATTTATTTTACATTTTTAGGATTTATTTATGGGCAAAAATCATTTTTTAATGAATTTTCTATGGTCAAAATATATTTTATTTGCAATCTACAATTTTATTATAGTCTAAAAGATTAAATATAAATTTTCCTACTGTTTTTACATTTATTACATCATTTATATCTAGTTTCTACTCTTTAATTGTATTTTAAAACAATTTACAACTATTAAATAAAACATTAGAAACTATTTTGATAGTATTCCATACTGGACAGGGGTTAAAATCAATATACAGTAAAATTCTAGGGGCTTAATTCAATAGTTCCTTGATTTAACCTAATTCCAGAGGGTTATAGTGTTTAAATGGTAAAATTAAAGGCTAAAACAGTATTATGATAAAGTCCAGGGGCTTAATTGAAATAAACTGAGGGCCTGTGTGCAAAACTAGCGACGGGAAAAGGCTTTTCAACGTGGGCCGTCAGATTCAAAATGAGCGCACAAGATTTTATTAAATCGAACCGTTATGCAAGATCTAATCTCAGTCGTTCGGTTAAAACCGAAGGCTGAGATGCAGCCACATCGCCCTCGGCAATGCTGGCAGCACGTGTGCGGCGGCGCTCTCGCTGGAGAACACAGCCCCGCTCTAAGATCGACCCGAAATTAAGCGCTCTAGGCATGAATCACAAGAGGTGAAGAAAAGAAATGCACCTCGAGTGCTTCCTCGGTCCGGAAATGAGTGGATATGAGTCGGCGATGGTCGACGGCGGCAAACAGCGGCGGCCCTCGTCGATTCTGGCGAAGGGTCATCGATCTCTCTGTGCGACTGTTGGTACCCTGCAGACGGGGTACCCTCGCACACAGAAGGAAGACACCGATGCACGTCCGGAGCCGCCACGTGTCCTATAGGCGCCAAGGCCTTTGGCTCCCTCAAGATCGAGTTGCGGCGCTCCCACGTAAGCCTTAAAGATGGGACTTGGTCCCTCCGGTGTGACGGGCTCCTGAGATGCCACGTGTAGGGACGGAAACTCAGCCAACCTTGGGGAGTGCCCCCAGAACAGCCACGTGGCACAGAGCGCAAGGACCAACACCCCCCAAGGGAAAGGGCCTAGAGCTGCCACGTCCCTTGATGAGCCCTGGAGCTGCCACGCGTCACGGAGGACTAGGTCTGACCTCCCCAGCAGAGATCATCCCCGGTGCTACCACGTGTCCCGCAGCTCGCCTCAGATGGTAAGATACAGAGACAAGGGATGGAGCGCCCTGCATTGTAGACGCGCACCCACCTCCGGCACCCAACGCGGAGCACGCCAGCAGTCAGAGACCGCTATGACCAATCGCGTCACAGTGAAGGCACCGCAGGTCTATCCCACTTGGCCATGTGAGTAGCTTGTGGCAACAAGACAGGCCGACACGACACCTTCTTCCAACATCAGCAACGGTGCGTGGGCTACCGTTAGCAACAACGCGTGGGCTACTGACAAGAGAGGAGGCAAGACGGCGAGTCTGCACTGCCTCGATCGAGCAAGAAGCCTTAGATATTTAGGATAAGATCGCTCCAGGACCACCTGTCGGGCCCCGAGACCCCACTTGTAAGGTGTCCAACCTTGTCTATAAAAGGCTCGGACCGCCACCGTTACAAAGGACCAGAGCAGACCAAAAACATCACACACGCATACACACATACTAGCAATACCATCCACCGTGGAGTAGGGTGTTAAGCTCCTTGCGGCCCGAACCACGTAAAAACCATTGTCTCATACTTCCATCTGCTCGAACACTTGATTGAGGCCTAAGCCCCGCTGAACAAAGAACCTCCACGGGCTGCTCCTTAGCAGATCTAGGGGAAATATCGCTCTAACACTTCGACATTTGGCGTGCCAGGTAGGGGCTTTTTCCCTCAAAAAAGTGGTAGCGCTTTCACCACCATGGTGTTCATCAGGCCAGTGAAAGGCGGTTTCCACGACCGTCATCCGGTGACCAGATCTGTCGCTCGAGTGGTGCTCTCTGGTCCATCACACCCCCGTGCAGGTACAGCTGGCCAGGACGGCACGTCGGGACACATCCCGGCTCAGTCGGCTCCGCTGGCACCACCGACTGCAAGCCTGGAGAGCGCTCTGGCAGCGGCCAAAGCCCTTCTCCACCACCCACCGTCACTGAACGCTTCTCAGGGAGTGGCTCAGCCGTGGGTCCAAGACATCGACCATTTCGTCGTCGCAGCCATCAACTCCCCCCACAAGGGAAGGCGCCTCGTGTCGCTGTCATGAACGCCATTTATTGATCGTCGCACTGCCAACTCCGCTCCTCCAAGCCTATGAGCGTTGGCCGGCTCGCCACGGAGGACCTCACGGCTGAGCTTGACCGTCGTCAAGATCACTTTGACGACCGAGTCATCATCGAGCGACAGCGAGAGAGGCGACACAACCTCGACGACGAATATGGCCCTCCATGCCATGTTCACGCGGCTTCCTCCGTCCATGGTGCACGACAGGTAAACCCTCCGCCACCTGATCAGGAGTATGTCTGCTCGATAGCGCCCCTGCAGTACTTGGTGCAGCAGGACATACAACAACAGTACGTGGCGCAGCTGGTACCATTGCAGCAACGCATGGCACAACTAGTGCCACAACCGCAGGTTCCACAGGGTCCACACGTCGTGCAGCAGACCCCCTTGGGGTATGCTACCCCGTATACCTCTCCAACAAAACCAATCGGAGGCTGCACAGCGTTGGCTCCACACCCCCGCATCGCGATGTGACCACGCAAGTTCCGGCCACATATGCCGGAAAGGTTCAATGGAAGCATCAACCTGACCGAGTTCCTGCAGATCTACGCCACGACACTCCTTGCTGCAGGAGCGGATGAGACCATCCTGGTGTACTACTTCCCAGTCGCCCTGACTGGATCAGCCCGCTCGTGGCTGATGAACCTGCCTGAAGGGTCTATAACCTCTTGGGCTGAGCTGTGCCGACAGTTCACGGCGAACTTCGGCAGCTCCTACACTCGCCCCGGCACCGAGCTCGACCTCTACGCCATGCAGTAACAACCCAAGGAGACGCTGAGGTCATTCATCCATTGTTTCTCTCAGGTACGCAACCCCATCCCCAACATCTCGAATGCCTCTGTCATAGTGGCATTCCACCAAGGAGTGCGTGAATGCAAGATGCTTGAGAAATTAGCCACACACAACGTGCAAGATGTCTCCAATCTCTTCTCCATCGCCGACCGGTGCGCCAGGGTGGCAGAAGGCCGCGACTAGCATGCTCAGCACACCTACAGGGTGGGCGGAGCCGGCCAGACCAGAGAAGGAGCCGCTACCCCTGGTAGCAGCAAAAAGAAGAACTAGAACTGGGGTGGCGACCAGAACAATCCGCTACATAGGTCCCCCATCACGGCAACAGCCGCGACTGGAGGTGGCAAACCCCCGCGCCTGGAGAAGTGCCCACGTCAGCCAACTGCCGCTGATGAAGGCGTCAAGCCCTGCCCGGTGCACAAAACTCGCAACCACACAACGAGCGAGTGCTGGGAGATAAAGAGATGTGCCGAACACTACCAAGAGCAGGCACAGCAACACCCAGACAGTGCCCCCTTCCGCCAGCGGGAGGGCAAGTAGAAGGTCGACCACAAGGTCGACGATGACGAGGAGATAGAGTACCAGAAGCAGGAGCAGGCCATCAAAGTGGTCCACCAACACGAGGACTCCGACGCCAACAGCGACCACAAGCGTTGCAAGACCCTCCACATCATCTTCAGAGGGTCTTGGGATCCCGCGTCCCAGAACGCGGTCAAGACCCTTCGTTGTGCAGTGGCTTTGATAGACCCTGTACCCACTCCGGCGCGGCTCCACCGCTGGAAGGAGATGCCGATCAACTTCGATGCCTCTAACTGCCCCTAGAACATCGCTGGGGCAGGGGTTCTACCTCTTCTAGTCGCCCCCACCATAGCCAACATCAAGCTCCACTATGTCTTGATAGATGGCGGGGCTGACCTTAACCTCCTCAACCGTGCAGCCTTTGAGCAACTGTAGATCCCGGTGTCCAAGCTCACCCCCTCGAGCCCATTCTCAGGGGTGGGACCGGGGAGCATCATCCCATACGGCAACATCCATCTTCGGGTGACCTTCAAGACACCCGACAACTACAGGACGGAGAGCATCCTCTTCGACATCGCTGATGTCAGCCTCCCCTTCAACGCCATCATCGGCAGGCCGACCCTGTACCGATTCATGGCCGTAGTGTAACACCCTCATTTTCATACATCATGCATTGCATACATTGTAATATATGTCTAACATTAATCCACATAAAAAGGAACAAGTTTAAAATGAATTAGAAACAAAACCGCACTTAAGAATTCTGGGAAGTGTGGACTAGTCCGATCATGGTGCGGACTAGCCCGATTTCTCTCTAACTTCAAACAGACTTGTTCATTTTGCTGCGAACTAGTCTCTTTTCCCCCTCTGAACAGTTTCGGACTTGTCTGGCCCTATGCGTACTAGTCTGGTGTTCCAGTTCCTTGAAAATTTTGCTAAGTCCCTGGACTTGTCCGGACTTGTCTGGTGTTCCAGCAGACTTGTCTGTTTTCCCTCTGACTAAAGTCGGACTTGTCCGATTTTGGCCAGGCTTGTCTCTGTTTCCCCTCCGTCTAAGTTCGGACTTGTACGATGTCCAGTCCGGACTTGTTCGTTATCTCTCTGACCAACTTCAGACTAGTCCGGCCCCTTCTCGGACTTGTCCAATAAATCGCGACTCCGAGTTGATATTTTGTTTCATGACTTGTTTCTTGGGTTTTACATTAAGTGGGCCTAGGGACGTCGTGCCTAACTCTTTTAGAGCCCATGAGGGACTCTAAACCGGCCTCTACTCATCTGAAACTAAAAATACATCTAACCCTAGCCTCCACCTCTATATAAACAACCCTAGCCCTTGGCTTGACATCTATTTGCAACTTTTCCACCACACCCAAACCCTAGCTCGTGAATAGCCGCAACTAAGGAGGGAGGAAGAGATCTATAACAAGAATAAGAAGAGGAGGAAACAAAAGAGTATCAAAATCTCCATCAGCTTCGCGTTCTTCATCAACAATTCATCACCAAGTTCTTCATTAACCCTAAATCGTCAAGATCCAAGTGTTGCCTCCAAGATCCTTGATTCATTGGAGTCTTAGACACCTGATATACCTTCTACTTCCTTTTCCTTACATGAATTCAACCCCAAATCTCCAAATTCATGTCAAACTAGAAAACCCTAATCTGTTGTTCCTGCGAAGTGCGGACTAGTCTGGCCTCCTACGGACTTGTCCGATTTTGCAATCTAGTTCCTGTTAGATGGTTATGAGCACCTGGATGACCTACATGATTAGAGGGTACTTGGAATTCGGGATGGTTGGTTGGTTACGGTTATGGTTATTGTTTGGTACTGGTTCTGGATGGTATTATGAATTGTGGCAATGGATATGGTTAATGGTAATGAGAAATCTGGTATATGGATGATGGTAATGAATTACGGACTGGTATTATAATAACTACGTGGTTTATGATGGGTTTATTTCACATACATATATTATGTTGCTTTTCAAATGTTTTAATGTACTTTTCAGCACTTAGCCTTTATTATTGTCGTCATTTGTATAAGCTACATGTAATACTTTCCACACTTGCTGAGTACGACATGTACTCACCCTTGCAATTCCCCCACCAACAAATGTAGGTCAGGATTGGAGTATAACGATGATAATGCGGATTTCTAGGACATGTCTGCCGTCAGCTTTGCCCGTGGAGTGTTGGAGCTGCGCTATCCCTTTTGCTTAGCTGCTTAATTAGTTTATTTCTGCTGCATTAGTTGAACTTGTCATTAATATTCATTAGAGCTTGTATTTGAGGATAGTATGAATTGTGTAATAAAAATGGTTAATTAATGAAAGTGCATCTAGGAATCCCTTGTGGGTTTTGGTTGATTTATGACAAGCAAATGAGATCCTAACCACCTTGTTGAGATGAGCACAGGTTCTAATGAGAAAATGAGCAAAGTGCCAAAAAGAAAGAAGAATGAGAAGCAATGCGGAAAAGAGCTCAAGAAACAAATGTAGTAGATCATTGTGTATGGAGTGTGTTAAGGAAACACACCCCAAGAGCTCAAGCACAAATAATCTCACACATTGCACAAAACTATACAGGACCGGACTAGTCCGACTTACACCGGACTAGTCCGATATCTTTCTGCACAAGATCGGACAAGTCCTCACAATGCGGAATTGTCCACTCAGTCCAGTTTTTCACTAACCGGACTAGTCCAATATCACCACGGACTAGTCTGATATCTATCTGACTAGAATCGGACTAGTACTCCCTGGTGCGGACTAGTCCCCAAACACTTCATAAGTTGCACAAAATTGGACAAGTCTGATAACTCTACAGACTAGTCCGATATCTTTCTGATGTCAATTGGATAAGTTCGATATTAGCACGGATTAGTCCGAAAACCCTCTGACCTAAATCGGACAAGTCCTCCAAGTGCGGACTTGTTCCCCAAATTCACTTAGGGTTCCACTTATCCGGACAAGTCCGATATCGATCGGACTAGTACGAAGATTTCCAGAACCACAATCGGACAAGTCCGCACTTAGCCGGACAAGTCCAATATTTCGGAACACCTAAGGTTTGCTACACGCAGCACACCGGACTAGTTCGGTGTCTACCACGGACTAGTCCGATATTTCTAAACCCTAATTATAACTTTTGGAAACCCCATATAAATAGGTGTGCACGGCCCATCTTTCAGATCTCTCAACCCCCTGCGCCGTATCAGAGCAGGTTTCTTCAAAAGGAGACTAATTGCTCAAAGAGATCATGTCGGACATGAAGGACGTACACAAGAGCATCAACCAAGAGAAGGTTGAAGAAGAGAAGAACCAAAAATTAGAAAGGCTCCTCGAGGCCATTCAAGACTTTGAGGATGACGATGAGGAGAAGCTGGAACTAAAGGCGCTCCTAAGGAAGAAAACCCTCTCCAAGGGAAAAGTAAAGCTCGAAGATGAGAAGAAGAAGAAGGGGAGTAGTCACACCGACTACTCCCGATATCCTTTCAACTACGATCGGCTTAATTCTAGCAATAATCACTACTTATCTATTCCACTTCGAAAAGCCCCACACTTTGATGGCAATGACTACTCAATGTGGAGGCAAAATATGAAAATGCACTTGATTTCTCTCAATCCAAGTTTGTGGTATATTGTATGTACAGGAATAGATATCCTCGACGATGATTAGGAGCTCACACCTAGCCAAGAGCAAGCAATCTATCGAAATGCCCATGGTGCTGCAGTCATCACCTCATCACTCAGTCGGGATGAGTTCACAAAGGTGGATGGACTCGATATCGCAAAGGAGATATGGGATACGTTGCAAACCGCACATAAAGGCGATCGTCATGTGCGAGAAGCGAAGATCGAGATGATTGAAGGAGAGTTGGGAAGATTCGCCATCGAAGAAGATGAGTCGCCACAAGACATGTACAACCGACTAAAGACACTCATCAATAAGGTGCGAGCATACGGAAGCAAGAAGTGGAACGACCACGAGGTGGTGAAGCTCATTCTTAGAGCTTTCATGCCTCGCAATGTCATCTTGTGCTCGATGATACGAGAAAGCCCCGAGTACAAGAAGATGACTCCGGATGAGCTACTTGGGAAAATCATCAACTTTGAGATGATGGAAAAGCGGGCGAAGCATGTTAAGGAGATTGCCGATCTCACCTCAACAAAGAAGAAAGGGGTCACTTTGAAGTCCACTCTCAAGCCCTTGTCTAATGAAGCTCGAGAAGCTCAAATATAAGAAGACGGTGATGATGAAAGCAGCGACTTGGATGAAGATGACATGATACTATTCATAAAGAAATTCAAAAGAAAGATGAAGAAAAGACAAGGGGCTAAATCAAGTGAAGGAAAGTACAAGGAAAAATCAAAACCAAAATTGAGGCCGGCATGCTATAACTGTGGTGAGTATAGCCACTTTATAGTTGATTGTCCATATGAAGAAAACAAGAAGAAGACCAAGGAAATGAAGCCTCAACCCAAAAAATTCTTCAAGAAGAAGAAACAAGCTGAACAAGCGCATCTGGGGAAAGAGTGGGACTCAAATGATGAGTCCTCATCCGAAGAAGAAGAAGAGATGGCTAGCATAGCCATCGAGAAGACATCCAAAAAGTCCACTCTCTTCCCTACTCTCGGTGCATGGAAAGGGAGATGTCGGTGGTTTTGATCCGGCAGATCTCCCGACACTACTAAAAGTGTTTGCGGAGTTTGATGTTCGGTGTGGGCGCGCGGAGATTCAAGAAGGTGAAATGTAAAATGACACAAGAGATACAAAGATTTACGTGGTTTGGGCCGCCTGAGCGTAATACCCTACTCCACGGGGTGTGTTGGTGTTGTATTGGATGTATGAACTCAACTCAGGTGATGTGAGTTGAGAGCGCGTGTGAGCCGATTAGACCAGATGTTCTCTAATGCTTATTGGCTTAGATAAGAAAACAGTTGCAAAAATGAAATTTCTACTTAATAAACTTGTTGAGAAGGAGAAGTTGATAAACCGTCAAGAAGACATGATTATCTCCCAAAAGGAGGAATATGTTGAACTTGACAAGCTTCTAGAACTTGAAAAGGAGCGAAACAAGTCACTAGAGCTTGAGTTAGCTTCAAGCAAGGAAGCTTGCTTGGAGTTAAGCGACTCAAATGTTACAATTAAGGACGAACTTGCTAACCTAATCGAGGTTAACAAGATTCTTGAGGTACAAGTTGAGTCACTCAAGCAAAGTGACCCTTCATCCTCTTCAAGCTCGCCTTCTCAACCCCTTAAAACTGAAACTGCTTCTACTTGTGCATGTGGTAAAGTTGACACTAGCTTGAAAGACAAGTCAACCCCTACCAAGGACAAGTATCCTTCACAAAATGACATGTTTGACAAGGAGAAGATCAAATATGCACGTAGTTCATACTTGGTCACAAGACCTCCAAATGTCAAATATGGCATTGGTTACTCTTATGGTGAAAAGCAACATGCTAGAAGCCATAAGAATAACAAGAAGAACATTGTATTTGTAAAGGGAAGACCCTCTCAATCTGGAAAGTCCAAAGTTAACACATCCAACACATGATCACCGGACTAGTCCGATTGGGACACAGACAAGTCCGGTCCTCTGGACAAGTCCGATCTCCTGGACTAGTCCTGTATATAAACAACAACAATTGCTTTTTAGAACCTTTGATGCATTTTATGTTTTAATGAGAAGTAATTTTGGTAAGATTTATGCTCATTATGTTGGGCCACGCCATGAGAACACCAAGTCTCATGTGTGGGTGCCTAAATCCCTTGTGACTAACCTAAAAGGACCCAAGCAAGCTTGGGTACCTAAAACCAAGGCATGATTTGTTTTTGTAGGCCTATTCATCCGGTGGATCAAAATGGGTGCTAGACAGTGGCTGCACCAACCATATGACCGGAGAAAGAAGGATGTTTGTTGAGTATGAAGAAAATGAGGATCCAATCGAGGGCATCTATTTTGGAGACAATAGTCAAGGAAAGGTGCTCGGTACCGGTAAAATTGCCATATCATCTCAACACAGTCTTTCTCATGTGCTACATGTTAATTCCTTAGATTATAACCTGCTGTTCATATCTCAATTATGTGACAAAGGTTATAATTGCTTGTTTACTAATGAGGGTGTGACCGTCTCTAGAAGGAGTGATGGTTCCATTGCATTCAAGGGTATGTTAAAGGGAAAGCTTTACCTTGTTGACTTCAACAAAGATAAAGCCGAACTTGACACATGCTTGATTGCAAATACCAACATGGGTTGGCTATGGCATAGACGGCTAGCGCATGTTTGTATGAGGAATCTTCAAAAACTCCTCAAGGGCGATCACATCCGAGGTTTGAAGGATGTTGTTTTTGAGAAAGACAGGCCTTGTAGCGCGTGCCAAGCCGGGAAGCAAGTTGGAGAACCTCATCCTACTAAGAACGTCATGACTACAACAAGACCGCTCGAGCTACTTCACATGGACTTATTCGGTCCAATTGCTTACATAAGCATCGGCGGTAACAAATATGGTTTAGTGATTATTGATGATTTTTCTCGCTTCACTTGGGTTTTCTTTTTACATGATAAGGAAGAAACACAAGGAACCTTGAAGAAATTTTTCAAGAGTGCTAAAAATGAGTTTTCATTGACAATTAAGAACATTCGAAGCGACAACAGCATAGAGTTCAAGAACACACAAGTTGAGGAGTACCTAGATGAAGAAGGCATAAAGCATGAGTTTTCAGCACCTTACTCACCTCAACAAAATGGAGTTGTTGAAAGGAAGAACCGAACCCTCATAGAGATGGCGAGAACACTACTCGATGAGTACAAGACCTCAGATCAATGTTGGGCAGAAGCGGTTAACACCGCTTGCCACGCCATAAATCGACTCTATCTTCATCGACTACTCAAGAAGACATCCAATGAGCTACTCACCGGTAACAAGCATAATATTTCATATTTTCGAGTCTTCGGTTCCAAATGCTATATTTTGAACAAGAAGCCTAGGACTTCAAAGTTTGCTTCAAAGTCCGATGAAGGTTTCTTGCTTGGTTATGATTGGAACTCTTACGCCTATCGTGTCTTCAACAAGACCTCCGTAAATGTTGAAATAGCACGTGACGTAGTGTTCGATGAGACTAACGGCTCCCAAAAGGAGCAAGTTGATTCATGCGTGCTAGATAAAGAAGAAGCTCCTTGACAAGCATTGAGAAGAATGGCATTGGGTGAAGTTCAACCACAAGAACCACCTCTACATATGCATGAGGAAAATGAACCACAAGAGGAGGCCAACGATCAAGGGGGAGCTTCCATACAAGATCAACCTCAAGAAGACGAAAATGATCAACAAGTCAATGAGGGCAACCATCTAGGGGAGAAGAAGATGACCATGAAGATTCAAGACGGCAAGTGCCACACCCAAGAGTACACCAATGCGTCCAAAGGGATCGCCCAATCGACAACATCATTGGTGACATCCAAAAGGGAGTAACTACTAGATCTTGCATAGCTAATTTTTGTGAGCATTATTCGTTTGTGTCCTTTTTGGAACCGCACAGGGTTGAGGATGCATTGAAGGATCCGGATTGGATAGTGGCCATGCAAGAAGAACTAAACAACTTCAAAAGGAACGAAGTGTGGGAACTAATCAAAAGACCCAAATTCAACGTTGTCGGCACCAAATGGGTCTTCCACAACAAACAAGACGAACACGGGGTGGTGACAAGGAACAAGGCACGACTTGTGGACAAAGGGTATTCACAAGTCGAAGGTTTGGATTTCGATGAAACCTTTGCTCCAGTAGCTAGACTTGAGTCTATTAGAATATTACTTGCATATGCTACTCACCATGATTTCAAGCTCTATCAAATGGATGTGAAAAGCGTCTTCCTCAACAGACCAATCAAGGAGGAGGTGTATGTGGAGCAACCCCCCATATTTGAAGATGAAGAGTTTCCCGACCGCGTGTTTAAACTGCGTAAGGCTCTCTACGGCCTCAAACAAGCTCCTAGAGCTTGGTATGAGTGTCTTAGAGATTTCCTAATTGAAAATGGTTTTAAGATCGGTAAAGTAGATTATACATTGTTTACAAAAAACTTTGACAATGATCTCTTTATTTGTCAAATTTATGTTGATGATATAATCTTTGGTTCAACTAATAAATCTTTTTGTGAATAATTTAGTAAAATTATGACAGATAGGTTTGAGATGTCTATGATGGGAGAGCTAAAGTACTTCTTGGGATTTCAAGTGAGGCAACAAAAGGAAGGGACGTTCATAAGCCAAACCAAGTACACTCAAGACATACTCAAGAAGTTTGGAATGGACAAGACGAAGCCTATAAAGACTCCCATGGCAACGAATGGCCACTGGATCTCAATGAAGATTGACCAAATGTTGATCAAAAGGTATATCGCTCCATGATTGGATCTCTACTCTACTTATGTGCATCTAGGCCAGACATTATGTTGAGTGTATGCTTGTGTGCAAGGTTTCAAGCCAACCCAAAAGAGTGTCATTTGACAGCCGTTAAGAGAATCTTGCGGTATTTATTTCATAAACCCAACCTAGGCCTTTGGTACCCCAAAGGTTCCAAATTCAATCTCATTGGTTACTCCGATGCAGATTATGCCGGATGCAAAGTAGATAGAAAAAGTACCTCCGGTACATGCCAATTCCTAGGAAGATCCCTAGTTTCTTGGTCCTCCAAGAAACAAAACTCCATTGCCTTATCCACGGCCGAAGCGGAATATGTTTTTGCCGGGAGTTGTTGTGCACAACTCCTTTGGATGCGACAAACTCTAAGGGATTACAGTTACATTATGAGCCGTATTCCACTACTTTGTGATAATGAGAGTGCCATTAAAATTGCCCATAATCCCGTTGAGCACTCTAGGACCAAACACATAGACATCCGGCATCACTTTTTGAGAGACCATTCAATGAAGGGAGATATAGCCATTTCACATGTCAATACCGAAAAGCAACTAGCTGATATATTCACCAAGCCACTTAATGAAAAACGCTTTTGCGAGCTCCGAAATGAACTAAATATCCTTGATGCTTGGAATGTGGCTTGAAATCTTGTATACCTGAATGTTATCTTCAAAATTCATTGATTGTGTTATGAAAATCATCTCTCTCAATTTTTTCCGAAAATCTATGTCAATTACTAGATCTTGGTGAATTATGGTCATTGCTTGATTGTTGTATGCTTGCTGATCATATTCATCAAGATTATATGATTTGCTTTGCCTCCCTATTTTTCTTAATAAGTGTTGGTATTTCTTAACACCACAGAGTTATCTGCAAGCGCACAGAAATACCGTTGTAGCACTTCCCGGTATTCCCAAGGGTATCAAATCCAAAGAACGTGTGTGCTAATATTTTGAACTAGCTCACCCAAGGACACAAAGTTGTTTGGTAGGCAAGGAACAGAGAGAAATTCAAAGTATTGATCCTAATTCAAGGTAGTTTGCAGTAGATGCTTGCTTCGGGCATGGGCTTACTCCTAGCAAAACTAGGACGACTCCCGCCAAGAGCCTATGGCATAGCTGAACGTGGAGGATTACGAAGGACAGATAGGGCTGTAACCACCTACTACCTACCTCTTCAGTCCGTGGGTCTACGAGATATCCACTGATGATTTATAACCTAAGCACCATGCTTATGTTCTAAATCACTACTCTAGTTGTTTCGAACACAAAGCTACAACTAGAGCCTCTAATGAATTAAAGCAGTGAACCCACAAGTAACTACTTGTGCAAACTACTAAGAATAAAAGATCAAACTTGTATTGAATTCACAATGGCTTACTTGATTGAGTAAAACCTTTGTAGGGGTACAAGTGTAGAAGAGGGACTTGACAAGCCCAAGCCTCCCTTTCCTAGACTCTTCACCACACTCTCCTTCTACTTTGGTAGCCTCTAGGACTACTCTAAACCTTTGGAGTGTAGCATTGTTCTCAACTTTTGGTGTGTGTGAGAAGTTAGGTGAGGGGGTCTATTTATAGGTGGAGAAGGGTCGGTTCCTGCCACAATTAATGCGCGAATCAGTCACCATTGACTCAAGAGAGTCGGGAGGAGCCAACACATGTCATTTGACTGGGTTTGGAGCCAAGAAGGGGTCAGCCGAACCCCTGGTTTGGCCGACCTGGTCAAGCCTCCCCTCGGGTAGTGCTTCCTCCAAGTGGCTTCTAGGTGGGCCCCCTTGATGTATATGGGTGCAACACCATTGGATCTCCTCGTATTCTTCGGTTTGTGGGCCATTTGATCCATGTGTTGCCATGTGTCATCGCCTGATTCGTTGAAATCCATTTGCATGGATTCATCCCTGCATGTTTTGGTATTTTGGGTAATAATTCACCTGCATACAAATAGACACCAATACTTGTGGAATTGAGTTAGTGTATAGCCCTACCACTATGTTTTTTTATGCCCATTATGAGGTGAATTGACGGTCAAAATATGGTACTTAAGGACCGTCAACAAATTCCCCCACACTTAGTCCTTTGCTCGTCCTCGAGTGAAGGCAAGAAGAATTGTTGTGTTGTCATGAATTTGCTATAAGGTAGAAAATAAGGATACTAGATATTTCAACTTATACCTGAATTCTTGGATCCCCTTTGTGTATGTGGCTACCACATCAATCTTGGGTGTTTGAAAAGTGGAACGGTTAGAATGAAGTTCCCTTGGATCATTCTCTGCTGAAATGATTTGGCAATTGCTATATTTGAAAGTTATAGGAACATTTGCCCTTGCCTTCTCGATCGAAATCTCTCAAATCTCTCAAAGTGTTTGAGTCCTCACCATGGCATGTTTTGCCAATTCTTGTCCCTATACTAAAAGTGGCTATATCTGGAGCTTGGTAGGGATGAATGTGACACACATTTGCAATTCATATGTTACTAAGTCAAAAACTTGATCCTATGAGAGACTTATGCAATGAACAAAGTGAAGGGAAAATTCTTGTGCACATGAATGAAATGGAGGGGTGAGGTGATAACTCCCATGACCTTGCTCTCTTTTAAGGATGAAACATGACTCCTTTTTTTAGCACTCTTACTCTTTTTCAAGAGTGGATGCTTTTTCTTTTTCTTGTAGCCATGTCTTCTACTCCTTTTTATTTTTAGGCTTTAATTTGTATTGTATGGAGTTTCTTTTTGGCGGATGGGTGATCGATGGATGCAAACTCTCAATGTGAGAAATTTTGCATGAATGGAGTGCACAAGAGTTTAAAATTCAAAAAGTTCATGCATGTCACTCAATTGGGTCACGGGTTTGACAATCTTCAATGAAAAGTAAAGTGGCATATGCTTATGGTTTTCAATGAATATATCATATGGCCTTGGTGGGTATATAAATTTCCAATGAGAGATTTAGGCAAAGTTCAAGACTTCAAATACTTACAAATGTCAAAATCAATTTCAAGCAAAAGGATGATTTCTAAAGAACTCATTTACCATATCACACTAGTCAAATACCTAGATGATGTGTTTTTTCTATTGAATTATGGGAATCATAAACAAGGTAATGAATTGAAATATAAAGTATTCAAATTTTCAGCTTAAGCAAATTCTTGACTACCAAATTTCATTTCAATTTGTCGAGTTGATTCATTTTCGATATGCAATGAAAAATATGAAATCAACTCAAACAGCAGGGTAGTGCATAAAAGTGGGGATAGGAAATCCAAACCGATTTTCTGGATCAAAATAGAGCCGTATGGTGCAAAATCCAGGTCGGTCGACCAGAGGGTTTGGCCGACCTCTTGGTGGCTTTTCTATGCCTTTGTTTCTTGGGTCGTTTTGCCCATTCGGTCGCTACGTGTTTCGATATGCAACATTAATTTTTCACGTCGGGATTTCGTGAATTGGATACATGTTTCCCCCACACTTGTTTCCTGAATTCTTTATTCAACAAAATAAACTGAAGGGGGAACTTTACCGGCGTTAGATGAATCGATAAATTTGCTTTATTGAAATCAAAATATGGGGATGCTTACATTATTTAACCTAGCATTAGAAAACAAATGTTTTAAAAAAATTAAAATCCTAAGTAGTAAGCATCCTATGCTGGTGGGACATCTAAACTATGGTGCGTTGTAGATGTCGGGCTCCCTGATAGCATTGCACAAATGCCGCAGTTTGGCGCTCATGCCACGACAAACACCGTCAATCTCCTCCTTGAGGGCCATGATATCGTCCTTCAGTTCTGCCCTCTCGATGCGCCCTTCAGCCACCAAGTCAGTCAGCTTCTTGTTCTCCAAGCGGAGAGAAGCGAGCTCCTTGGTTAGCTGTGCCACTTTAGGGGCACGAGGAGAGTCCTCATCACTACCCTCGAACTGGTCGGGTGGCCCGTTGATGGCAGGTGGTGGGATGTTCCCTTAGCATAGCCTCCTTTAGGTTTGCGCACCCCGTGGTTAAGAAAGCGACCTCCCATGCGTTCCGGCGAGGTACAGGTGGGCGTCTTGTAGTGGTGGCTCACTACATCGCCCTTCTTAGTCTTCAGTGTGTACATGAACTCCTCGTCGGACAACGATGGGAGAGACTCGTCTTTTCTGTGGAAAAGACGTGTCTTGACTGGGTTCAGTCAAGCCAAAGTCAGACAGCATGGCGTCGTCGACTTCATCGGCGTTCTTCGAGGGGAGAGTGACCGAACAGCGCTACGAGGTGTAGGGCTGCGACCGCGCAAAGTCGTCGTAGGTGGGATCATGGCAAGGAGACTGACATCGATCGCCATGATGGACTCCAAGGCGAGGGAAGTTTTGTCGTTGGCCAGCGTAATGTCCCCGCTCAAGTTGAAGGTTGAGCTGGAGGAGGCGTGTGGCACAATCTTCTTGTCGGCCATGATGAGGACGGGAGGAAGATGATGATTCAATGAGGTGTATAATTTTCCTCTCTGTTTCCGTCCTTTAAGTAGGCGGGAACAATGTGTTTCACCGAGGATTTTGTGTAGGATATCGAGGAGGATCAACACGAGAAAACAGAACGCGAACAGCGCGAAGGGAGAGTCGGCCGACCCTAAGGTTTGGCCGACCCCCTTTCTGGCTCAGTTCGGGCCACATTTTCTCGGGTCGATTAAATGGGCCTCATAGAAGAAGAATTGGATGGGCCGATTAGTTGGACGTGGAGAATTTAAACAGAATTGAAAGAAATGGCATGGAAATTGATTAGATTTACCATGTCAAATTCTTTTTCTGTATCCTTTTGGGAATCGAGAAATAATTTGAGTCGGTGCCCATTCACTTTGGATAGTTGACCGTCATCACCTTGGAGTGTGATTGCTCTATGGGATGAAGTCTCTACTACAGTGAAGGGTCCTTCCCATTTACTTCTAAGTTTCCCACGTCCAAAGAGTTTAACCCTAGAGTTAAAGAGTAAAACTTTATCTCCAGGTTTGAACTCTTTCGGCGTAATCCTCTTATCATGCCATCTTTTGGTTCTCTCTTTATAAATTTTGGCACTGTGGTACGCCTTATCTCTCCATTCCTCCAACTCAGAGAATTGCTTCAATCGGTGATTTCCAGCTTCGTTAAGATTCATGTTCCACCGCTTTATGGCCCAATACGCTCTATGTTCCAATTCTACGGGAAGATGGCAAGTCTTCCCATAGACAAGTTGGAAAGGAGACATGCCGATAGGTGTCTTGTAGGCAGTATGATATGCCCACAATGTGTCGGGTAGCTTTTGCTTCCATCCCGTTCCCATTTCCAAGACAGTCTTTTGCAGAATATTCTTCATTTGCTTATTATATGTTTCTGCTTGACCACTTGTCTGTGGGTGGTATGGGGTAGCAATGTTATGCCGGACTCCAAGTTCCCTTAAAAAGTTCCGGAAGATCTTATCTATAAAATGAGACCCTCCATCACTTACGACCATACGGGGAGTTCCAAAGCGTGGGAAAACGATCTCATGGAACATTTTCCTTGCTTGCTTGGAATCAGCATTTTTGCATGGCAATGCTTCTACCCATTTTGACACATAATCGACGGCAACCAGAATATACTCGCAATCATAAGACCTAGGAAAAGGTCCCATGAAATCAATACCCCATACATCAAATAACTCCACTTGGAGATTGTATGTTAGGGGCATCGCATCGCGAGTAGAGATTACTCCATGCTTCTGACATTTCCAACATCTGCGAATGAATTCCTTGGTATCTTCATACATTGAATGCCAAAAGAATCCACTCTGCCAGATATTTGCCTGAGTATGGTAAACACCGTAATGACCACCATAGGGGGCCAACATGGCATTTCTCTATAATTTTGGTGCCTTCGATTGATGGGACACACCTTCTAAGAAGGCCATCGGCACATACTCGATAGAGGTAAGGGTCATCCCAAAGGTGTCTACGACTCTCATAAATGAGTTTCTTTTTGTTCTCCCCTGGTGGTACGTATCCCGTGACCATAAAGTTCACGATATCCGCATACCAAGGGTGAGAGTCTGTCACCTTGAGGAGCATATCATCTCGTAGGAAGTCATTGATAGGTATGTCCATGGTTTGTGTGACTTCCATACATGAAAGATGATCTGCTACGGAATTCTCTACTCCTTTCTTATCTCTTATTTCCAGATCAAATTCTTGGAGTAGAAGAATCCATCGAATTAGCCTGGGTTTAGCATCCTTTTTGGTAAGCAGATATTTCAAAGAAGCATGGTCTGTGTAGACTATGACCTTTGCTCCAACCAAATAGGATCTAAACTTGTCAATAGCAAAAACTACTGCTAGGAGCTCTTTCTCAGTTGTGGCATAATTGAGTTGGGCTCCTGTCAGAGTTTTGCTAGCGTAGGCTATTGCGTGATGCTTTTTATCTTTGGTTTGGCTAAAGACCGCACCAACAGCAAAGTCACTGGCATCACACATGATTTCGAATGGCAGCGTTCAATCAGGAGGTTGGATAGTTGGAGCTGAGATGAGTGCCTTTTTGAGTATATCAAATGATTTAAGGCATTCATCATCGAAATCAAAGGGAGCTTCTTTAGCTAATAGGTTGGTGAGGGGTCTAGCGATTTTGGGGAAATCCTTGATAAATCATCGGTAGAACCCCGCATGACCTAAAAAGCTGCGGATTCCCTTAACATTGGTAGGAGGTGGAAGTTTTTCAATAACTTCAATTTTAGCTTTGTCCACCTCTATCCCTCTCTCGGACACCAAGTGTCCAAGAACGATGCCTTCCCAGACCATGAAATGGCACTTTTCCCAATTAAGCACAAGGTCCTTCTGCTGGCATCTTTGTAAGACCCTGTCTAAGTTTTCTAGACAATGATCAAAATTTTTTCCGTAGACGGAGAAATCGTCCATTAAAACTTCCATGATATCCTTGATCATGTCTGAAAATATATACATCATGCATCTTTGGAAAGAGGCAGGAGCATTACACCAAAGGACATACGCTGGTAGACATAGGTCCCGTAAGGACTTGTGAACGTGGTCTTACTTTGATCATCGGGATGGATAGGAATTTGTTGATATCCTGAATACCCATCAAGGAAACATAAGTAGGAGTGTTTTGCCAATCACTCTAACATCTCATCGATGAAGGGCAATGGAAAGTGGTCTTTCCTTGTTGCCTTGTTAAGTTTTCGGTAGTCAATGCACGTCCTCCATCCCGTGACTGTCTATTGAGGAATTAATTCATTCCTCTCATTTTGAACGACCGTCATACCTCCTTTCTTAGGTACTACTTGAACTGGGCTTACCCATTCACTATGAGGAATAGGGTAAATAATCCCGGCATGCAGAAGTTTCAAGACTTCTCTCTTGACAACTTCCCGCATCGCATTATTCAATCGCCTTTGAGGTTCCCTTGAGGGGACACTCTCAGGGTCAATAGGAATACGATGGGTGCATAACGCTGGACTAATTCCCTTCAGATCCTTAAGTGAATATCCAAAAACAGCTCTATGCCTTTCTAACATGGCTATGAGTTTGAGCGTTTCATCATCTGAAAGCTTGTCACTTATGATGACAGGGGCTTCCAAATCACCATTTAGAAAGGCATAACGTTGGCCTGGAGGTAGAATCTTGAGCTCAACAGGAGGTTTTGGGGAGGGCTCTTCTTTTGGCAATTCAATTTCCTCCTGAAATTCATCCTCCTCTTGGATGAAGTCTTCTTCTCCTACAATTTCAGGGGGTTCTAAAAATTGAAGAGTCCTAACCTCCTCCATTGGCTCATCTTGGATGGGAGATTCTGCAGATGCGTTCTTCGAACGCAGAATAGGCATGGAGAAATTTATCCCTCCAAGATTGATATTGAGGCTTCCTTCCAAAGGAACTTCCATGAGAAATTTCTCTATGGGAATCCCTATCATGATGTCGAAATCTTGGATTTCAAACACGTGAAGATCTAGGAGAGCCTCAACATCTTTGTATCTAACAGACACTTGTTGCAGAACCCCACATCCTTCAAGAATGGTTCCAAATGAATCTCGGAAGGATTTGCGTGTTGGTGCTAATGGCACATCGCCAAGAATGGTGAGAGCACAAGAATCGGAAATGAGATTTGCTCCAACAGTAGGGTTGTATAGGATTCTCATTGGTGTCCCTCTAATAGAACATAAAATGGTAGCCAAAGGTGAGGTCATCCGAAGAATTTCGGGTGAATTCTCGACTTCAGTTGTCCACTCTCTGCTTAGGATAGAGGTCAACTCCTTGACCGTCTGACGGACGAACACCCCGTCAGGTGGTTCAGGTGGAGTTGGTGGCAATGAAGGTTTCCTATAGCAACAATACTTTGAGGTATTTCCATAATCTTCAAAAAGCTCTTCCTCGAAGTAAAATGGAAACTGCGAGGGTTGAATTTCTTCTACCTTCGTAGTCTCAGGTTTGGGAGAGGATTCCTGTGGCAAGGCTTGGGGTAAACAAGAAATGGGTTCATACTTGTCCAAGAGTGTATCCTCCATTCTTGACACGACTTCCTCTTGGGGAGGCTCATTAATACCCATAATGAAGGAAGAATTTTCTAGAATTCTGTCCAGAAGATCCTTGCCTTCTTCTTGAGTCTTATGGAGGAAAGATCCTCCGGCCATAATGTCAAGATATAGGGCAGACTCTTTGTTTAATCCCATGAAGAAATGTTGCAAAAGCATTGGATCAGGGATTAACAAATCTGGGCTAGAATTTTTCAATAGAGAAAATCTGTCCCAAGCTGCACCTATGGATTCCTTCTCCATCTGCTGGAAGCATATTACTTCCTTCTGTAAGGAAACAATTCTGGCAATTGGAAAGAAAGCAATATGAAACTTGTCTCGTAATTCACTCCAATCACCGTTTGTCTTCCCAACATAGTGGTTGTACCATTGTTTGGCTTTTTCCTTGAGGGAAAAAGGAAACAACTTCCATTTGAGAGTTTCCTGTGTCATACCTTTGATTAGAAGGCATGAACACAGTTGTTCAAACTCTCGTAGATGGTGATAAGGGTTTTCACAATCCATTCCTGAGAAGGATTGTTCCCGAACCATGGCTAAGTCATAAAGCCAGGGCGAAGTTCATAGCTGGTTGAACAAATAGGTTCCGCCGAAGGCTGTGGCTCATAGAACTTGCCCTTCGGAGTATAGTAAGAAAGAATGGTGGGTTGCTCCATTTATATGGTGGTGGTATGGTAAGAATAAGAAAGGTAAGATGGTAGATAAGGGGGATATGATACGAGGGTGATCTTGGTTCCAAGATTAACAGCAACCGTTCCCCGGCAACGGCGCTAGAAATGCTTGTTGGTATTTCTTAACACCACAGTGTTATCTGCAAGCGCACGGAAATACCGTTGTAGCATTTCCCCTTAAGGAGTATTCCCAAGGGTATCGAATCCAAAGAAAGTGTATTCTAATCTTTCAAACTAGCTCACCCAAGGACACAAAGTTGTTTGGTAGGCAAGGAATAGAGAGGAATTCAACGTATTGATCCTAATTCAAGGTAGTTTGCAGTAGATGCTTGCTTCGGGCACGGGCTTACTCCTAGAAATACTAGGACGACTCCCGCCAAGAGCCTATGGCACAGCCGAATGTGGAGGATTACGAAGGACAGATAGGGCTGTCACCACCTACTGCCTACCTCTTCAGTTCGTGGGTCTACGAGATATCCACTGATGATTTATAACCTAAGCACCACGCTTACGTTCTAAATCACTACTCTAGTTGTTTCAAACACAAAGCTACAACTAGAGCCTCTAATGAATTAAAGCAGTCAACTCACAAGTAACTACTTGTGCAAACTACTAAGAATAAAAGATCAAACTTGTATTGAATCCACAATGGCTTACTTGATTGAGTAAAACCTTTGTAGGGGTACAAGTGTAGAAGAGGGACTTGACAAGCCCAAGCCTCCTTCTCCTAGACTCTTCACCACACTCTCCTTCTACTTTGGTAGCCTCTAGGACTACTCTAAACCTTTGTAGTGTAGCACTATTCTCAACTTTTGGTGTGTGTGAGAAGTGAGGTGAGGGGGTCTATTTATAGGTGGAGAAGGGTCGGTTCCCGCCACAATTAACACGCGGATCAGTCACAATTGACTCCAGGGAGTCGGTGTGACGCCCGGTTCCGAAAAATGAACCAAGCTAACGTATATGTGTGCCCAGGATGTTCATCACACATACACGAGTGCAATCACAAAAGAGTATACAGAAAATTACCACAGAACAAGATTAATTAACCAAATTTTATTACACAAACCAGATTATCCTCGAATACAAGCTCTAATGAATATTAATGACAAGTTCAACTAATGCAGAGGAAATAAACTAATTAAGCAAACTAAGCAACTATGCAGCATAAGCGACAGGGTATGTATGCGCAGCTCCAATCAACACCACAGGCAAAGCTGACGGTAGACACGGCCTAGAACTCCGTATTATCACCATTAAACTCCCAATCCTGACCTGCGACTGTTGGGGGGGATTGCAAGAGTGAGTACATGTCGTACTCAGCAAGTGTGGAAAGTATGACATGTGGCTGATTCAAATGACGACAATAATAATGGAAAAGTGCTGAAAAGTACAGTAAAACGTTTGAAAAGCAATATATTATATGTATGTGAAGTAAACCCATCATAGTCATAAATAATATCATAATACCATTCCATAATTCACCATCCTCATCAATAATTCCAGATTTCACCATTGTCAATAACCATATTCAATACCAGAAATAAATCCATAACCATCCATAACCATCACCATAACCATTACCAATACCAAATACCCTCTAATCATGGAAGTTGTCCTGGTGCTCATAACCGGGAGCATGGCTATCATGATAGTTTTATTTGACTCTGCAGAGTTTGTACCTCTTTACCCACGTGTTCGTGATTTCATCTCCTTTCGGTGACTAAGAATCTCCCTCATGCCCATGACCCGTCGGTCATATTACACACCTCCGTTGGTGTGTGGCCAAGAGATCACAAAATAGCCTTTACAAAGGGATTACTAGCCTATTCAGACCCCACTGAGGTTTCACCGGTGGCGATGCCTCCAACTGAGCACATCTTCAACCAAGGGCCCCCTCTTGAGCCATTCGGATCCCAGGGTAGTCCCACCAATCCTCAACAAACCCAATCCGACTACCCCTTCCCCGAGCATCCACAATGGTCCAAACAGCACTAGCAAAGCCCTAATTAATCAGCTACGCCGCACCCATACTTGGCCTCGTGGTGGCACTGTAGTCCTGGCTTATTCTCGCATGAACCGGTCCTTAGATCTAAAGCAAGCAAACCACCATAACATCCAACCCATCCACATACCAGGCTTGCTTAGATCACCCATTACCATACCATATTTAACCAGTTCATGTTAACCATAATCTCATCCATGCATAATTAAATTGAGTGGTAAAGTTATTCCCATCCCAGTTGATTAAGCGAAGCAAAAGGTAAAAAGTCAATCCTGACGCTCTACCATAAATTCCAGGTGACAAGGGTGGTTTAACAAATCTAGTAAACTTCCTACCATAGGATTCCCATCAAATTGACGCAGCATGCAGTTTTACAAACAAAACATTTATTTTAAAACAGGATCAATATGCTTCAAGGACACTTGCCTTGCTCTTGCTGTTGATTAGGGTCAAAGCCTTCAAACTCTTGGTGCTGTAGATCCTCCGCGGCACTCTCTAGCGCAAATCCGTCTAATCCACACAAGAAACACAATCAAAGAGTGCACAAATATTACTCAATATGACATGACATGCATGATTGATGCAAATGCAAGGTAGAACTTGTTACTAGATTGCTTTCAATGATCACTAACTAGTTCTAATAGCTTTTAACAAGTTTATACAGGTTTGGATTCGATTAGATCAAATTTTAGAATTAATTATATACAATTTAACCAGAAAGATCGGACTAGTCCGCTAGGGACCGGACAAGTCCGCACTCCGTGAGATCAGCGGATTAGGGCTTTCTAGATCGACGTGAATTTGGAGATTAGAGGTTGAATTCACGTAAGGAAAAGAGAATAGAAGGTATACCAGGTGTTTAGAACTCCAATGAATCAAGAAACTTGGGGCAACACTTGGATCTTGGTGATCTAGGGTTGGTGATGAACTTGGAGATGAATTGGTGGTGAAGGGCGAAACTTGGTGGTGATCTTGATCCCTCTTCGTTTCCTCCTCTTCTTCTTCTTTCTTGGGATCTTCTCCTCCCTCCTTGATGGTGGCTCCCAACAAACTAGGGTTTGGGTGGGTGGAAAAGTGGCAAATAGATGTCAAACCAAGGGGTGGGGATGTTTATATAGAGGTGGAGGCTAGGGTTAGATGGATTTCGAGTTTTGGGATGAGTAGAGGCCGGTTTAGAGTCCCACATGGGCTCTAAAAGAGTTAGGCATGACGTCCCTAGGCTCACTTAACGTGAAACCCAAGAAACAAGTCATAAAACAAAAGATCAACTCGAAGTCGCGAAATATCGGACAAGTCCGGACAGGACCAGACTAGTCCGAAGTCGTCCAGAGAGAAAATCGGACAAGTCTGGCCAAAAATCGGACAAGTCCGAATTTGAACAGAGAGGGAAAACGGACAAGTCCGATGGAACACCGGACTAGTCCGGAAAAGTCCAGGGACTTAGCAAATTTTCAAGGATTCATGGAATATCGGACTAGTCCGCACAAAATCGGATAAGTCCGAAAGTTTCCAGAGCCAAAATCGGACTAGTCCGCAGCAAAAACGAACAAGTCCATTTTTAGTCAGAGAGAAATCGGACTAGTCCTCAGTAAAATCGGACTAGTCCGCACTTTCCTGCGTTTTAAGTGCGGTTTTGCTCCAAATCAATTTTAAATGCTCCGAATCAATTTTAAACTTGTTCCTCTTGATGTGGGTTAATGTTAAACATGTATATGAGTGTATGCAAGGCATGATGCATGAAAATGAGTGTGTTACAAACCTACCCCCCTTAAAATGAATCTCGCCCTCGAGATTCGACGCGACAAAGAAGAGATAGGAAAATTCCTTCTTGAGAACATCCTCCAATTCCCACGTCGCTTCTTTTTCGGTGTGGTGCTTCCATTGAACTTTACACCATCTAGTGACCTTGTTCCTTGTGACCCTCTCCTTAGTTTCCAAGATTTTGACCGGTTGCTCGGCATACGTCAAATCTTCCTCTAGTTCCAATTCTTCCATTGGCACTTGATCTTCCGGTACCCTGAGACACTTCTTGAGTTGGGAAACATAAAACACATCATGTACGTCTGAAAGATGAGCTGGCATCTCCAACTTATATGCTACTTCTCCTCTTTTGTCCAAAATCTTGAATGGTCCAATATAACGAGGTGCGAGCTTGCCTCTTATGTTAAACCTCTTATGACCTCTCATTGGTGACACCTTGAGGTAAACAAAATCTCCTATTTCAAAGGCTAATTTCCTTCTCCTATTATCCGCATAGACTTTTTGCCTTGATTGGGCAGCCCTCAAGTTTTCACGAATTATTTGGACTTGTTTTTCGGCTTCCTGCAACACGTTCGGACCAAATACTTGAGCTTCTCCTGCCTCATTCCAGAATAAAGGCGTCCTACACTTCCTCCCATAAAGCGCTTCATATGGTGACATTTTCAAGCTTGCTTGGTAACTATTGTTGTATGAAAATTCTGCGTATGGCAAGCTTTTGTCCCAACTTTTTCCATGCTTTAAAGCACAAGCTCTTAACATGTCCTCCAAAATCTGATTGGTCCTCTCGGTTTGTCCGTCCGTTTGAGGATGATATGCTGAACTAAAATTCAACCTCGTTCCCAAAGCTTCATGCAATTTTTGCCAAAATCTGGAGGTAAATTGAGAACCTCTATCCGAGACTATCTTCTTAGGGACTCCATGTCGACACACAATACGCTCCATGTATATTTCAGCCAATCGTGCAGCTGTATACTTGGTCTTCACAGGGACAAAATGAGCTGACTTGGTTAAGCGATCCACAATTACCCAAATTGAGTCATACCCGGACTGAGTACGTGGTAACCCAACTATGAAGTCCATTCCAATTTCTTCCCACTTCCATTCCGGAATCTTTAACGGTTGCAATAATCCGGCTGGCCTTTGATGTTCCGCCTTGACTCGTTGGCACACATCACACAATGCTACATATTCAGCTATGTCCTTTTTCATGCTATCCCACCAATAGCAAGCCTTCAAGTCCTTGTACATCTTCGTACATCCGGGGTGAATCGAGTAAGGCGAGTCATGTGCCTCCTTTAATACTGTCTCCCGAATATGCTTTACATTAGGCACAACGATCCTCTTTCCAAGCCATAAGTTACCATGTTCGTCTTCATCGAATCTGAATTCTCTCCCTTCCTCGATCCTTTCCTTGATTTCCTTGATCTCCTCATCCGTGGTTTGTGCTTCTCGAATTTCTTGCTCCAGGGTTGGGTTTAACTCCATCATCTCCATCTCATTTACAAATCCGAGGTTCAACCGTTCAAACTCCTTGCATAACTCGAATGGTAACTCTTGAACCGTGAGTTGATGACTTACTCCTTTTCTACTCAAAGCATCAGCCACTACATTTGCTTTTCCTGGATGATAGTTGATCCCCAAATCATAATCCTTGATGAGCTCCAACCATCTTCGTTGCCTTAAGTTCAGATCCGTTTGTGTGAAAATATACTTCAAACTCTTATGATCCGTGTAAATTTCACACCTATGTCCCAGAATATAGTGTCTCCAAATCTTCAATGCATGTACCATGGCTACAAGTTCTAAATCATGTGTTGGGTAATTCTGCTCATGTTTCTTCAATTGTCTTGACGCATAGGCGACCACTTGACCTTCTTGCATCAATACACACCCAAGTCCTTGTCTTGATGCATCACAATAGATGTCGAAACTCTTGCTTACATCCGGCAATACCAAAACTGGGGCTGTTGTCGACCTCTTCTTCAACTCCTCAAAACTGTTTTGACAAGCTTCAGTCCATTGGAACGCCTTTCCCTTCATTAGCAACTCCGTCATAGGCTTGGCTATCTTGGAAAAATCCTTGATAAACCGACGGTAATATCCAGCCATCCCAAGAAAACTCCTTATTTCCTTGACATTTTGCGGCGGTTCCCACTTCAACACGTCTCTCACTTTTCCGGGGTCAACCAATACTCCTCCTCCTGAGATTATATGACCCAAAAATGGCACCTCTTTCAACCAAAACTAGCACTTGTTGAACTTGGCATACAATTGATGCTCCCTCAATTTCTGCAGCGTAAGCCTCAAGTGTTCCTCATGTTCCTTCTCATCCTTTGAGTAGATCATAATATCATCAATGAACACCACAACGAACTTATCCAAGTACTCCATGAAGACCTTATTCATGAGGTACATAAAGTAGGCAGGCGCATTTGTCAATCCAAAAGACATCACGGTGTACTTATAAGATCCATACCGTGTCCTAAAAGCTGTCTTGGGTATGTCCGATGGTCTAATCTTCATTTGAAAGTATCCCGAGCTCAAATCAATCTTGGAAAATACACAGGCACCTTTCATCTGATCAAACAAATCCTCTATGCGGGGCAAGGTGTACTTGTTCTTGATGGACACCTCGTTGAGAGCTCGGTAATCCATGCACATCCTTTGGGATCCATCCTTCTTGTTCACAAACAGCACAGGCGCTCCCCAAGGTGAAGAACTAGGGCGAATAAAACCCTTCTCTAATTGCTCTTGAATTTGCTTCTTGAGCTCCGCTAATTCCATAGGAGGCATCCTATACAACCTCTTAGCTATAGGTGCAGTTCCAGGTATTAAATCAATAACAAACTCAATGTCTCGATCGGGTGGCATACCTGGCAACTCGTCCGGAAAAACATCCAAAAATTCACACACCACCGGAATCTCCTCAATTGCGACACCGTCCATATGATTCAATTCCAATTGCTTCGGTGCGGTTTGAGATGCTTCAAATTCTACGGTGATCCCTTCTTCATTGGTCAACTTCACCGTCTTCGTGGCACACTCAATAACTCCATTGTGCTTCCTCGACCAGTCCATACCAAGTATAATGTCCAATCCTTGAGAATCCAAAACTATGAGGTTGGCGGAGAAGTCTACCCCCCTTATTCCAAGGCTTACTTTTGGACATACTATATTTGTCCTCATCTCTCCTCCAAGAGACTTAACCAACAGAGTAAACTTCATATGAGAGATAGGCAAACTATACTTGGCAACATACTTCGATGCAATGAATGAATGCGATGCTCCAGAATCAAATAACATAGTCGCGGGGTTGGAGTTGGCGAGAAACATACCAATGACCACGTCATCCGCTTGTTGAGCATCCTCCGTAGAGACATGGTTCACGTTGCCACGAGCAAAATTCCGTCGTCCACGATTTCCTTGTGGCTGTCCTCCATTGGGTCTTGAGCTTTGCCTCGGTGCATTGCTTCCTTGACCAAGGTCTGACTTAGGACATTGATGCGCAAAGTGTCCAGCTTCTCCACAAGTATAACACTTCTTAACTCCACCAGAATTATTGAGACGAGCTTGGCTTTGAACATTTGCAGCAGGAAAATCATCACGAGGTGCATATGGCATTGGAGGCCTAGGTGCTTGCATAACAGGGCGCTGCTGCACAAACTGAGTTGGGCGCGGTGCATAACCAGGGCGCTGAGCAGGAATAGAGGAGCTGTAATGAGGCGCATTGGGTGGCGCAAAGCGAGGGCTCACATTACTTCCTTGTTGCTGTCCTTGATATGGTGTCTTCCTCTTGTTGTCTTGTTCCATCTCACGGATCTTGTTCTCAACCACAATTGCTTTGTCCACAAGCTTCTGAAAATTAGCATAATCGCAGTTGAGTAGTTGCACTTGGATCTCATTGTTCAAGCCCCTCATGAACAAGTATTGCTTCCGGCTGTCCCGACTAACATCCTCAGGCGCGTACCTTGAGAGTTGAGTGAATTTATTGAGATATTCACTCACGCTTGATCTTCCTTGCCTTAAATTCTCAAATTCTTTCCTCTTCAAGATCATAACTCCCTGGGGCACATAATGAGAACGAAAATTTTCCTTGAATTCGGCCCAAGTAATTCTCTCTTGATTCTCATGAGCATTGCATAGTGAATCCCACCAATCGGCGGCTGCTCCAACGAGTTGATGAGAAGCAAATAGGATCTTCTCTCGGTCACTGCATTGGAAAATAGCAAGTTTCTTCTCCACGAACTTGAGCCAACCATCCGCATCCATAGAGTTTGCGGCTTGAGCAAAGGTTGGCGGCCTAGTTCTCATAAACTCTCCCAACCGGTTATGAGGAGGCGATGGTGGCGGTGGAGGCATGTGGGGCTGATTGTTGATATTGCCAGCCTGCAGCTGTCCCATAGTCTGTATCATGGTCTGCAAGAGCTGGCTTTGCATGGCCAATAGCTGCTCGATGTTGATAGTTCCCTGAGTAGATCCTTGCCCATTGTTGTTCTGAGGCACTCCATTGTTCTCCTCTTCATCATTGTCATCCCTCTGGTTGCGAGTCCTCACCATCTGAAGAAAAGCAGTAGGTAAGAATTAGAAAATGTTCCCAACTATATGCATCAAGGGATATGAAACTAAACAGCTAGCTACACTAGCATCCTAAAATCCTCTATTAAGCACACAAGCAAACAATATATATAGCAAACAGCACTCCAAGCAAAACACATCGATTCCTGAGTGCTCCTATGTGCTCTAAAGTGTCCATCCTATCTAGGCTGCGTCCTACGGTCAACCTGTGGCTCTGATACCAATCTGTGACGCCCGGTTCCGAAAAATGAACCAAGCTAACGTATATGTGTGCCCAGGACGTTCATCACACATACAAGAGTGCAATCACAAAAGAGTATACAGAAAATTACCACAGAACAAGATTAATTAACCAAATTTTATTACACAAACCAGATTATCCTCGAATACAAGCTCTAATGAATATTAATGACAAGTTCAACTAATGCAGCGGAAATAAACTAATTAAGCAAACTAAGCAACTATGCAGCATAAGCGACAGGGTATGTATGCGCAGCTCCAATCAACACCACAGGCAAAGCTGACGGTAGACATGGCCTAGAACTCCGTATTATCACCATTAAACTCCCAATCCCGACCTGCGACTGTTGGGGGGATTGCAAGAGTGAGTACATGTCATACTCAGCAAGTGTGGAAAGTATGACATGTGACTGATTCAAATGACGACAATAATAATGGAAAAGTGCTGAAAAGTACAGTAAAACGTTTGAAAAGCAATATAATATATGTATGTGAAGTAAACCCATCATAGTCATAAATAATATCATAATACCAGTCCATAATTCACCATCCTCATCAATAATTCCAGATTTCACCATTGCCAATAACCATATTCAATACCAGAAATAAATCCATAACCATCACCATAACCATTACCAATACCAAATACCCTCTAATCATGGAAGTTATCCAGGTTCTCATAACCGGGAGCACGGCTATCATGATAGTTTTATTTGACTCTGCAGAGTTTGTACCTCTTTACCCACGTGTTCGTGATTTCATCACCTTTCGATGACTAAGAATCTCCCTCATGCCCATGACCCGTCGGTCATATTACACACTTTCGTTGGTGTGTGGCCAAGAGATCACAAAATAGCCTTTACAAAGGGATTACTAGCCTATTCAGACCCCACTGAGGTCTCACCGGTGGCGATGCCTCCAACTGAGCACATCTTCAACCAAGGGCCCCCTCTTGAGCCATTCGGATCCCAGGGTAGTCCCACCAATCCTCAACAAATCCAATCCGACTACCCCTTCCCCGAGCATCCACAATGGTCCAAACAGCACTAGCAAAGCCCTAATTAATCAGCTACGCCGCACCCATACTTGGCCTCGTGGTGGCACTGTAGTCCTGGCTTATTCTCGCATGAACCGGTCCTTAGATCTAAAGCAAGCAAACCACCATAACATCCAACCCATCCACATACCAGGCTTGCTTAGATCACCCATTACCATACCATATTTAACCAGTTCATGTTAACCATAATCTCATCCATGCATAATTAAATTGAGTGGTAAAGTTATTCCCATCCCAGTTGATTAAGCGAAGCAAAAGGTAAAAAGTCAATCCTGACGCTCTACCATAAATTCCAGGTGACAAGGGTGGTTTAACAAATCTAGTAAACTTCCTACCATAGGATTCCCATCAAATTGACGCAGCATGCAATTTTACAAACAAAACATTTATTTTAAAATAGGATCAATATGCTTCAAGGACACTTGCCTTGCTCTTGCTGTTGATTAGGGTCAAAGCCTTCAAACTCTTGGTGCTGTAGATCCTCCGCGGCACTCTCTAGCGCAAATCCGTCTAATCCACACAAGAAACACAATCAAAGAGTGCACAAATATTACTCAATATGACATGACATGCATGATTGATGCAAATGCAAGGTAGAACTTGTTACTAGATTGCTTTCAATGATCACTAACTAGTTCTAATAGCTTTTAACAAGTTCATACAGGTTTGGATTCGATTAGATCAAATTGTAGAATTAATTCAACACAATTTAACCAGAAAGATCGGACTAGTCCGCTAGGGACCGGACAAGTCCGCACTCCGCGAGATCAGCGGATTAGGGTTTTCTAGATCGACGTGAATTTGGAGATTAGAGGTTGAATTCACGTAAGGAAAAGATAATAGAAGGTATACCAGGTGTTTAGAACTCCAATGAATCAAGAAACTTGGGGCAACACTTGGATCTTGGTGATCTAGGGTTGGTGATGAACTTGGAGATGAATTGGTGGTGAAGGACGAAACTTGGTGGAGATCTCTATCCTTCTTCGTTTCCTCCTCTTCTTCTTCTTGCTTGGGATCTTCTCCTCCCTCCTTGATGGTGGCTCCCCACGAACTAGGGTTTGGGTGGGTGGAAAAGTTGCAAATAGATGTCAAACCAAGGGGTGGAGCTGTTTATATAGAGGTGGAGGCTAGGGTTAGATGGATTTCGAGTTTTGGGATGAGTAGAGGCCGGTTAAGAGTCCCACATGGGCTCTAAAAGAGTTAGGCACGACGTACCTAGGCCCACTTAACGTGAAACCCAAGAAACAAGTCGTAAAACAAAAGATCAACTCGGAGTCGCGAAATATCAGACAAGTCCGGACAGGACCGGACTAGTTCGAAGTCGTCCAGAGAGAAAATCGGACAAGTCTGGCCAAAAATCGGACAAGTCCGAATTTGAACAGAGAGGAAAAACGGACAAGTCCGCTGGAACACTGGACTAGTCCGGAAAAGTCCAGGGACTTAGCAAATTTCCAAGGATTCATGGAATATCGGACTAGTCCGCACAAAATCGGACAAGTCCGAAAGTTTCCAGGGGAAGAATCGGACTAGTCCGCAGCAAAAACGGACAAGTACGTTTTTAGTCAGAGAGAAATCGGACTAGTCCTCAGCAAAACCGGACTAGTCCGCACTTTCCTACATTTTAAGTGCGGTTTTGCTCGAAATCAATTTTAAACTTGTTCCTCTTGTTATGGGTTAATGTTAAACATGTATATGAATGTATGCAAGGCATGATGCATGAAAATGAGGGTGTTACACGGAAGCAATATCTATTAATGAGGTGCCTTAACAATGAAATCCAAGTACAATTGCTCAATTGTGATTATGTCAACTTCCAGAAGCTTGTGGACTATAACACCCTCATTTTCATGCATCATGCCTTACAAACATTCATATACATGTTTAACATTAATCCACATAAAGAGGAACGAGTTTAAAATAGATTTGGAACAAAACCGCACTTAAAATGCTGAAAAGTGCGGACTAGTCTGATTTTGGTGAGGACTAGTCCGATTTCTCTCTGACTTCAAATGGACTTGTCTGATTTTGCTGCAGACTAGTCCGATTTTGCCTCTGGACACTTTCGGACTTGTCCGATTTTATGCGGACTAGTCCGATATTCCAAGAATCCTTGAAAATTTGCCAAGTCCCTAGACTTGTCCGAACTAGTACGGTGTTCCAGCGGACTTGTCCGTTTTCCTCTCTGACTAAAGTCGGACTTGTCCGATTTTAGGCCAGACTTGTCTGATTTCTTTCTGACTAACTTCAGACTAGTCCGGTCCTTTTTGGACTTGTCCGATATTTCGCGACCCTGAGTTGATATTTTGTTTCACGACTTGTTTCTTGGGTTTCACGTTAAATGCCTAGGGACGTCGTGCCTAACTCTTTTAGATCCCATGTGGGACTCTAAACCGGCCTCTACTCCTCTCAAACTCGAAATCCATCTAACCCTAGCCTCCACCTCTATATAAACAACCCCACCCCTTGGCTTGAGATCTATTTGCCACTTTTCCACCCCACCCAAACCCTAGTTCGTGGAGAGCCGCCATCAAGGAGGGAGGAGGAGATCCAAAGCAAGAAGAAGAGGAGGAGGAAACGAAAGAGGATCAAAATCTCCATCAAGTTTCATTCTTCATCACCAATTCACCATCAAGTTCATCACCAACCCTAGATCATCAAGATCCAAGTGTTACCTCCAAGTTTCTTGATTCATTGGAGTCCTAAACACCTGGTATACCTCTATTTCCTTTTTCTTACGTGAATTCAACCCCAAGTCTCCAAATTCACGTCGATCTAGAAAACCCTAACCTGCTAATCTCGCGAAGTGCGGACTTGTCCGATCTCTAGCGGACTAGTCCGATTTTCCTGGTTAAATTGTGTTGAATTAATTCAAAAATTTGATCTAATCAACTCCAAAACTGTATAAACTTGTTAAAAGCTATTAGAACTAGCTAGTGATCATTGAAAGGAATCTATTAACAAGTTCTACCTTGGATTTGTATCAATCATGCATGTCATGACATATTGAGTAATATTTGTGCACTCTTTGATTGTGTTTCTTGTTTGTATGTTTATTGTGCGGATTAGACGGATTTGTGTTAGAGAGTGTTGTGGAGGATCTTCAGCATCAAGAGTTTGAAGTCTTTGACCCTAATCAATAGCAAGAGCAAGGCAAGTGTCCTTGAAGCATATTGATCCTGTTTCTAAAATAAATGTTTTGTTTGCAAAACTGCATGCTTGTGTCAATTTGAGGGGAATCCTACGATAGGAAGTTTACTAGGTTTGTTTAACCACCCTTGTCACCTGGAATATATGGTAGAGAGTCGGGATGGGATTTTACCTTTTTGCTTCACTTAATTAATCAGGATGGAAGAACAACTACACTACTTTATTTAATTATGCATTAGTGAGATTGTGGTTGACATGAACTGGTTAATATGATATGGTAATGGGTGATCTAAGCAAGCCTGGTATGTGGATGGGTTGGATGTTATGGGGGTTTTGCTTTCTTTAGATCTAAGGACCGGTTCGTGGAGCGACCATCCAGGATTTACAATGCCACCACGAGGACAAGTATGGGTGAGGCGTAGATCATTAATTAGGGCTTTGCCAGTGCTATTTGGACCATTAAGGATGCTCGGGGAAGGGGTAGTCGGATTGGGTTATTTGATGATTGGTGAGACTACCCTGGGATCCGAATGGCTCAAGAGGGGGCCCTTGGTTGAAGATGTGCTCAGTTGGAGACATCACCACCTGTGAAACCTCATATGGGTCTAAATAGACTAGTAATCCTTTTGTAAAGGCTATTTTGTGATCTCTTGGCCACACACCTAAGGAAGTGTGAGACGGCATAATTGAGATTCTATAGTCATCGAAAGGTGATGAAATCACAAACACGTGGGTAAAGCGGTACAACCTCTGCAGAGTGTGTCTAAAACTATCATGATAGTTGTGCTCCCGATTATGAGCGACCTGGACCCTCACATGATTGGAGGGAACTCGGTATTGGGATGGTATTTGGGATGGTTATGGTTGGTATTATAGTTATGGATGGTTATGACTTGAATTCTGGTATTGAATATGGATATTGGTATATGATGATGGATATGGAATATGGCCTGATATTATGATAACTACATGGCTTATGATGGGTTTATTTCATATACATGTAGGAGCAGGTGTTTATGCGTATATGCGAAAAACAAGTGCGATCTGGAAGACGGAGATGGCGACCGACTCTCGCTCTCGCGTCTCTCGTGGCGGCCGCTTTCATGGCGCATGCAAATATGGTGATTGTGGATCTTGGGGTATTCATGCTTCTCCGTATACTCGTGTCCATAGGACATGGGAGAATTTCGGATGGGGCATTATGGATCATTGGCGGCATCTTGAACTGAACTATGGGAGGCAAGATTTCAGATCGAATGGGAGGAGGAGTACAAGCAAATACCAGAGGATGAATCGGAACAGCAGGGGTGCATCTGGGAAGGAAGATGGATGTCGCCTGCTTCATAATACGGTGATGGATGCATCTGCTAATCTCCATTTGCCTGATTCTAGGAGGTTGTTCCCCCAAATTTCTCGGTTGGATAGACAATCTCTTGGTCCTTCATGGCAGAATCGGGGGCGCGACATGAACAGAGATTTTTCCTCGGGAGGGCATTTGATTGGCGTGGATTCTCTTCGGGGCAATTCTCGAGTTTCGTCGAATTTCAAGGAGTTTGTTCGAACTTCTGGTAATGGTTTCCAGGATTCGCATCGACATGTGATTTGCAGAAAGAGAAGGGCCTAAACAAAATTTTTCCAGCGGAAGGGATAAGGTCCTTAGGGTTTCTTTCGGGACCGCCTCACCCTTCCATTTCTTTCCCAAACTTGGCCGCATACTGCGGGCACTGTTGGGGGAGATCCAAATCCTACCTCCAAGCGGTGAAATCGGTGTGGGCTCCTATCGTGATGGAGAACAAAGAGGGGCCCGACAGCGGTGATCGTAGTGTAAGAAGTGACCTAGGTCGTGGTTATGGCGGCGGAGGTAGCTGGCATGGAGGGGGAAGAGGTGGTGGCTATGGAGGTCAACACAGGGGTGGATGGCCGAGAGGAAGGGAGGGTCGTGGGCGTGGAGGAGACGGTGCTGGAAGGGGTAACTTCTCCTGGCATTGGGAACAGGCGGATCTCAAGCAAGGAGGCCATGGATTTGAGAATCAAGATAAAGCGCTTAAGGATGCAGGTACGAAGCAAGACTCCAGTTCTAATTCTGCTAATCTAGCTAAATGGGAAGGAAAACAAGATGCATCTGATTTGATGGGGGATTCTGGGAAGAGAAAGGACAAGGAAATTGTGGAGCAATATGATATGAAGGAGGTCGAGGACAATACTCGTCACTGCTACAGGTGTGGAGCCACTGACCATCTGTCTTATTTCTGTCCGAAAGTAAGAAGGTGTGAAAAATGCAACAAAGTTGGACATGAAACTGCTCAGTGCTTCACTAAATTTCCATAGGAACACACAACTTTTCTTTGCGCTGCACAATCAAAAGGTCAAAGCTTCTTTATGATCCATGAGTGCCCATCTGATGTTACCATGAAAGACAGGATGAACACTGCTGTCATTAGGGTGATTGAAGGATCTATCACAGAGAAGCAATTGGAGGAGGAATTTATGAAGAAATATGGTGCCTCATCCTGGATGTGGAAAGCTAGGACGGTCGATGATAGTACCTTCACTATGAAATTCCCTTCAGCCAATACCATTCATAAGTGCAGCCACTTCAAGCTAGGTATGACTATAACTAATGCTTCTATTACTTTCAGTGCTTGGTCTCCTGAGGTTGGGGCTAGTGGCAGAATTCACTCAGCTTGGTTTAGGGTAAAGGGGATACCTTATAATAAGAGGAGTGATGAGACTTTATACTATGTTGGTTCTCTAGTGGGTGCAACTCTGGAGGTGGATCCTGAGACCTTAACCAGAATTGACTATGTATGAGTTAAGATAGGATGTCGAGATGTCACCAAAGTGGCTGCTAGTGCTGAGGGGTGTATCCTGCCTTTCTTTTATATTTTATTATGAGAGAGAGTTGGATCAAGTAGAAAAGACTGATCAAAGAAAGGTAGCTCAAGTCATAAATGATGCTAATAACTATATGAACAAGAGGCCTAGATGGAAAGATGGTCCTGGTGATGCTAGTCAATCATCCTCTAGAGGGGAACCACATGATATGGGATTCAAATCAGCCCCTTCAAAGTTCAGAGATGATAGGTCTAAGCAGATGAGTATTCAAGTTGAAAAGGTTGTAGAAACTGTTGCTGAGATGGCAAGGAAAGCTTCTGTGGAAGGTAATCTGAAGAAAGACAAAACTAATGACTGGGAAGCCTCTAAGAAGGATAAGGACATAATTCAAGGTGAAGATGAAAAACTTGCAATATCCTGGGATCCAAATGATGATGATCTACTTGATGATGAAGATGGTGAATATAGCAGTAAAGCATATCACAACAAGAATATGGTTATCAAAATGTCAAGATGCAATTTCTATCCTAACAACCCACTGATGGAGAAATGTCAAAGAAAATATGGGATAAATGATAGAGATGAAAGTGAGAATCTCAAGATCATAAAGCTAGATGATTCTCTTAAGGTGTCTACTGAATGGGACAATATAAAGGAATATCAAAAGGTGAGAAAGCTTAGACAAAGCAAAAGGGTTGAAGAAAAATTGATGATGAAGGAGAAAGAGATGCAGGAAAAGACCATGATCAGAAAGAGGAAACTGGAAGGTATGCCTAAATGTTATAACTCTTTTGCTGTTCTTGATAATACTGAAATTGTGGCCTTAGCTAATCAAATGGGTGTTAATATTGTAGAAAATGATTTTGATATAATTGATTTGATGAAAGATAGGGAAATAGCTAGAACGGAATTATTTGATAAACAGACAACTGAACAACAAAATGAAGAAACGGATGCTAAAAAAGAAGATAGTGAATGTATGAATGAAGGGATTTTGATGTTAGAATTGCATAAGGAAAATGAAAAAAACATGGATTCTGAGATAAAAGAAAATATTGAGGAAAAAGAGAGTGAAAAGGTTATAAAAAGTGGGAGGAAAAAGTTAAGAAGGAGCCTCAGAACAGGCCCTTCAATATATAGAAGACAAGGCCAACTGGAAGATCCTGGGTCTAAAAATAAACCAAAAACGAAAAAAGTTAAAAAATGATAGGCCTATACTGGAATTGCAGGCGGATTAGGAAAAAAGGGATGTCCTCTTATTTGGTTGGTTTGAAAAAGAATTGAGATATGATTTTTTGTGTGTTCAAGAATCTATGTTACAAGAACATATTGATTCTATCTTTAGAAATATTGATCACAATGGTGAATATGAATGGAATATAATACCTGCCAGAGGTAAATCTTGAGGGTTAGTGACTGGTATTAAAAAAATGAGATTTGATGTAAAAGCTGTTATCAAAGGTTGTTATTCCTTACAGTTAGATTTGAATGATAAAGAAGCAAATTTTGATTGGAGTCTTGTTAATGTCTATGGGCCAACACATGATAATGAGAAAGAGACCTTTTTAAAGGTGTTGGCCTCCATATGTCACCATAATAGGTTACCTTTTCTGATTGGAGGGGATTTCAATATATTAAGATCCTCCAATGAGAAGAATAAGGAGTATAACCTGGACAAATATTCTGACCTCTTCAAATGACATCATTAATGTGCATGATCTGAGAGAGATAAAAGGGGATGGCCCAATTTTTACTTGGTCTAATAATCACAAGCACCCTACATTGGAAGTTCTGGATAGGGTCTTAATGTCTGGGTATTGGGAATCAAAATTTCCTCTAGTCTCTTTGAGTAAAAAGCCTAGACAATTGTCTGACCACAATCCTTTAATTGTGTCTGTAGAAAATAAGATTAAGCATAATAGGAAATTTTCTTTTCATTTTGAGCTATCTTGGTTGAAGAAAGAGGATTTTAAAAAAAGAGTGAAGAAAATTTGGAATACCCCACGAAAAGACAAAGAGGCCCTTGGAAGATTTCTGTTCAGATTGAAAAATTTTAAAAAAGAATTTAAAGGATGGGGATACAATTTAGCTGGGCAGGAAAAAAAAGGAAAAAATCTTTAGAAGAAAGAATACAATATTTAGAATTGAAGGAGGAAAATTTTCTGTTAAATGAGTAGTAGATTGTGGAAAAAATTAAAATTCAAAAAGAGAGCATGGAAATTCTAGAGTTGGAAGAGCTCTACTGGTACAGTAGAAGCAAAGAAAACTGGCTCTTGAAGGGGGACTTAAATACTGATTATTATCATAAAGTTGCAAATGGCAAGAGGAGGCAAAAAATGATTTACAGATTAAAAGATGGAATTCACAACATTCAGGGTACTCAGAATTTATTAATACATGCAACCAATTATTATAAAAATCTTTTTGGTAAAGAGGGTGGTAATGTTTTTGATTTACATCCGAATTTGTGGGAAAAAAGGTTAATGTATTCAAAGAGGAAAATATGTTACTAACTAGTACTTTCACTGAAGAAGAAGTTAAAAATGCCCTGTATCAAATGGAAACCAATAAGGCTACAGGCCCAGACCTTATTCCTGTTGAATTTTACCAGTCATCTTGGGAAATTATAAAAGAGGATGTAATGGAAATTTTTCAAGATTTCTATCATAATAAAATAAATATTAAGAGGATTAATTATGGTGTAATAACTCTACTTCCAAAAGTGAAAGAAGCAGAAAAAATTCAACAATTCAGACCTATCTGTTTACTTAACTGCATATATAAATGGATTACTAAGGTTCTTACTAATAGATTGGAATTGGTGGTTGTCGATGCTTTGGAACCGGTAGATCTCCCGACACTACTAAAGTGTTAGAGGAGTTTGATGTTCGGTGTGGGCGCGCGGAGATTCAAGAAGGTGAATTGTAAATGACGCAGGAGACACAGAGGTTTACGTGGTTCGGGCCGCCTGAGCGTAATACCCTACTCCACGGATGTGTTGGTGTTGTATTAGCTGTATGAGCTTGTGACGAGTGTCTATGTCGCGTGTGTAGCGTCACTGAACGTGTAGAGTCCGTCGTCGGCCTGTCCTTTTATAGTACAAGGGCAGACCGTTACATGTTAGCCTGGCCCGACATGTGGCCCCGGCGGTTACTAGTATTGACACTTATTCAACACATTTAATTGTCCTTAACGACCGGGTAATGGGCTTTGACAGCATCGTTACTGGTAATTAAGGTCATCCGATCGTGTGTCATTAATATGGTATTAATGACACATAATTGGGTCTTGAAGTCCTTGATTCACCTTTGAAGATCCGGAGCCGTTATGGAGTCTTCCGGAGGTCAGAGGCTGAAGCTCCGACGGTTGGACACGTGGTAGCTCCGGAGCATGCGGTGAAACAGGCAGCTCCGGAGCTACTTGACACGTGTCAGGTCCGGAGCTTCTCTCGGTCTGGGGTTAAGTCCGGAGGTGCCATCTCAGTACATGGCCCGGAGCTTCCCCCTTGTGGGCGGTAGCTCCGGTTTTATAGTACACGTGGCGACCCTGGGATTAACCGTGCTAGAGAAGCGAGTCCGGTTATATCTGACATGTGGGCCTCCGAAGGTCTTCAAATCAAGTAGATGAATTTCCTTTGAGATCTTTATAACCTCAAGGGGTGTACGGTTTCCAGGGTACCGACAGTGGCCCCTGGACCTACCTCCGGGGAAGACCACTGGGGTGAAGTCATTCCGTCGGAGGTGGGTCCATCCTCATGACTTTTGAACTGAGTCTTCAAAGGTCTTCGGAGGTGCCGTTGTCGAGGATTTGGAGTTAAATCCTCGCCATGTGGCGTATTCCGCGTGCGGCAGATGAGATCTTTGGCGTTCGGATCTCACGCAATTGAAGGTCGCCGGTTCCCGATACGAAAACCGTATCAGTTCCGCGCGCCTTGTCAGGCCGCCGCCTTCGGGTTTCCCGCCTCATGATGACAACCGTTCGCCTGGGTAAGAACCTCGACTTGATCGTCGGGGTGGTCCCGGGCCCCCTTGTCATCGGCTGGGTGGAATTTTTGAATGGTATCTTCAACTTCCTTGCGGTTTCCATCCAAGCGTTGCGAGGGATTACTTAAGAAGGAAAGCGCGCACCGTTGGGAGTTCTTTACGCCTCTCATCTGTTCTTGCGCTCAAACTCCCAACTTGTGCTTCGCTTTTCTTCTCTTGCCTAGCCGTGCCGCGATGGAGTTGGGTCTCCGCGAGAGTCGCTTGAAGACCGACGGCGATCTGAAGAAGGTCCGGACCCTCATGGGATGGTCCTCGGACTTCTTCAACCGCTCGGTCCGCACCGGTGGAGAGCTCCCGTTTGAGAAGGAGCACGCCGACGAAATGGTGTACTTCTCCTCGTACGCCATGGTGGGGTTGATCCCACCTTTTTCTTCCTTTTTCCTGATGCTGCTGGACTTTTATGGTCTGCAGCTATACCACCTTGGCCCTCACTCCATCCTTCTCGTGTCTATCTTTGTCCACTTATGTGAGATGTGGGTGGGCATCCCCCCTGCATTGAACTCTTCCGGGCCTTCTTCACCGTCCACACTGCCGGTAGGAGCAATGAGTACCTTGGCTTCTACTACTTCGTGAAGCACAAGAAGTGCCCATTCAAGTATCTCCGGTCGTTTCCCTCTGGGAAGTGGGATGACTAGAAGAAGGACTGGATAGTCATCCGGGTGGAGGAGCACGAGAGGCTGGAGCTACCCGAAGGCCTCCCCAACATTGACACGACAATCTGTAGTGAAGCTACGGTGCTGGCTGACGCCTTCAATCCTATTCTGACCAGGATCCGCCAATGCGTGGAGGGGGGATTAACCCCTCAAGCGGTGTTTTCTAACTTTCTGGTTAACAGGTGGGCACCGCTGAAGAAGAGAGAGAAACTCACTTGGGCCCTCAACAGCGTGATGGACGATGACAGGTTCGAGACCGGGCTGAAGTCCAACATGGTGGGGAAAACCTTGGAGTTCCACCTCAAGAAGTTCCAGCACGACATCGATGTCGATGGTGACGACTTGACTCCACCATCAGCTTTTCTTCCTCTGAACGTGGAAGTGAAGTTCAGCAGGGAGCTCCGGCGGAAGATGCCCTTGCTTGACGACCTTGGAGTCGTCGAGAGAAGATCAACTACCAGGGTGGCGATCCCTGGAGTGTCCGAAGGTGGCTCCGACCCTGCTCCGAAGCCAAGGGAAGAGGTCGTCGGCAAGGGCAAGGAGCTGGCGGATGAACCCGTGAGCCGGAAGAGGAAGCTGCAGTACGCTGACGGAAGGTCCGCCAGGCCCGCTACTTCTGCGTCGGCTCCTTCTCCCCGGAAGGGAAGGTCTTCTACAACTACGGCAACTGTTCCCGTAGTGGGGTCCTCCCGGGGCGCGACTGTTCCCGCAGTGGGGTCCTCCCGGGGTGTTAGCTCCGGGCATGCGACTCCAGCACCTGGGCCGGTGCAGCCCTCTAGGTCCGGGGGTTCTTCCCGATCGAGGGGGGCCTCGACTCGGGAAACACCCGTGGCCGCGACAAGTTCCGGGGGGCCTTCCGGAGCTTCCACGCCGGCTATGACCAGCCCAGAACGCCCGGGAAAAAGGTTCCGAGCAAGCTAGTGCGGAAGCCTCCCAAGGTAATTTTTAATCTTTACCTTGGATAGTTGTTTTAATTGTAGTAACTATTTTTTAAGTTTCTTCGTTCATCATCTGCAGCGTCCCCAAGAAGGGGAGTGAGGCTCCACCCTCAGCCACGGCGGCTGAAGCCGTGAGGGTGGAAGCTTCTGCTCCTATCCCGGTGCCGCCCCAAGTGGTGGCTGAAGCTGCGACAGCTCCGGCGCCGGCTGTCGTGGTCATGGACCTCGACTCATCCCCAGAGGCTCCTGTGGTAGCGCCGGACCACGGGAGTGAAGATGCGCCAACGGCACCTGTCCTGGAGGTTGAAGCTCCGGGTCCTAGTGCTGAGATGATGGAAGCTCCGACCGTTGAGCCGGAAGAAGCTGTGATTCCGACCCTAGAGCCGGAAAGTGTTGAAGCTCCGGTGGTCGAGCCGGAGGTGATTGGAGTCCCGGCGTGCGCGCCGGAAGCTGAGGAAGTTCCGACAGTTGGACCGGCTACCTCCGAAGCACCGGCCGCTGAGCCGATCGATGTTGAAGATCTTCCGGCTCCCGAGCCGGTTGTTGGAGAGGTGTCGGAGCCCGAGTTCCCATCGGAGGAGGTGCCCAGACCGGAGCCAGCAGTGTCTCCTGCTCTGGAAGTGACAACGTCGGAGGTACCTACGGCTGAGCCGAAGTGCCCAAGCGAAGTCGCTGGCCCCCGGCCTGAGGGGGTGAACGAAGACCTGGTGGCGGGGCCTTCTTCGATGGCGACTGAGGCCATCCCGGGACGGCCCTAGTGCCATGGAGACACAGGGGACCACTCTTGTGGAGTGGGACCCAATTTTTGTATCTGAAAACCCGCTGGAACCAGCGGAGGAGACCCCAGCAGGTCCGGAACCTATCCCATTGTCACTGTCCATTGACAACGCATGTTCCAGTCTGCGTCAAGTTCAACTGGCGTTCTTCCACGACAGCAAGGCTCTTGAAGAGGAGCGCCAAACCCTTAGGAGGTGGCGTAACCGGCTCTACTTCGAGACCAAGCTGGCGCAGTCAAGGCTAGCGGATGACAAATAGTGGATCAAACGGTAGAAAGTCCGCCTGGAGTATTAGGGTAAATTATTGGATGACAGGGAGAGTTTGACTCGCGCCCTTGATGCTCAATCCCGGGAGATCTACGATCAGGCCAAAGCAGCCAATAGTGCGGCCGATGAACGCCACGAAAGGCTTGAGGCCATTAACATTACACTCATCAAGCACCGAGAGGCACTTGAAGAGAGGGAGAAACGGCTCGAAGATGAAGAGCAGAAACTCCTAGAGCTGCGGGATGACGTCCTGAGGAGGGAGGAGGAGCTCGCCGAGAAGGTGGCTCTGGCTGACAAGGGCCTCGAGGAGCGCGCCAAGAAATTGGAAGAGCACTGCCATGAGGAAGAGGAGAAGGCCTGGGTGCGAGGGCAGGAAATCTACGAACAAGAGTGTGCCCTTACTGCCAGGGAGAAGAAAGTGAGGGGCAGAGAGAAGGACCTGGTCGACTGCCAGAACAAGATCCACCTCCGGGAGGAGGAGCTCGGAAAACTCGAAAAGCGGGTTGCTGAGAAGATTCAGCAAAACGCCAAAGAAGTTGAGCGCCTCGCCCGCGAGAATTCTGAACTGGTAGCAGCCAGAAGATCTCTAGAAGAAATAAAGGGCTTAAGGACTGCGGACTCCCTATAGATTTGGGAGTTCCTGGGCAAGGCCAACGACGCGCTGACACCGATGGGCTTCAGCCCGGTGCGCCCGGATGATCCGGAGCCGGAGCCGGACCTGGCGTTGCAGGCGTTGAGCTCGGCAGGCAGAAAACTCTCCAAGGTGGGCGATGTCATCACGGACCAATTGGAGGTTGAGGGGCAATCCCTGGCGAAGAACGTCGCAGAATATGTGCTGACGTGCTACACCAGCCGGAACTCCCAATTTCCTCTGGACCCGGTGCTTGAAGGTCCGGTAGAAGGAGAAGGCGAAGCTGCCCGAGCCAACGTATTGGAGGTTGCCCAGAAGGTCGCCCAATTCTTCCATAGGGTCTAGGACCATCTCTGTAGTTCTCACTTGTACTTTCTCTTCTTCTTCCTCAATTTTGTAATCCCTTGTCTCCAGATGTAATCCCTTGTCTCCAGATAAATGAAATCCCCAAATTTTTGTGAATTTCACTTTTTGTCTTCAACACTTTTGTCTTCACTTGGCCCCTGGTAGATGTACACAATTTGATTGTGAACATGTACCAAGAGGATATTACGTTTTGTTGAAGACTCATTTGCTCCGAACTTGTAGAATTTAGGTCCGAAGTCTTCGATAGTGAAGGCCCCCTGAGGTTGTCGGAGCTTAGAAGCTCCGGCATTGTCTATCGCCGGAGCTTAGTAGCTCCGGCAATAGTCTCTATCAATGCGTAGAGCATCGACAGTTAGTCCTCCGGGGTGTCGGAGCTTAGTAGCTCCGGCACTGACCTTTGCCAACACGTAACTTGTCGACAGCGGACTCCACTTGTGGGGTCTTCTCACCATCTTTTACGTCGACGACTGACCTCCCCCTAGCTTTACCGGGGCTTGGTTGCTCCGATGATGCTTGTTAACATCGATTACAAGCCAACTAGAGGAGTCGGAGCTTTGTTAGCTCCGGCTTTTCTCCATCAACGTAGATTTTATTTTTCCTGCACACTTAAGCCAAGAAAAATAGTAAAATTCGTTTCTTGTCTATAACTTCGTTGCGGCTTACGATTCTCAAGAAAGTTTTAGGTCAAACGCGATTCTAGACACAATCGAATGCGTTGTCTTTTCTTCTGGATTCAATTGTATTTGGACTCGCCTTACTTCGGCCTACCGGGGTGTAGGTAGAGTGGCGTACTTAGGGTGCTTGACCAGGCTAAGTCGATAGCACACTCCAGCCCTAGATTGGCTTGGCGGCTTTCAGACGAGTTGGCCATGAACAATATTTGAATCCAAAAGAATTGACAATACAACTCGTATCGTATATAAACCGGTCGAACTAAAATTTCTTAAGAATTGCACATCTTTGTTATAGACAAGAAAGAGAAAAATAAAAAATGTTGAGCCTGTACAAAATAAATGCACGTGGAGTCTGTTTCACATGAAGATGTCTTTCATTATAGGTCCGGGGTACAGGGGAAACAAGTACACTCTTAGGGTACGGAACCAGGCTAAGCGTGTTTCATTTCTCGTTTGACCCAGGGTAGCTAGCCACACTTTTAGTCCTGAGACTGTGACAAGTGTAGCATGAACTTTGCGGACCTTTTGGGAAAGGTCCGACTGCTCTCCTGGAGGAACTACCCGACTCTGTACAATGACTCTATAACATACACTTCAAGTTACTCGAGACTCACCTCCGTGGTATTAAGTGTAGAACTTACGGAGGTGCTCAATATTCCAAGGATTTGGGAGAGGTGTCCCATCCTCGATAGCCAAGCGAACGCTCCCGGGACGGGATACTTTAATCACTCGGAAGGGTCCCTCCCAGCTGGGGGAGAGTTTGTTTAACCCTTCTCTGGATTGTATTCTCCGTAGCACCAGATCGCCTTCCTCGAGCTGTCGGTTGTGTACATGCCGCTGATGATAACGCCGTAGGTCTTGGCGATATCGGGCATTCCGAACAGCTGCTTGGCACCTTCCCTCCTCAAGGAGGCCTAGGTCTTCACACCGGAGCTGGTCCTGCGCGGCTTCGTCGAAGGTCCGGACCCGGAGTGAACCCAAGGTGATTTCCGGAGGAAGGATTGCTTCAGCTCCGTACACCATAAAGAAGGGTGTCTCTCCAGTTGACCGGTTTGGAGATGTCCTGTTGGCCCATAAGGTGGGCAGAAGCTCTTCGATCCAGTTGGCTCCATGTTTTTTCAAGCGCTCATAGGTGCGCGTTTTGAGTCCTTTAAGGATTTCATCATTTGCTCTCTCGGCTTGGCCATTGCTGGCTGGGTGAGCTACAGAGGCGTAGCAAACTTGAATGCTGAGGTCTTCGCAATATCCTTGAAATGCAGAGCTTGTGAATTGGGTCCCATTATCAGTGATGATTTTGTTTGGGACTCCACATCTGCATACAATGGACTGCAAAAAGTTGATAGCAGATTGCTTGTTGATTGTCACAACTGGAGTTGCTTCCGGCCACTTGGTGAACTTATCAATGGCGACGTACAGGAACTTGTAACCTCCGACAGCTCTTGGGAAAGGTCCCAAGATGTCCATCCCCCACACAGCGAAGGGCCATGTAGGAGGTATCATTTGTAGGGGCTGAGCTGGCGTGTGAATTTGCTTTGCATGGAATTGACATGCTTCACATTTCTTCACCAGCTCAGTTGCATCCTGGAGTGCTGTAGGCCAGTAGAAACCATGCTGAAAGGCTTTACCAACCAGCGTGCGGGAAGACGCGTGGTTCCCACACTCGCCTCCATGGATTTCTGCGAGGAGTTTGCATCCTTCTTCCCTTGTGATGCACCGCATTAGGATGCCATTGGCACCACGCCGGTAGAGATCCCCTTCTACCAGCGTGTATCTTTTAGCCAACCTGACTACCCGGTCAGTGGATACATCATCGTCAGGAAGGATGTTGTCTTTCAAGTAGCTCCGGATCTCCGAGATCCATGCATCGGAACTAGCTTGAGCTTTTGAGTCTCGCGTGTCGGGTTGCTCGGAGCTCCCAGCAGCACCTACGACCCTTGATGGCTGCCATGGTAACAGGGCCATCGGGACCGTCAGCTTTGGGATGCTGATCTCGCCCCCTTCGCTCAGTTCGGCAGGCTGAGCTGTTGGCTTTGACAACCTCCGGACAAAAATTTCGTCAGGAGCCGGAGCTCCGGTTGACGCTTTCGTCGAGAGTTCGTCAGCTTCAGCATTATGGGCACGCTGAACATGGTGGAGATCTTGGACTTCGAAGTCCTTCTGAAGCCTCTGGCCTTCAAGGAGGTAAGCAGCTAGCTGGAGATTATTGCAGGAACATTCACCCTTCACCTGCTTAATGATGAGTTGCGAGTCTCCCTTGACCAGCAGTTGCTTGACACCATATGACAGTGCCACCTTTAGTCCGTAGATGAGCGCTTCGTACTCTGCCATGTTGTTGGTCGCCTTGAAGTCAAGGTGTACCATGTATTTCACCTTCTCCTCGGTCAGTGCAAGGAGAAGGATTCCAGCTCCAGCCCCCTGCTTCTGCATGGAGCCGTCGAAATAGAGGGTCCAGTGAGGCTCGGTGAAGGCTGGAGCTTGATGCTCCGTCTTCTGCTCACTGGGGCCCCCAGGGTTTGATGGAGAGGGAGTCCATTCTGCCACAAAATCTGCCAATGCTTGACTCTTGACTGCTTGCCTTGAAATAAATTCAAGATCAAATTCAGCCAATTTCGCTGCCCACTTTGCAATATTCCCAGTTGAATTGGGATTATGCAAAATTGCTCGAAGTGGGTAAGAGGTCACCACTGAGACTTTGTGAGCTTGGAAGTAATGGCGGAGCTTCCTGGAGGCAACAAAAACTGCATAGAGCAGCTTATGCACCTCTAGGTATCGAGTCTTGGCATCATGTAGTACTTCACTAATGAAGTACACTGGGCGCTGAATGGTCCGGACCCTCCCGGAGGGGTTCAGAGCTCCCTCTTCACTGACCCGGATCCTCTCGGAGGAATCCGGATTTTCTTCGGGGACCTCCGGGTCCTGGCTGGAGGAACCCGGGGCTTCTTCAGAAGCGACCTGGACTCTCCCGGAGGGGTCTGGGTCTCCTGAAGTGACTTCTTGTGGATTCGAGTCTGGGGGCTGGGACCCAGACTCGCTTTCAGGTACCTCTGGACCCTCCTGAAGGGGTCTGGATTCCTTAGTATGAGGTAGCTCTGGTCTCTCCGCAACCAGAACCATACTGACGACTTCATTAGCTGCTAAAATGTAAAGCAACAAAGGCTCACCAGGGTTCGGAGCTACCAGAATTGGTAGGGTGGTGAGGAACTGTTTCAGCTCCTGGAATGCCTTCTCTGCTTCTTCGGACCATTGGAATGGTCCGGACTTCCTCAATAACTTGAAGAAGGGGAGTGCCCATTCCGCCAGTCTTGAAATGAACCAGCTGAGGGCTGCTAGACATCCAGTCAACTTTTGGACGTCTTTGATGCGGGTTGGTGGCCGCATGTCTTCAATGGCCTTAATCTTCGCCGGATTAGCTTCTATACCCCGGTGACTTACTAGGAAACCGAGAAGTTTTTCGGAGCTAACCCCGAAGACACACTTGTCTGGGTTTAGCTTTGTGCGAGTGGTCCGCAGCTTGTCGAAGACAGCCTGCAAGGTGTCAAGGAGTGACTCCTTGTCCCTGACCTTGACCATGATGTCATCGACGTACACTTCCACTATGTCTCTAATGAGTTCTTCAAAAGTTTTGTACATAGCTCGTACAAAAGTTGAAGCTGCATTCTTGAGACCAAAGGGCATGGCTGTATAACAGTACAATCCATCTACTGTGATGAATGAGGTATGCTCTTCATCTTTCCTAGACATCCTGATTTGATGATACCCGAAATATGCGTCTAGGAAACACAGTAATTCACACCCGGAGGTGGAATCCACTATCTGATCTATTCTAGGTAGTGGGAATGGATCTTTTGGACATGCCTTATTTAGTGTGGTGTAGTCAATGCACATCCGAAGCTTCCCGCCGGCCTTGGGCACAACGACTGGGTTTGCCAGCCATTTTGGATGGAAGACTTCTCGGATGAATCCGGCTTCGAGTAACTTCTTCACTTCTTGTCGGATGAAGTTCTGTCGCTCTACGGATTGCTTCCGAGGTTTCGGATGCACAGGCCGGGCGTCGGTGTAGATCTTCAGATTGTGCTCAATCACTTCCCTGGGGATCCGAGGCATTTGTGACGGTTGCCAAGCAAACACTTCGACGTTAGCCCGGAGGAAAGTGATGAGCGCGAGTTCCTATTTGTCGTTCAATCCCCCCGATATATGGGTGGTCTGAGCGGCATCGGAACCAATTTGGATGACTTTGACGGGAATGTCGGTGTCACCGCTTGGCTGCACACGAGGTGCAGAAGCTGAGCCTCGTTGACGAATGCTCGGGGGTTTTGGAGGTTGCTCTTTCCTGGAGTCCTCCTCTTGCGCCGTGGTGAGTGCATGGAGTTCTTCCAGTGCAGTTACTCCGGCAGTACGATCTCCGCGGATCCGGAGAACGCCTACTAGCGTTGGCATCTTCAACACCAGATAACCATAATGAGCAGCTGCCATGAATTTGTACAGGGCAGGCCTACCCAAGATGGCATTGAAGGGTAAGTTGATCTGAGCGATGTCGAAGACCAACTTCTCGGTGCGGTACTTCTCCCGTGTTCCGAAGGTAACGGGGAGAGTAATAGCTCCGAGTGGGGTAATGGCCCTCGGACCTACTCCGGAGAAAGGTCGAGAGGGGTGGAGATCCGAAGGTCGGAGTTGAAGCTTAGTAAAAGCTTCAAAGCTTATGAGGTTAAGCCCCGAACCTCCGTCTACCATAACATGGTGGAGCTGGATGTTGTTGATGGTAGGAGATACCATCAAAGGTAACTGACCTGCTCCAACCATGCTCCGAGGGCAGTTCGAAGCATCAAAAGTAATGGCTGTGTCCATCCACTTCCGATGAGGTTCCGGCCTGACTGTAGGAGCTACAGCAGCCATATCCCGACGCATAGTCTTGATGACGCGGCGGGAGGTGATGTCCCATGATCCACCAAAAATGGTGTTCATGGTCTTCCGACGCTCGTTGTCAGAGACGTCATAATCATCGTCGACGGAGGTGTAAACGGCCTTCAGGACCTTTTTGGGATCCTGAAATCCTAACTCCTCTTTAGCAGGAGCTTCGTCGACTTTTTGCTTTCCTTCCCTCTGTCGGAAAGGAGATTCTTCCCGGCGCTTGTTGTAGCACTCGGCAAGGTTTTGGACCTCCCGGCAGTCTTCCAAACTGTGGCTGCCCGTTTTGTGAATGGGGCACCACACCTTGGGCTTGCTACCGTCTTCAGAAGACGGTTGAGGTCGCTTTTCGGGGCGTGGCCCCCGACCACCCAGAGCTGCAGCAGCTGCAACATTGGATGTATCGGCCGACGACTTGTTCTTGCCGTTGGTCTTTTTCTTCTTCTTGCCGTTCCCAGAGGTAGCAGCTTCTTCTTTGGAGGATTTCTTGTGACCCTCCGTGGTTGGTTTGGAGTGCATCTCATGGCCCTCCGCAGCTCTGGCACATTTGTCAGCCAAGCTGAAGAGTTCCGTGACGCTGGTGATCTCCTTGATCACCAGTTTCTCCAGCATCTTCTTATCCCGTACACCCTGTCTGAATGCCACAATGACAGAGGCGCTACAGATAGAAGGGATAGTGTTTCGTACCTGAGAGAACCTCTGGATGAATGATCGCAGGGATTCTCCCCCTTTTTGCACGACTGCAAAAAGGTCCAGTTCAGTGCCTGGTCAGGTGTATGAACTCCCGAAGTTGGCGGTGAACTGCCGACACAGCTCCTCCCAACTGTTGATAGAGTTGGGTGGAAGGCTCATAAACCAGGACCTGGCGGTCCCATTTAAGACCACTGGAAAATAGTTGGCCATCACGGCCTCGTTCCCTCTAGCTGCCAAGATTGTAGTGGAGTAGATCTGAAGAAATTCGGTAGGATTGACAGTCCTATCGATTTTTTTCGGCAGGTGAGGCCGGAACTTCTGTGGCCACCTGACCATACGCAGATGTATGGCCAGAGCTGAACAGCCTCCTCCTACTCCTTCAGGAGCAGAAAGGTCATGAGCTTCCCGTCTTACACGAGCACACTCAATATGGACTCGGCCATCTTGTTGGCGGTATCGGCGATCAAGCTCCGCCCGAAGGTCATGAGTTGAGAGCCTGGATACCGTGTGAGTGCGTCGTGCCCCGGAGGGCAATGATGTCACTTGTTGCGATGCAGCACGTCTCCTGCTATTGGAAACGTGCGGACCAAGTCTACCAGACAAAGTCCACCGCTGAGACAGGGCTCGTCCTGAAGGAGGAGGACCCTGGTTGCTGAGGCGTTTGGCTGCTACTGCAACCAAATGTTCCACATTGGCCCTCCACTGTTCCAGTGCATCCCGGGATGCATCCGGAGGTGGTGGGCATTGGAGAAGAGCACACGTTGCGTGGAGCGCGTGTTCCGGGTTGTCATGATTTGCCGACGCAGTGATTGATGCCAGCGCACCATCGCGTTGCCCATCTTGATTTGCTGGTGGAGACGGTGGTGGTGGGAGTGTGACTCCTGCTGGTGCTGAGGCTCCTGCTGGTGGCTGCATATTGGAGGGATTGCCCCCAACAGCCTGAGCAACAGGTTGACCGTTAGATGATCCAGCAGCTGAATTCACCATTCTCAAAATCTCAGGCGCCCCTACCTGGCGCGCGAACTGTCGATGGTTTGGAACCGACAGATCTCCCGACACTACTAAAGTGTTAGAGGAGTTTGATGTTCGGTGTGGGCACGCGGAGATTCAAGAAGGTGAATTGTAAATGATGCAGGAGACACAGAGGTTTACGTGGTTCGGGCCGCCTGAGCGTAATACCCTACTCCACGGATGTGTTGGTGTTGTATTAGCTGTATGATCTTGTGACGAGTGTCTATGGCGCGTGTGTAGCGTCACTGAACGTGTAGAGTCCGTCGTCGGCCTGTCCTTTCATAGTACGAGGGCAGGCCGTTACAAGTTAGCCTGGCCCGACATGTGGCCCCGGCGGTTACTAGTATTGACACTTATTCAACACATTTAATTGTCCTTAACGACCGGGTAATGGGCTTTGACAGCATCATTACTGGTAATTAAGGTCATCCGATCGTGTGTCATTAATATGGTATTAATGACACATAATCGGGTCTTGAAGTCCTTGATTCCCCTTTGAAGATCCAAAGCCGTTATGGAGTCTTCCGGAGGTCAGAGGCTGAAGCTCCGACGGTTGGACACATGGGAGCTCCGGAGCATGCGGTGGGAAACAGGCAGCTCCGGAGCTACCTGACACGTGTCAGGTCCGGAGCTTCTCTCGGTCTGGGGTTAAGTCCAGAGGTGCCATCTCAGTACATGGCCCGGAGCTTCCCCCTTGTGGGCGGTAGCTCCGGTTTTATAGTACACGTGGCGACCCTGGGATTAACCGTGCTGGAGAAGCGGGTCCGGTTATATCTGACATGTGGGCCTCCGAAGGTCTTCAAATCAAGTAGATGACTTTCTTTTGAGATCTTTATAACCTCAAGGGGTGTACGGTTTCCAGGGTATCGACAGTGGTGGATAAGCTAATTCATGAAGTTTAATCTGCCTTTATTAAAAAAGGAATATAATGAGTGGGGTTTTAACTTTACATGAAATACTGCATCATACAAAGAAAAAGAAAAATGTAACTGGAATTATTCTAAAGTTAGATTTTGATAAAGCCTATGATAAGGTGAATTGGGACTTTCTCTTCAAATGCATGAATCTAAGAGGTTTAAGTGACACTTGGTGTAACTGGATTAAGAATGTTATTTCTCAGGGCACTCTTAGTGTCAAAATTAATGGGGAAGAAGGAAAATACTTTCAAAGCTATAAAGGAGTCAGACAGGGAGACCCATTGTCCCCTCTCCTGTTCAACATAGCTGCAGATTGCCTTGCTAGGATGGTCTATAAACCTCAAGAAAACAAACTTTTCACTGGATTAGCTGATGATTTAGTTTCTAATGCTATTGCAATGTTGCAATATGCAGATGACACCATTCTCTGCTTCAAGAAAGATTTAGAGGGAGCTAGAAATATCAAACTGTTATTGGCTATATATGAACAAATGTCTGGTCTTAGAATTAATTTTGAATAAAGTGAAATATTAACTATTGGTGGGGATGAAACTACACAGAAAGAATTCGCTAGAATTTTTAATTGTGGTATTGGATCTTTTCCCATCAAATATCTTGGGGTTCCTGTCTCTGCTAACAAGCTGCAGGTAAAAGATTGGAAGGTTTTGGAGGAAAAAATAAGTAAGAAGCTCGCTGGTTGGAAAGGAAACAACCTTTCCATGGCTGGCAGGGTAGTTTTGATTAACTCATGTTTGTCTATTATACTTATTTACCATATGTCTATGTTTTTAATTCCCAAAACTACCTTAGAAAAAATAGAAACGATTAGAAGAAGATTTCTCTGGCAGGGAGGCCAAAAGAAAAAAAATATCACCTTCTGAGATGGGAGAAAATTTGTAAACGAAAAAAAGGTGGGCTGGGTATTAAGGATCTTTATAAAACAAATATCAGTTTGTTAATGAAGTGGTGGTGGAAACTTGAAAAGGAGGAGGGAATTTGGCAGAAAATAATAGAAGCTAAATATCTCAAAGGAAAACCCAGTGCATGTCTAAAACATAATTTGAACGATTCTCCTGTTTGGAAAGACTCACTCAAAATTAGACAGTTTTATCAAAGTGGGAGAAAATTTTCACCTGGGGATGGGACTAAGATCAGTCTTTGGAATGATATTTGGTTGCTGGACAGGCCATTATGTTCTGCTTACCCTTTACTTTTTCAGTTTTGTGATAATCCAGAGTTGACTGTGGCCAATTGTATGGAAAATAATTGGGTGATATCTTTTAAGTATTGTCTCCCTCCTTTTTTACAAGATCAATGGTATGCTCTTGCTACATTGCTTAATGATCAGCACTTTACTAGTCCAATGGATGAACCTAAATGGGTTTGGTCCAAGTCTGGTATATTTACTGTTAATTCCGCTTATGATAAGCTTACTGGTAGTGATCACGGTTGTCATTTTAATCACATTTGGAAGGGGAAGATTCCCCCCAAGATTAAACTTTTCCTATGGCTATTAGAAAATAATGCTATTTCAACTAAGGATTTCATGAAACATAGACACTGGGATGGAACAAATATGTGCTCTTTCTGTAGGGAAGAGGAATCCATAGATCACCTCATGTTCCAATGCAAGGTAAGTAAAGCAGTTTGGGGAATTCTGGGGAGCTGTTTGAATTGCAATACTCGCCCAAAATCTATTCGACAATACTGGAATTGGGTTAAAATTGCAGTCCCTGGTGGTAAGAAAAATTATGCTCTCGGTCTAGGAGCCTTTTGCTGGGCCATCTGGAAGGCCAGGAATAATGCCTGCTTTGAGAAAAAACTAATTAAGCATCCTATCAATATTGTATGTCATGCTGTTGCTTTTTTGAAATATTGGGCAGGGCTATATCCAGAGGACATGAAGCAAATGATTCAGCTGAAAGCGGACGCAATACTCCAAGCGGTACTCGCGGTGATGAAGGATCAGAACCAGGGGAGGCTGCTGTTGCCACTGCCTGGAGATGAAGTAATTGAAGAAAATGATAGTGCCGGGACTGACGCCTGATTGAGATGAAACAGGGGACAAGAAGTCTTTTGGCTGTGTCGTGAATTCTGTTTTCAATTTCTAGTATTGCAAGCATTCTGGTTACTGTTTAAAAAAGGAGTGTGTGGTGACATTTGTGGCCTAGACAAAGATTGTCGGGTCAAAATTGTGGCGGATGGGAAGATCCCTTAAAACTGTAGAATTGATTGTAACCTCTATGATCTCCAACCATGTTTAATGGTTTGGAAGTGGAATGAAGAATTCCGTATGCAAAAAAATAATTCATATACATGTAATATATTGCTTTTCAAATGTTTAATGTACTTTTCAGCACTTATACTTTATGCGGAGTTCTAGACCGTGTCTACCGTCAGCTTTGCCTGTGGTGTTTTGGAGCTGCGCTATCCCTTTGCTTAGTTTGCTTCGCTGCATAGTTGCTTATTAGTTTATTTCTTCTGCATTAGTTGAACTTGTCACTAATATTCATTAGAGCTTGTATTCGAGGATAATATGGTTGTGTAATAAAATTTGGTTAATTAATCTTGTTCTGTGGTAATTTTCTAAATACTCTTTTGTGAATGCACTCGTGTATGTGTGTTGAACATCCTGGGCACACATATGCATTCACTTGGTTCATTTTTGGAACCGGGTGTCACAGAGTATCAGAGCCACAAGTTGACCGTAGGCAGCAACCTAGATAGAATGGACACTTTAGAGCACATAGGAGCACTCAGGAGTCAATGTGTTTTTTGTTTGGTGTGTTGTTTGCTATATATTGTTTGCTTGTGTGCTTAATAGAGGATTTTGGGATGCTTTAGCATCGCCATGTCCACTTTGACACCCGGTTCCGAAAATGAACAGAGTGAATGCATATGTGTGCCCAGGACGTTCAACATACATACACGAGTGCATTCACAAAAGAGTATACAGAAAATTACCACAAAACAAGATTAATTAGCCAAATTTTATAACACAAACCATATTATCCTCGAATACAAGTTCCAATGAATACTAATGACAAGTTCAACTAATGCAGCGGAAATAAACTAAATAAGCAAACTAAACAGCTAGGCAGCATAAGCGATAGGGTAGCGCAGCTCCAATCAACACCACAGGCAAAGCTAACGGTAGACACGACCTAGAACTCCGCATTATCACCATTAAACTCCCAATCCTGACCTGCAACTGTTTGGGGGGGGATTGCAAGAGTGACTACATGTCGTACTCAGCAAGTGTGGAAAGTATGACATGTGGCTGATTCAAATGACAAATATAATAATGGTTAAGTGCTGAAAAGTACATTAAAACACTTGAAAAGCAACATATTACATGTATATGAAATAAACCCATCATAGGCCATGTAGTTATCATAATACCTGTCCATATTCCATATCCATCATCATATACCAATATCCATATTCAATACCAGAATTCAATTCATAACCATCCATAACCATAATACCAACCATAACCATAATACCATCCCAAAGACAATACCAAACCATCCCAAATCCCAATTTTCCTCTAATCATGTGAGGGTCCAGGTTGCTCATAACCGGGAGCATGGCTATCATGATAGTTTTAGACACACTCTGCAGAGGTTGTACCACTTTACCCACGTGTTTATGATTTTATCACCTTTCAATGACTATAGAATCTCAATTATGTCGTCTCACACTTCCGTAGGTGTGTGACCAAGAGATCACAAAATAGCCTTTACAAAGGGATTTCTAGCCTATTTAGACCCCACTGAGGTTTCACCGGTGGCGATATCTCCAACTGAGCACATCTTCAACCAAGGGCCCAATCTTGAGCCATTCGGATCCCAGGGTAGTCCTACCAATCATCAACAAACCCAATCTGACTACCCTTCCCTGAGCATCCTTAAAGGTCCAAATAGCACTTGCAAAGCCCTAATTAATCAGCTAAGCCGCACCCATACTTGGCCTCGTGGTGGCACTGTAAATCCTGGATGGTCGCTCCATGAACCGGTCCTTAGATCTAAAGCAAGCAAAACCACCATAGCATCCAACCCATCCACGTACCAAGCTTGCTTAGATCACCCATTACCATATCATATTAACCAGTTCATGTTAATCATAGCCTCATAAATGCATATTTAAGTGTGTAGTATTGTTTTCCCATCCAATTAATTAAGCGAAGCAAAAAGGTAAAAATCCCATCCTGACTCTCTACCATATATTCCAGGTGACAAGGGTGGTTAAACAAAGTTAGTAAACTTCCTATCATAGGATTACTATCAAATTGACACAGCCATGCAATTTTGCAAACAAAACATTTATTTCAAAACAAGATCAATATGCTTCAAGGACACTTGCCTTGCTCTTGGGATTGATTAGGATCAAAGACTTCGAACTCTTGGTGCTGGAGATCCTCCACGGCACTCTATAACGGAAATCCGTATAATCCGCAAAATAAACATAGAAGACAAGAAACGCAATCAAAGAGTGCACAAATATTACTCAATATGACATGATATGCATGATTGATGCAAATGCAGGGTAGAACTTGTTAATAGATTGCTTTTAAATGATCACTATCTAGTTCTAATAGATTTTAACAAGTTTATACAGGTTTGGATTTGATTAGATCTACTTTTAGAATCAATTCAACACAATTTAGTCAGCAAAATCGGACTAGTCTGCAGAAGGCCGGACTGGTCCGCACTTCGCAGAACTAGCGAACTAGGGTTTTCCAGATCGACGTGAATTTGGAGATTAGTGGTCGAATTCACGTAAGGAAAAGGAAATAGAAGGTATACCAGGTGTTTAGGACTCCAATGAATCAAGAAACTTGGAGGCAACACTTGGATCTTGGCGATCTAGGGTTGATGATGAACTTGGAGATGAATTGGTGATGAAGAACGAAAGCTTGGTGGAGATCTTGATCCTCTTTCGTTTCCTCCTCTTTTTCTTGCTTGGGATCTCCTCCTCCCTCCTTGATGATGGCTCTCCACGAACTAGGGTTTGGGTGGGGTGGAAAAGTGGCAAATAGAGGTCAAGCCAAGGGGTGGGGTTGCTTATATAGAGGTGGAGGCTAGGGTTAGATGGATTTTGAGTTTGAGAGGAGTAGAGACTGGTTTAGAGTCCCACGTGGTCTCTAAAAGAGTTAGGCACAACGTCCCTAGGCCCACTTAATGTGAAACCCAAGAAACAAGTCATAAAACAAAGGATAAATTCGGAGTCGCGAAATATCGGACAAGTTCGAGAAGGACCGGACTAGGCCGAAGTTAGTCAGAAAGAAATCGGAAAAGTGTGGAAAAAAATCGGACAAATTCAACTTTAGTCAGCGAGGAAAACGGACGTCTGTTGGGACATCGGACTAGTCCGGACAAGTCCAGGGACTTAGCAAATTTTCAAGGATTCTTGGAATATCGGACTAGTCCGCACAAAATCAGACAAGTATGAAAGTGTCCAGAGCCAAAATCGGACTAGTCTGCAGAAAAAACGGACAAGTCTGATTTTAGTCAGAGAGAAATCGGACTAGTCCGCACTTTTTAGCATTTTAAGTGCGGTTTTGTTCCAAATCAATTTTAAACTTGTTCCTCTTTATGTGGATTAATGTTAAACATGTATATGAATGTAAGTAGGACATGATGAATGAAAATGAGGGTGTTACAAACCTACCCCCCTTAAAATGAATCTCGCCCTCGAGATTCGACGCGAAAGAGAAGAGATAGGGAAATTCCTTCTTGAGATCATCCTCCAATTCCCACTTTGCTTCTTTTTCTGTGTGGTGCTTCCATTGAACTTTACACCATCTAATAACCTTGTTCCTTGTGACCCTCCCCTTAGTTTCCAAGATTTTGACCGGTTGTTCGGCATAAGTCAAATCTGCCCCTATTTCCAATCCTTCCATTGGCACTTGTTCTTCCGGTAGTCTCAGGCACTTCTTGACCCGGGAAACATGAAAGACATCATGGACATCTGGAAGATGAGTTGGCACCTCCAACTTATACGCTACTTCTCCTCTTTTGTCCGAAATCTTGAATGGTCCAATGTAGAGCTTGCCTCTTATGTTAAATCTCTTATGCCCCCTCATCGGTGACACCTTGAGGTAAACAAAATCTCCCACTTCAAAGGCTAATTTCCTTTTCCTATTTTCAGCATAGCCTTTTTGTCTTGATTGGGCAGCCTTCAAGTTTTCACGAATTATTTGGACGTGCTTTTCAGCTTCTTGCAACACATCCAAACCAAATACTTGAGTTTCTCCTGCTTCATTCCAGAATAAAGGTGTCCTACACTTCCTTCCATAAAGTGCTTCATATGGTGACATTTTCAAGCTTGCTTGATAACTATTGTTATACAAAAATTCTGCATATGGCAAGCTTTTGTCCCAACTTTTCCCATGCTTCAAAGCACAAGCTCCTAACATGTCTTCCAAAATTTGATTGGTCCTCTCGGTTTGTCCATCCATTTGAGGGTGATATGCCGAACTAAAATTCAACCTCATTCCCAAAGCTTCATGCAGTTTTTGCCCAAACCTGGAAGCGAATTGTGAACCTCTATCCGAGACTATCTTCTTTGGAACTCCATGCAAACATACTATTCTTCCCATATACAGTTCCACCAATTTCTCTCCATTATAGGTGGTCTTGACGGGAATAAAGTGGGTTGACTTAGTTAACCGATCCACAATTACCCAAATTGAGTCGTAACCGGACTGAGTACGTGGTAAACCAACTATAAAGTCCATACCGATTTCTTCCCACTTCCATTCCGGTATCTTCAATGGTTGCAATAATCCAGTTGGCCTTTGATGTTCCGCCTTGACCCGTTGACACACATCACACAATGCTACATATTCAGCTATGTCCTTTTTCATGCTATCCCACCAATAGCACGTCTTCAAGTCTTTGTACATCTTGGTACAACTGGGATGAATTGAGTAAGGTGAGTCATGTGCCTCTTTTAGTATTGTCTCCCGAATATGCTTCACATTAGGCACAACAATCCTCTTACCAAGCCATAGAGTACCATGTTCATCCTCATCAAATCTGAATTCTCTTCCTTCTTGGGTCCTTTCCTTGATTTCCTGAATCTCCTCATTCTTTGTTTGAGCTTCCCAAATTTCTTGCTCCAAAGTCGGATTTAACTCCATCATCCCCATCTCACTTATGAATCCGAGGTTCAACCGTTCAACCTCCTTGCATAACTCGGATGGCAACTCTGGAACCGTGAGTTGATGACTTACTCCTTTCCTACTCAATGCATCGGCCAAAACATTAGCCTTCACTGGATGATAATTGATTCCCAAGTCATAATCCTTGATGAGCGCTAACCATCTTTGTTGCCTCAAGTTCAGTCCGTTTGTGTGAAAATATACTTCAAACTCTTATGATCCGTATAAATTTCACACCTATGTCCAAGAATATAGTGTCTCTAAATCTTCAATGCATGTACCATGGCTGCAAGTTTCAAATCATGCGTTGGATAATTCTGTTCATGTTTCCTCAATTGTCTTGACGCATAGGCGACCACTTGACCTTCTTGCATGAGCACACATCCAAGTCCTTGTCTCGAGGCGTCGCAATATATGTCAAAACTCTTGCTTACATCCGGCAGTACCAAAACTGGGGCTGTTGTCAACCTCTTCTTCAACTCCTCAAAACTATTTTGACAAGCTTGAGTCCATTGGAAAAACTTTCCCTTCATTAGCAATTCCGTCATTGGCTTGGCTATCTTGGAAAAGTCCTTGATGAACCGACGGTAATATCCAGCCATCCCAAGGAAACTCCTTATCTCCTTGACATTTTGCGGCGGTTCCCACTTCAACACGTCTCTCACTTTTCCAGGGTCAACCGATACTCCTCCTCCTGAGATGATATGACCCAAAAACGACACCTCTTTCAACCAAAACTGACACTTGTTGAACTTGGCATACAATTGATACTCCCTCAATTTCTGCAACGTAATCCCCAAGTGTTCCTCATGTTTCTTCTCATCCTTCGAGTAGATCATAATGTCATCAATAAACACCACAACGAACTTATCCAAGTACTCCATGAAGACCTTATTCATGAGGTACATAAAGTACGCAGGTGCATTGGTCAATCCAAAGGACATCACGGTTTACTCATAAGATCCATACCGCGTCCTAAAAGATGTCTTGGATATGTCCGATGGTCTAATCTTCATTTGAAAGTATCCTGACCTCAAATCAATCTTAGAGAAGACACAAGCATCCTTCATCTGATCAAACAAGTCTTCTATGCGTGGCAAGGTGTACTTGTTCTTGATTGTCACCTCTTTGAGAGCTCGGTAATCCACACACATCCTTTGGGTTCCATCCTTCTTGTCCACAAACAGCACGGGCTCTCCCCAAGGTGAAGAGTTGGGCCAAATAAAACCCTTCTCTAGTTGCTCTTGACTTTGCTTCTTGAGCTCCGCTAATTCCATAGGAGGCATCCTATACGACCTCTTAGCTATAGGTGCAGTTCCACGTATTAAATCAATAACAAACTTAATGTCTCGATCAGGTGGCATACCTGGCAACTCGTCCGGAAAAACATCCAAAAATTCACACACCACCAGAATCTCCTCTATTATGGCACCGTCCATATGATTCAGCTCCAATTGCTTCGGTGCGGTTCGAGATGCTTCAAATTCAACGGTGATCCCTTCCTCATTGGTCAACTTTACCATTTTTTTGGCACACTAAACAACTCCATTGTGCTTCCTCAACCAGTCCATACCAAGTATAATGTCCAATCCTTGAGAGTCCAAAACAATGAGGTTGGCGGAGAAGTCTACCCCCCTTATTCTAAGGCTTACTTCTGGACATACTATATTTGTCCTAATCTCTCCTCCAGGAGACTTAACCAATAGAGTAAACTTCATATGAGAGATAGGCAAACTATACTTGGCAACATACTTCGATGCAATGAATGAATGTGATGCTCCAGAATCAAACAACATAGTCGCGTGGTTGGAGTTGGCGAGAAACATACCAATGACCACGTCATCCGCTTGTTGAGCATTCTCCGTCGAGACATGGTTCACGTTGCCACGAGCAAAATTCTGCTGTCCGCGGTTCCCTTGCAGTTGTCCTCCATTGGGTCTTGGGTTTTGCCTCGACACATTGCTTCCTTGACCAAGTCCTGACTTAGGACATTGATGTACGAAGTGTCCAGCTTCTCCGCAAGTATAGCACTTCTTTACTCCACCGGGATTATTGGGGCGAGCTTGGTTCTGAACATTTGCACCAGGAAAATTAGCACGAGGTTCATATGGCATCAGAGGCCTAGGTGCTTTCGTAACAGGGCGTTGCTGCACAAATGCATGAAAATTGATTTGGAGCCTAGGTGATTGCGTAACAGGCCTAGGTGCTTGCGTAACAATGGCAAAATGGATTTGGAGCAAAACCGCACTTAAAATGCTAAAAAGTGCGGACTAGTCCGATTTTGGTGAGAACTAGTCCGATTTCTCTCTGACTAAAAATGGACTTGTCCGTTTTTGCTGCGGACTAGTCCGATTTTGCCTCTAGAAACTTTCAGACTTGTCCAATTTTGTGCTGACTAGTCCGATATTCCAAGAATCTTTAAAAATTTGCTAAGTCCCTGGACTTTTTTGGACTAGTCCGGTGTTCCAGCGGACTTGTTCGTTTTCCTCTCTGACTAAAGTCGGACTTGTCCGATTTTAGGCTAGACTTGTACGATTTTCTCTCTGGACATTTTCGGACTAGTTCGGTCCCTTTCGGACTTGTCCGATATTTCGCGACTCCGAGTTGATCTTTTGTTTTACGACTTGTTTCTTTGGGTTCACGTTAAGTGGGCCTAGGGACATCGTGCCTAACTCTTTTAGAGCCCATGTGGGACTCTTAAACCGGCCTCTACTCCTCTCAAACTCGAAATCCATCTAACCCTAGCCTCCACCTCTATATAAACAACCCCACCCCTTGCCTTGACTTCTATTTGCCACTTTTTCACCCCACCCAAACCTTAGTTCGTGGAGAGCCACCACCAAGGAGGGAGGAGGAGATCCCTAGCAAGAAGAAGAAGAGGAGGAAACAAAATAGGATCAAGATCTTCATCAAGTTTCGTTCTTCATCACCAATTCATCTCCAAGTTCATCATCAACCTTGATCATCAAGATCCAAGTGTTACCTCCAAGTTTCTCGTTCCATTGGAGTCCAAAACACCTGGTATACCTTCTATTCTCTTTTCCTTACGTGAATTCGACCCCTAATCTCAAAATTCACGTCGATCTAGAAAACCCTAGTTCGCTAGTTCTGCGAAGTGCGGACGAGTCCGGCCTTCTGCAGACTAGTCCAATTTTCCTGGGTAAATCGTGTTGAATTGATTCTAAAAGCAGATCTAATCATATCCAAATCTGTATAAACTTGTTAAAATCTATTAGAACTAGATATTGATCATTTAAAAGCAATCTATTAACAAGTTCTACCTTGCATTTGCATTAATCATGCATGTCATGTCATATTGAGTAATATATGTGCACTCTTGGATTGTGTTTCTTGTCTTGTATGTTTATTGTGTGGATTAGACGGATTTGCGCTAGAGAGTGCCACGGAGGATCTACAGCACCAAGAGTTTGAAGGTTTTGACCCGAATCAACCGCAAGAGCAAATCAAGTGTCCTTGAAGCATATTGATCCTGTTTTGAAATAACTGTTTTGTTTGCAAACTGCATGCTTGTGTCAATTTGATGGGAAATCCTATGGTAGGAAGTTTACTAGTTTTATTTAGGGTGCTGTTGCTTATTGTTTGCTTGTGTGCTTAATAGAGGATTTTGGGATGCTTTAGCATTTCCATATCCACGTAGGCTAATTAGTTGTCTAGTTTCATATCCCTTGATGCATATAGTTGGGGACGTTTTCTAAATCTTACCTATTGCTTTTTTCCAGATGGTGAGGACTCACAACCAGAGGGACGCTAATGATGAGGAGGAGAACCATGGAGCACCTCAAAACAACAATGGACAAGGACCTTCTCATGGAGCTATCAATATTGAGCAGCTTTTGGCTATGCAGAACCAGCTCATGCAGACCATGATACATACTATGGGACGGCTGCAGGCTGGCAATATCAACAATCAGCCCCACATGCCTCCACCGCCACCTCCACCTCCTCATAACCGGTTGGGAGAGTTTATGAGGACTAGGCCACCGACCTTTGCTCAAGCTGCCGACCCTATGGATGCCGATGATTGGCTCAAGTCCGTGGAAAAGACACTTGCTATTGTCCAATGTAGTGACCGGGAGAAGGTCTTATTTGCCTCTCATCAACTAGTTGGAGCAGCTGTGGATTGGTGGTATTCATATTGCAATGCTCATGAGAACCGAGAGACGATTACTTGGGCTGAATTCAAAGAGAGCTTCCGTTCTCATTATGTGCCGGAGGGAGTTATGATTGTGAAGAGGCAAGAATTTGAGAACTTAAGGCAAGGAAGATCAAGTGTGAGTGAATATCTCAATAAGTTCACTCAACTTTCAAGGTATGCGCCTGAGGATGTGAGTCGGGATAGCCGGAAACAATACTTGTTCATGAGGGGCTTGAAGAATGAGATCCAAGTGCAATTGCTCAACTGTGATTATGCCAATTTTCTGAAGCTTGTGGACAAAGCAATTGTAGTTGAGAACAAGATTCGTGAGATGGAGCAAGACAATAAGAGAAAGGCGCCCTATCAAGGACAACAACAAGGAAGTAATGTGCGCCCTCGCTTGCGCCTCCTAATGCGCCATACTACAGCTCCTCTACTCCTATACAATGCCCTGGATTTGCACCGCGCCCAACTCAGTTTGTGCAGCAGCGCCCTGTTATGCAAGCACCTAGGCCTCCAATGTCTTATGCACCTCGTGCCAACTATCCTGGTGCCAATGCTCAAAACCAAGCTCGTCCCAATAATTCTGGTGGAGTTAAGAAGTGCTATACTTGTGGAGAAGCTGGACACTTTGCGCATCAATGTCCTAAGTCAGGCCTTGGTCAAGGAAGCAATGCGCCGAGGCAAAACCCAAGATCCAATGGAGGACAGCCACAAGGGAACAATGGATAGCAGAATTTTGCTCGTGGCAACATTAACCATGTCCCTAGGGAGGATGCTCAACAAGCGGATGACGTTGTCATTGGCATGTTTCTCGCCAACTCCAACCCCGCGACTATGTTATTTGATTCTGGAGCATCGCATTCATTCATTGCATCGAAGTATGTTGCCAAGTATAGTTTTCCTATCTCTCATATGAAGTTTACTCTATTAGTTAAGTCTCTTGGAGGAGAGATGAGGACAAATATAGTATGTCCGAAAGTAAGCCTTAGAATAAGGTGGGTAGACTTCTCCGCTAACCTCATTGTTTTGGATTCTCAAGGATTGGACATTATACTTGGTATGGACTGGTTGAGGAAGCACAATGGAGTTATCAAGTGTGCCACGAAGACGGTGAAGTTGACCAATGAGGAAGGTATCACCGTAGAATTTGAAGCATCTCAAACCGTATCGAAACAATTGGAGCAGAATCATATGGACGGTGCCGGAATTGAGGAGATTTCGGTGGTGTGTGAATTTTTGGATGTTTTTCTAGACGAGTTGCCAGGTATGCCAGCTGATCGAGATATTGATTTTTTGATTTGATACCTGGAACTGCACCTATAGCTAAGAGGCTGTATAGGATGCCTCCTATGGAATTAGCGGAGCTCAAGAAGCAGATTCAAGAGCAACTAGAGAAGGGTTTTATTCGCCCTAGTTCTTCACCTTGGGGAGCGCCCGTGCTATTTGTGGACAAGAAGGATGGATCCCAAAGGATGTGCGTAGATTACCGAGCTCTCAACGAGGTAACAATCAAGAACAAGTACACCTTGCCATGCATAGAAGATTTGTTTGATCAGATGAAGGGTGCTTGTGTCTTCTCTAAGATTGATTTGGGGTCGGGATACTTTCAAATGAAGATTAGACCGTTGGACATACCTAAGACAGCTTTTAGGACACGGTATGGATCTTATGAGTACACTGTGATGTCCTTTTGATTGACCAATGCACCTGCGTACTTTATGTACCTCATGAATAAGGTCTTCATGGAGTACTTGGATAGGTTCGTTGTGGTGTTTATTGATGACATTATGATCTACTCGAAGGATGGTAAGGGAACATGAGGAACACTTGAGGCTTATGCTGCAAAAATTGAGGGAGCATCAATTGTATGCCAAGTTCAACAAGTGTCAGTTTTGGTTGAGAGAAGTATTGTTTTTGGGTCATATCATCTCAGGAGGAGGAGTAGCGGTTGACCCCAGAAAAGTGAGAGACATGTTGAAGTGGGAACCTCCGCAAAATGTTAAGGAAATAAGGAGTTTTCTTGGAATGGCTAGATATTACCGTCGGTTCATCAAGGACTTTCCCAAGATAGCCAAGCCAATGACGGAATTGCTAATGATGGGAAAGGCATTCGAATGGACTCAAGCTTGTCAAAACAGTTTTGAGGAGTTGAAGAAGAGGTTGACAACAACCCTAGTTTTGGTATTGCCGGATGTAAGCAAGAGTTTTTATATTTATTGTGACGCCTCGAGACAAGGACTTGGATGTGTATTGATGCAAGAAGGTCAAGTGGTCGCCTATGCATCGAGAGAATTGAAGAAACATGAGCAAAATTACCCAACGCATGATTTGGAACTCGCAGCCGTGGTACATGCATTGAAGATTTGGAGACACTATATTCTTGGACATAGGTGTGAAATTTATGCGGATCATAAGAGTTTGAAGTATATCTTCACACAAACGGATCTGAATTTGAGGCAATGAAGATGGTTGGAGCTCATCAAAGATTATGATTTGGGGATCAACTATCATCCAGGAAAAGCCAATGTAGTGGCCGACGTTTTGAGTAGAAAAGGAAGTCATCAACTCACAGTTCGAGAGTTACCATCCGAGTTATGTAAGGAGTTCGAACGGTTGAACCTCGGATTTGTGAATGAGATGGGAATAATGGAGTTAAACCCAACCTTAGAGCAAGAAATTTGGGAAGGACAAACTAAGGATGAGGAAATTCAGGAAATCAAGGAAAGGACCCAAGAGGGGAGAGAATTTAGATTTGATGAGGATGAACATGGTACCTTATGGCTGGGAAAAAGGATTGTCGTGCCTAATGTGAAGCATATTCAGGAGATGATATTAAAAGAGGCACATGACTCACCTTACTCAATTCATCCAGGTTGTACAAAAATGTACAGAGACTTGAAGACTTGCCATTGGTGGGATAGCATGAAGAAGGACATAGCTGAATACGTAGCATTGTGTGATGTGTGCCAACGAGTCAAGACGGAACATCAAAGGCCAGCTGGACTATTGCAACCATTAAAGATTCTGGAGTGGAAGTGGGAAGAGATCGTTATGGACTTCATAGTTGGTTTACCACGTACTCAGTCCGATTACGACTCAATTTGGGTAATTGTGGATCAGTTAACTAAGTCAGCCCACTTTATTCCCATCAAGACCACCTATAATGGAGAGAAATTGGCGGAACTGTATATGGGAAGAGTAGTATGTTTGCATGGAGTTCCAAAGAAGATAGTCTTGGATAGAGGTTCACAATTCACTTCCAGATTTTGGCAGAAATTGCATGAAGCTTTGGAAATGAGGTTGAATTTTAGTTCAGCGTATCACCCTCAAACGGATGGACAAACCGAGAGGACCTCAAATTTTAGAGGACATGTTAAGAGCTTGTGCTTTAAAGCATGGGAAAAGTTGGGACAAGAGCTTGCCATATGCAGAATTTTCATACAACAATAGTTACCAAGCAAGCTTGAAAATGTCACCATATGAAGCACTTTATGGAAGGAAGTGTAGGACACCTTTATTCTGGAATGAGGCAGGAGAAACTCAAGTATTTGGTCCGCATGTGTTGCAAGAAGCCGAAAAGCAAGTCCAAATAATTTGTGAAAACTTGAAGGCTACCCAATCAAGACAAAAGGGCTATGCAGACAATAGGAGAAGAAAATTAACCTTTGAAGTGGGAGACTTTGTTTACCTCAAGGTGTCACCAATGAGAGGTCATAAGAGGTTTAACATAAGAGGCAAGCTATCACCTTGTTATATTGGACCATTCAAGATTGTGGACAAGAGGGGAGAAGTAGCGTATAAGTTGGAGATGCCAACTCATCTTTCAGATGTCCATGATGTGTTTCATGTTTCCCAGCTCAAGAAGTGCTTGAGAGTACCAGAAGAACAAGTGTCAATGGAAGAATTGGAGCTAGAGGAAGATTTGACTTATGCTGATCAACCGACCAAAATCTTGGAAACTAAGGAGAGGGTCACAAGGAACAAGGTTATTAGATGGTGTAAAGTTCAATGGAAGCACCACACAGAAAAGGAAGCGACGTGGGAATTGGAGGATGATCTCAAGAAGGAATTTCCCTATCGCTTCTCTTCCACGTCGAATCTCGAGGGCGAGATTCATTTTAAGGGGGGTAGGTTTGTAACACCCTCATTTTCATGCATCATGCCCAACATGCATTCATATACATGTTTAACATTAACCTACATAAAGAGGAATGAGTTTAAAATTGATTTCGAGCATTTAAAATTGATTTGGAGCAAAACCGCACTTAAAATGCTAAAAAGTGCGGACTAGTCTGATTTTGGTGAGGACTAGTCCGGTTTCTCTCTGACTAAAAACGGACTTGTCCATTTTTGCTGCGGACTAGTCCGATTTTGTCTCTGGAAACTTTCAGACTTGTCCAATTTTGTGCGTACTAGTCCGATATTCCAAGAATCCCTGAAATTTTACTAAGTCCCTAGAGTTTTCCGGACTAGTACGGTGTTCTAGCGGACTTGTCCGTTTTCCTCTCTGACTAAAGTTGGACTTGTCCGATTTTAGGCCAGACTTGTCCGATTTTCTCTCTGGACATTTTCGGACTAGTCCGGCCGTTTTCGGACTTGTCCGATATTTCGCGACTCCGAGTTTATCTTTTGTTTTACGATTTGTTTCTTGGGGTTCATGCTAAGTGGGCATAGGGACGCCGTGCCTAACTCTTTTAGAGCCTATGTGGGACTCCTAAACCGGCCTCTACTCCTCTCAAACCCGAAATCATCTAACCCTAGCCTCCACCTCTATATAAACAACCCCACCCATTGGCTTGACATCTATTTGCCACTTTTCCACCCCACCCAAACCCTAGTTTGTGGAGAGCCACCACAAAGGAGGGAGGAGGAGATCCCAAGAAAGAAGAAGAAGAGGAGGAAATGAAAGAGGATCAAGATCTTCATCAAGTTTCGTTCTTCATCACCAATTCATCTCCATGTTCATCATCAACCTTAGATCATCAAGATCCAAGTGTTACCTCCACGTTTCTCATTCCATTGGAGTCCTAAACACCTGGTATACCTTCTATTCTCTTTTCCTTGCGTGAATTCGACCCCTAATCTCCAAACTCACGTCAATCTAGAAAATCCTAGTTCGCTAGTTCTGCGAAGTGCGGACTAGTCCGACCTTCTGCACACTAGTCCGATTTTCCTGGGTAAATTGTGTTGAATTGATTCCAAAAGTAAATCTAATCAAATCCAAACCTGTATAAACTTGTTAAAATCTATTAGAACTAGATAGTGATCATTTAAAAGCAATCTATTAACAAGTTCTACCTTGCATTTGCATTAATCATGCATGTCATGTCATATTGAGTAATATATGTGCACTCTTTGATTGTGTTTCTTGTCTTGTATGTTTATTGTGTGGATTAGACAGATTTGCGCTAGAGAGTGCTGCGGAGGATCTACAGCACCAAGAGTGTGAAGGCTTTGACCCGAATCAACCGCAAGAGCAAGGCAAGTGTCCTTGAAGCATATTGATCCTGTTTTGAAATAACTATTTTGTTTGCAAACTGCATGCTTGTGTCAATTTGATGGGAAATCCTATGGTAGGAAGTTTACTAGTTTTGTTGACCACCCTTGTCACCTGGAATATATGGTAGAGAGTCAGGAAGGGATTTTTACCTTTTGCTTCGCTTAATCAACTGGGATGGGAAAACTACTATACCACTCAATTCAATTATGCATGGATGAGATTATGGTAACATGAACTGGTTAATATGATATGGTAATGGGTGATCTAAGCAAGCCTAATATGTGGTTGGGTTGGATGTATGGTGGTTTTGCTTGCTTTAGATCTAAGGACCGGTTCGTGGAGCGACCATCCAGGATTTACAGTGCCACCACGAGGCCAAGTATGGGTGCGGCGTAGCTGATTAATTAGTGGTTTGCCAGTGCTATTTGGACCATTAAGGATGCTCGGGGAAGGGGTAGTCGTATTGGGTTTGTTGATGATTGGTGGGACTACCCTGGGATCCGAATGACTCAAGAGGGGGCCCTTGGTTGAAGATGTGCTCAGTTGGAGGCATCACCACCGGTGAAACCTCAGTGGGGTCTAAATAGGCTAGTAATCCCTTTGTAAAGGCTACTTTGTGATCTCTTGGCCACACAACCAATGAAGTGTGAGACGGCATAATTGAGATTCTATAGTCATCGAAAGGTGATGAAATCACAAATACGTGGGTAAAGCGGTACAACCTCTACAGAGTGTGTCTAAAACTATCATGATAGCTGTGCTCCCGGTTATGAGCAACCTGGACCCTCACATGATTAGAGGAAACTTGGTATTGGAATAGTTTGTGGGATCGTTATGGTTTGGTAATGGTTAATGGATTAATTTCTGGTATTGAATATGGTTATCAGCAATGGTGAAATCTAGTATATGGATGATGGTAAGGAATTATGGACTAGTATTATGATGATTATATGGTTTATGATGGGTTTACTTCACATATATATAATATATTGCTTTTCCAAATGTTTTAATGTACTTTTCAGCACTCAACCATTATTATATTCGTCATTTGAATCAGCCACATGTCATACTTTCCACACTTGCTGAGTACGACATGTACTCACTCTTGCAATCCCCCCCCCCAACAGTTGCAGGTCAGGATTGGGAGTTTAATGGCAATAATGCGGAGTTCTAGGCCGTGTCTACCGTCAGCTTTGCACGTGGTGTTTTGGAGCTGTGCTATACCCTATTGCTTATGCTGCCTAGCTGTTTAGTTTGCTTAATTAGTTTATTTCCACTGCATTAGTTGAACATGTCATTAATATTCATTAGAGCTTGTATTCGAGGATAATATGGTTTGTGTAATAAAATTTGGCTAATTAATCTTGTTCTATGGTAATTATCTGTATATCATTTGTGATGCACTCGTGTATGTGTGTTGAACGTCCTGGCCACACATATGCGTTCACTTGGTTCATTTTTCGGAACCGGGTGTCATATTCAGCATCTGAAAAATTAACATTGACATTACGTAAGTTGCTGAGAATTTTATTAAAGCGAGCAAAAATATCATCAATAGACTCACCGGGTTGCATCTTGAATCGCATGTATTCTTTCTTGAACATGTCTTGCCTTACCTCCTTGATCATGTTGTATCCTTCGTGGTAGTCACAAAGTGCTTTTCCACACATCATATGCAGATCATAGGTGTGCAACACGGTCGAAATCGCTTTGAGTTAGTCCTTGTATGATCAAGTTCCGAGCCTTGTTGTTGTTGTCGACATCTCTCAAATTTGTAGCTGTAGCTTGATCATTTGATGGCCCTTCATAAGGCTTGTATACCTTCTCCCATATTGCGAAGTCTTGAGCCTGGATAAAGGCTTCCATACGTGCCTTCCAAACCTGAAAATCAATACCACTAAAGACACAAGGTTTTGCGGAGTATTTCTCCATGATAATTAGTCAAAAGACGTGCAAATCACAAAGATTAGAGAAACTGTGGTTCTGATACCAATTGTAGGATCGAAGAGCACGTGAAAAGCTACCAGAGGTGGGGCGAATGGTAGATTAAAAAATCTTACACAGCGGAAACAATTAAATCCCAACCCCTTTGGCAGAAAAAACGATATGTTAAAGAAATCGTGTGTGAGACTAATCTAAACGTGTTTCACCGTGACAAAAGTGATAGGTATCGGAGAGAATCAAGTCACAAAGACGAAACAACAAGAATCACTCAAATTCGTCAAGATAAACTCAAGTTACGATTGAAAGATCGAACAAAAGTCAATCTGTCCTACCTGAGAAAAACAGTTCTGGAACGCTGCAAAGAACCTCGTGTAGATAAGAAACCACAAATCCAATGACCGTGAAATTTTGACAGATGATATATAATCAAGTTGTGAAGACAATCTAAAAAGAATCACATCAATTGGATCTGTAAAACTCGATTTATGATAAAACCACCAAAGAAAGGTAGTGTTGTGCAGAAAACTCGACGAGAAAAACTTGTCTGGAACAAGTCGGACGAACAAGGCACAAAAGTTCCTTTTAACTATGAATTTTATTCAATGGAACACAAGACGAACAGCCCCAAAGTCATCTACCACGAACTCTGACCTCCCTTGCTTATATATCCAGCCCTTAGGCCAACCCAATCTCAACTAGGACTCTAATCCTACTCAAATCACGAATCGAAACTTTCCATAACTGCTTAGGACTCTTCTATACACAGATAGAAGAAACCTTAAGACTTCCAAACACCTTAGGAACATATGACACATTCCTAAAACAACTAAAATTCGTGACTCACACGAAATCCTATCATAACCAACTCAAATCTTTCCATATTTGAGTCAAACACGACTCAACCGCAGCTTGAGTCCATAACCTAGTCGGTTGGACCTTTCCGACCAATTTTTACGTCCACATCTCTTCATAACGCCTTGGAACCATGCAACCACGTCCATGCACTCCTTGCACACGTGCAAACATCTTCCAACGACGTCCACGATACCTTCATATGCATTGTTCTTTATTCAAACATGTTGCGCGACCTCCCAATCAACTCAACCACAATTCCTCCTGAACTTGGTTGTTGAACCTCATCTTCTCTCTAAGACTAGTTCAATGGATCCCATCACCAGCCATGTCTTGAACTCAAGCAACACCTACACATGAATAAAAAATCAATACTTCCGAGCACAAGTCTTCGACTTGACTTTCATTAGTTCCGAAACTACAACATCTTATGTGAGCACCTCACATAAGCATGTTGAAAACCATAGCAAAATGATATCAGCCTTAACCATCAAAACACACCAAAAACTTAGTAAAAGAATACTAAGCAACCTTTCTATAAGTGTAAAGCAAGTTCGAAACATTTCACAATAAAAGCAGGAACATTGCAATCAAGCTCCGAACCTTGCCAAAGCTAATCGGAGCTTGAGCCAGAGCTTACCAAAGCTAGTAGAACCTAGCGCCAGAGCTTACTAATACAAGTTGTACCTATCGTCGTACCTTGATGATAAAGGTGTTTTGGTAGTATTCAAAACTTTTATCGCCATAGCCAATGTATTAAACACACATGGGTCTCACACACCGCTTGGCGAAGGCCATGGACGCAATGTCCCAGAAGATTCTAGCCCACGCTAAGGTAGCCAATAACACGGACGACGCCCACCTGCGTGCCCTTGAAGAGGGTTGAGAGGCTGTGGGTCATCCCAAAGCCGCTGTTGCTAAGTGGGAGGCTGATGTCGCCGAGCAAGAGGTGGCGTCCCAGGCGATGATGGTTCAGGCTGAGGCAGATCGAGATAGGATGCAGTCCCGCCTTAAATGCCTTGAGCTTTAGGAGAGCGACTTGGCGCAGGATCGGGTGCAGCACTTAGCTGAGCATCAGGAACTCCTCCTGCGTGATCTCGACGTCGAGGCCCGGGAGCACATGACAGAGCATCGCACTCGGGAGCTTGATCTGTAGGAGCATCAGCTGGCTCAGCATCTGGATGTCGAGGGTAGAGCGGTGGCGGAGACAGGGGCATCCCATGTCATGGTGTGCTACCAAAGTCGGTACCCTGAGCTGCCACTGGAGCTGATTTTCGAACGTCCCGTCGAGGAGAGTGAGGAAAGGGCAACAGTGGAGGTCAAGGATGCAGCCAAACATGTCATCACACAATTTGCCAGGGATTGAGGCTGGCAGACCGTCTCTGTATCCGGGGTTCACCCCTTTGTGAATATTCTTCAATGAATTTGACTTTGTGTTTATTTTGTTGGCTTGTCTTGTGCTTCTCAAATTGTTGCCCCAAGTCCTTAGATGCGTAAGGTCTTGAACAACTTCTGTCGAGTTCGCTAGCTTTTGAGGGACCAACGCCTGCACAGATGACATGGCCGATTTGTCGTCAGTTGACGTCTTGCCTATGGAACCTCCTTAGAGGCCCCTGGTCGGTGTGGCCAGGTGGCTGGGCACACCTACAACTTGATAGTAGGATGTCTTTGACGGGCCCCCAGCAGAGCGGAGGAGTATGAGTGGTTGACCTCGGTGTGGCCCTTCCAGGAGTGTTGAGCTTTGTCTGAGCAGAGACATCGACGGTAGGCCCCCTGGGTGGTGCCGGAGCTGGCTGCTTTGGCGTCGCCCACTGTCATCACAGAAACGTCGACAGCAGGCCTCCCGGGTGGTCCTGGAGCTGGATGCTTTGAAGTCGGCCACCATTGTTGTTGAGTTGTCGACGGTAGGCCCCTTGGGAGGTGCCGGAGATGGATGCTTCGGCGTCGCTCACCACTGATGTGTAGCACTTCGACGGCAGGCCCCCTAGAAGGTGCCAGAGCTGGCTGCTCTAGCGTCGTCCGCCACTGATGTGTAGCACTTCGACGGCAGGCCCCTTGGTATGTGCCGGAGCTGGATGCTCTGGCGTCGCCCACCAGCATCGTGGATTCAACGATGGCAGGCCCCTGGTTTAGAGGCTATCACAAAAGAACCCTGTTAGCAACAAGAGAAGGGCAGGAGAGTGTACTCACTTATCAGCGCTTGTTGCTGTCGTCAACATGCTGGGACGCCGACGGCAGAACCCTTGGGATGTGCTGGAGCTGGATCCCCTAGCGTCGCCCACCATCATCATAGATTTGTCAACGACAGGCCCCCCTGAGAGGTGCCATAGCTGGATGCTCTGATGTCGCCCACCATTGTTGTGGACTCGTCAACGGCAGGCCCCATGGGAGGTGCCAGAGCTGGATGCTCCGACGTCGCCCACCATCGTTGTGGATTCATTGATGGCAGGCCCTTATCATCTCTTGTTGCTATCATAAACATGGTGGGACATCGACGGCGGGCCCCTTGGGAGGTGCCACAGCTGGATGCTATGGCATCGCCCACCATCATCGTAGATTCGTCAACGGCAGGCCCCTGGGGGGTGTCGGAGCTGGATGCTCCAGTGTCGCCCACCATTTCCGTGGATTCATTGACGGCAGTCCCCCTGGGAGGTGCTGGAGCTGGATGCTCTGGCGTCGCCCACCATCATCGTGGATTCATTGACGGCAGTCCCTTATCAGTGCTTGTTGTTGTCATCAACATGTTGGGACGTCAACGGCAGGCCCCTTTGGAGGTGTCGGAGCTGGATGCTCCAACACCGCCCACCATCGTCATATATTCGTCGATGATATACCCCCTGGGAGGTGCCGAAGCTAGATGCTTTAGTGTCTCCCACCATCGTCGTGGCAGGCCCCCTGGGAGGTGTTGGAGCTGGATGCTCTGGCGTCGCCCACTATCTTTGCAGAGACGTCGACGGCAGGCCCCCTGGGAGGTGCCAGAGCTGGCTGCTCCGACATCGTCCACCAACGAGGTGTAGCACTTCGATGGCAGGCCCCTTGGAAGGTGCCGTAGCATCCACACACATCCTTTGGGATCCATCCTTCTTGTCCACAAACAGCACGGGCGCTCCCCAAGGTGAAGAGCTTGGGCGAATAAAACCCTTCTCTAGTTGTTCTTGAATCTACTTCTTGAGCTTCGCTAACTCCTTAGGAGGCATCCTATATGACCTCTTAGCTATAGGTGCAGTTCAAGCTATTAATTCAATAACAAATTCAATGTCTCGATCAGGTGGCATACCTGGCAACTCATCCGGAAACACGTCCAGAAAATTGCACACCACCGGGATCACTTAAATTGCGACACCGTCCATGTGATTCAGCTCCAATTGCTTCAGTGTGTGTTGAGATGCTGCAAAATCTAGGGTGATCCCTTCATCATTGGTCAGTTTCACCGTCTTCGTGGAACATTCAATGACTCCATTGTGCTTCCTCAACCAGCCCCTACCAAGTATAATGTCCAAAATCCTTGAGAATCCAAGACAATGAGTTTGTCAAAGAAGTCTACCCCCCTTATTCTAATGCTTACTTTTGGACATACTATATTTGTCCTCATCTCTCCTCCAGGAGACTTAACAAATAGAGTAAACTTCATATGAGAGATAGGCAAACTATACTTGGCAACATATTTCAATGCAATGAATGAATGCGATGCTCTAGAATCATATTACACTGGGTTGGAGTTTGCGAGAAACATACCAATCACCACGTCATCCGCTTGTTGCGCATCCTCCGTAGAGATATGGTTCACGTTGCCACGAGCAAAATTCCGTTGTCCATGATTTCCTTGCGGCTGTCCTCCATTGGGTCTTGGGTTCTGTCTCGGCGCATTGCTTCCTTGACCAAGGGCTAACTTAGGACATTGATGTGCGAAGTGTCCTACTTCTCCACATGTATAGCACATCCTAACTACACCAGAATTATTTGGACGAGCTTGATTCTATGCATTTGCACCAGGAAAATTGGCACGAGGCGCAAAAGGCATTGGAGGCCTAGGTGCTTGCATGACAGGGCGTTGCTGCACCAGCTGAGCTGGTCGCGTTGCATAACAAGGGCGATGAGAAGGCATAGAAGAGCTGTAGTAAGGCGCATTTGGTGGTGCAAAGCGAGGGCGCACATTAGTTTCTTGTTGCTATTCTTGATATGGCGCCTTCCTCTTGTTGTCTTGCTCCATCTCACGGACCTTGTTCTCCACAACAATTGCTTTGCCCACAAGTTTCTGGAAGTTTGCATAATCACAATTGAGCAATTGCACTCTGATCTTATTGTTAAGGCCCCTCATGAACAAGTATTGCTTTCGGCTGTCCCGACTCACATCCTCAGGCGCATACCTTGAGAATTGAGTGAATTTGTTGAGATATTCACCCACGCTCGATCTTCCTTGCCTCAAGTTCTCAAATTCTTTCCTCTTAAGGATCATAACACCTTCCGGCACATAATGAGAACCAAAGCTCTCCTTGAATTCAGGCCAAGTGATTCTCTCTTGGTTCTCTTGGAGTTGCATAGCGAATCCCACCAATCGGCAGCTGCTCCAATGAGTTGATGAGATGCGAACAACACCTTCTCCCGGTCACTACATTGGACAATAGCTAGCTTCTTCTCCACAGATGTGAGCCAATCATCAGCATCCATAGGTTAGCAGCATGAGCGAAGGTCGGCGGCCTAGTCCTCATGAACTCTCCCAATTTGTTATGAGGAGGTGGGATGGCAGTGGGGGCATGTTGGGCTGATTGTTGATGTTACCAGCCTATAGCTGTCCCATAGTCTATATCATGGTCTTCATGAGTTGGTTTTGCATGGCCAATAGTTGCTCAGTATTGATAGCTCCCTGAGCAGGTCCTTGTACATTGTTGTCCTAAGGTGCTCCATTGTTCTCCTCCTCATCATTGACACCCCTCTGATTGTGAGTCCTCACCATCTGAAGAAAAGCAAGAGATAAGAATTTAGAAAACGTCCCCAACTGTATGCATCAAGGGATATGAAACTAAGCAACTAACTATAATAGCCTATATGGACATGGAAATGCTAAAGCATCCCAAAATCATCTACTAGGCACACAAGTGGCAATACAAAGAAATCAGCACACCAATCAAAAAGACATCGCTTCCTGAGTGCTCCTATGTGCTCTAAAGTGTCCATTCTATCTAGGCTGCGTCCTACGGTCAATGTGTGGCTCTGATATCAATTTGTGACACCCGGTTCCGAAAATGAACCAAGTGAACGCATATGTGTGCCCAGGACGTTCAACACACATACACGAGTGCAATCACAAAAGGATATAAAGAAAATTTTTATAGAACAAGATTAATTAAGCACTTTTATTACACAATTTATAATATCCTCGAATACAAGCTCTAGTGAATATAAATGACAAGTCTGAACTAATGCAGCGAAAATAAACTAAATAAGCAACTAAGCAGCTAAGCATTCAGGGATAGCACAGCTCCAAGCAACACCACAGGCAAAGCTGATGGTAGACACAACCTAGAACTCCGCATTATTATCGTTATACTCCCAATCCTGACCTGCAACTATTGGTGGGGGAATTGCAAGGGTGAGTACATGTCGTACTCAGCAAGTGTGGAAAGTATGACATGTAGCTGATTCAAATGACGAATATGATAAAGGCTAAGTGCTAAAAAGTACATAAAAACATTTGAAAAGCAATATATTATATGTATGTGAAGTAAACTCCATCATAAACCATGAAGTTACCATAATACCAGTCCATATTTCATTACCATCATCCATGTTCCAGATTTTACCATTACCTTCAACCATATTCAATACCAGAATTTAATCCATAACCACCCATAACCATATTATCAACCATAACCATTACCAAACCATCCCAAATCCCAATTTCCCTCTAATCATGTAGGACATCCAGGTGATCTTAACCGGGAGCACAGCTATCATGATAGTTTTAATACTCTGCAAAGTTTGTACCACTTTACCCACGTGTTTGTGATTTTGTCACCCGTCGACGACTAAAGGAAACCTCCATTATGCCAAAACACTAACATAGTTGTATGGCCATGACATCACAAAATAGCCTTTACAAAGGGACTACTAGCATGTACGGACCCACTCAGGTTTCACCGGTGGTGATGTCTACAACTGAGCACATCTTCAACCAAGGGCCTTGTCGAAGTGTTTGATACGACACTTCCCCCGGACCTTCTAAGAAGCAGCCCGCGGAGGTTCTTTTATGGTTGGGGTACGCAGAGATCAAGATCAAGATGATGACACCAGAGATTTACGTGGTTCGGGCCACCTAAGCGTAACACCCTACTCCACGGGGTTTGTGTTGTTGTATTGTGTGAGTTTGCTCCCTAGTATGCGGGTCAGCTCAGATGATCTGTCCCTAGGTACGTGCGGTACAACCCTTTTATAGTTCTAAGGACTGACTGTTACAAAGCTTGCCTGGCCCGACATGTGGCCCTGGCGTATTTAATGGCCTAATACACTATCTAAAAGGTATTAAGCATGATTAATAGTGTGATAACATGCCTTAATGGTTGTGTTGCCCCTATTAATAGTGCTCTGATCACGTGTCGTTAATACAACATTAATGAAACATAATTGGATCTTGTAACTACCGCTTTAAATACCCTTGATTGTTCGTGCTGAAGGAGATCCGCCAGTGTCGTCGATGAAGGTCTGGAGGCTTCACACGTGGAAGCTCCAGAGCTTTCACTTACGGGAGGTTAGGTTCAGGGCTGCTGTACACGTGTCGGCACAGGAGCTCGTCTCTGCTGGGGGTTACGTTCGGGGTCGTTGTACACATGTCGACACCGAAGCTTCTCTCTGCTGGGAGCTTAGTCCCGATTTTCCTTTACACGTGTTGACCCAGGAGCTACCCATATAAGGGGAGCGGGTCCGGTGCAATAAGTTATTTTACCGGAGGTGGGGCCATTCTCGATTCTCGCGCTTCGATTTCAAGAGTCTTCTGATGTGCTGTTGGAGCGATGGTCCGGGAGTGAACCATCGATGCGTGGCTTGTTATGAATGCAGCAGATAAGATCTTTGAGTGAGGATCTCACACAATTGAAGGTCGCCGGTTCCCAATACGAAAACCGTATCGGTTCCGCGTGCCCTGTCAGGGTGTCGCCATCGTGTTTCCCGCCGCTCATCATGACAACAGTTCGCCTTGGGTAAGAACCTCGATTTCTTCGTCGGGGTGACCCCAGGCCCACTCGTCATTGACGGGGTAGACTTTTGAAAAGTGCCTTCATTCTTTCTGTCGTTTCCATCCAAGCATCGCGAAGGCTCTCTTAAGAGGGAAAGTGTGCACAGTTTGAGGACTCTTTACGCCTTCGATTAATTTTTGCGCTCAGAGCCTCCCAAACTCCGCCTAACTTCCCTTCCTTTTCTCCGCTTTGCTGCGGTGGAGTTGGGTCTTCCCAAGAGACGCCTCAAGAGTGACGATGATCTGAAGAAGGTCCAAACCTATATGGGGTGGTCCAGCGACTCCTTCAACCACTTGGTTCATGCCGTCAAGCTCCCGTTCAAGAAGGAGCGCAGTGGCGACATGGTGTACTTCTCGGCGTACGCCATAATGGGATTCATTACACCTTTCTCTTCTTTTCTTTTGATGCTACTAGACTTTTATGGTCTGCAGCTGTATCACCTTGGCCCAATTCTCTTCTTCTCGTGGCGACGTCCGTCCACTTTTGCGAGAAGTGGGTGGGCATTTCCCCCTGCGTCGAGCTATTCCGCACCTTCTTCACCATGCACACCACCGGCAAGGGGACTAAGCTTCTTGGCTTCTACTATTTTGTGAAGCGCAAGAACTTCCCCTTCAAATACTTGAAGTCATTTCCTTCCGGCAAATGGGATGACTGGAAGAAAGATTAGATCATCATTGCAGCAGAGGAGCACGAGAAGTTGGAGCTGCCCGAAGGTATCCCCAACGTTGACACCGACGCCTGGAGTGTAGTTCCGGTGTTGTCAGATGCCTTCAACCCTGTCTTGACCAGGATCCGCGAATGCGTGGAAGGTGGAGTGACTCCTCAGATGGTCTTCTACAACTTCCTGATCAATTGTTGGGCTCCGCTGAGGAAAAGGGAGAAGCTCGCATGGGCCCTCAACAGCGTGATGGATGACGACCGAATTGAAATCGGTCTGAAATCCAACTTGAATAATCAAGCTTTGGAGCTTCATCTTAAGAAATTCCAGCATGGGATAAATGTCAACGGCGATGACTTAGTTCCACCGGCAGCTTTCCTCCCTCTGAACATGGAGGCGCAGTTCAGTAGGGAGCTCTGGAGGAAGATGTCGGTGCTTGACGACCTTGATGAGGTAGAAAGGCGTCCGTCCACAAGGTTGGTGATCCCCAGAGCTTCCGAGGGTGGTCCTGCCTCCGCCCTGTGCCGGAGGATTGAAGACACCGGCAAGGGCAAGGGTAAAGAGCCAGCTGAGCCCTCCAGTCGGAAGAGAAAGTTGAAGCACGCTAACGGGAGGTCCGTCAGACCTACTCCTTCTACCACGGCTCCTTCTCCCATGCGAGGAAGGTCTTCGGCAGCTACCCCTACCCCGGTGCAAGCGTCTTCAAGAGGCGTCAGCTCTGGGTAGTCGACCCCGGTCTCAGTGCTGGCTAAAAGCTCCAGGCCTGGGAGTTATTCCCAGCCCAAAGAAGCTCAGACTGAGAAGACTCCAGCTGCTGCAAGCGGCCCTCAACTGAGGTCCGAAGCCGTTGTGTCACCAGACTTTGTGGGCTCTGGCTCCGGGCCTCAAAAGAAGAGGTTCCGAGGCGACTGGGGTGGTAGCATCCCTAGGTATGCATTGATTGCTTACCCTAAAATGCTAGTCTTGTCTTTGACATGTTTTTAATCTTCTCTTCCCTTTATTTCTAGGGTGTCGAAGAAGGGGTCAGGAACTTCGACGCCTATCGCGGTGGCTGGGGCTGCACCGGCCAAAGCTCCGGCTGCAAGCACTGAGCCTCCTCCTCAAGTGGAGGCAGAAGTTGTGACAGCTCCGGCGCCAGCTGTCGTGGACTTGGACTTGGAGTCGTCACCCGAAGCTCCTGTGGTAGAGACAGACCACAGGAGAGAAGTCAAAGATATACCCCTGGCGATGGTGGCGGAGGCTGATGCTCCAACAACAGTGATGCTAGAAGTTCCGTCCTTTGAGCCGAAAGTTGTCGAAGCCCAGGCCGTTGAGCCAGAGGTAATTGAAGCCCCGACTATTGAGTCGGAACTCATTGAAGCAGTTGAATGTCCGGCGGTTGAGCCGGAGACACATGAAGCTCCGATCATTGAATTGGAGGAAGCTGTCGTGCCAGCGCCTGAGCCAGCAGTGGTAGAGGCCCATGATGAAGCCCCTACCATTGCTCCGGAGGTAGCCGAACCATAGCCGGAGCTGCCTGAAGAGGTGGCGGTAGGTCCTCCACCTTCGCAGTCACCAACTGAAAGCCCGAAGGCAGTACCTTCAGCTTCTACTCCGACAATGGAAATTCCCCTAGTTGGTTCTTCTTCTGCTGCTGCTGAAGGGCCCGTATGGAGCGGTCCCAGTGCCACAGAAGCTCAAGGGTCCTCTCTCGTAGAGTGGGACCCTATTTTTGTAATGGAGAACCCTCTGGAGCCTGCAGAGATGGTCCCAGCAGGTCCGGAGCTTGTCCCTCTGGCATTATCTATAGATAACGCCTGCTCCAGCCTCCAACAGGTCCAACTGGCTTTCGATCATGAGAGCAAAGCCATGAAGGAGGAGCAGAACACCTTGAGGTGTTGGTGCAACGGACTCCATTTTGAGACCAAGCTTGCCCAGACGAGGCTAGCTGACCAGAAGGAATGGATAAAGAGGGAGAAGGCCCGATTAGAGTATTGGGATAAACTGCTTGAGAAGAAGGAGGCTGCCATCCGGGCGCTCAACGCTAATTCTAGGGAAATCCTTGAACAAGCCAAGGAGAGGCGCGATGCTGCTGATGAGCATCACGAAAGCCTCAATGAATTGAATCAGGTTTTCTTGAAGCGCTGGGCGGATTTGGAGGCAAGGAGGAGAAGCTCCTGGAGCAGCAGGAGGATATTATGAAAAGAGAGGCGGAGGTCACCCAGAAGTTGACTCTGGGTTAATAGAATTTGGCAGACCGCTCAAAGAAGTTTGAGCGGTGGAGTGAAGATGAAAAGAATAAGTACTGGAAGATGGGGCAAGATCTCTCGTAAAGGGAAGCTGACGTTGCCACCAGGGAAGGGAAGGTGAAAGGCAGGGAGAAGGACTTGGCGGAGAGGCGGAACTGCATCCACCTCCGGGAGACGGAGCTGATCGACCGTGAAAAGCAAGTTGCTGAGAGTATGCAGCAACATGCTAAATTGGTCGAGTGCCTCGCTAAGGAGGGTTCAGAGCTTGCGGCCGCCCGGAAGTCGCTGGAGGAGTTGCAGAACTTGAAGGAGACCGAATCCATCAAAGTATGGGACTTCTTGGGGTGAGCCAATGACGTGCTGACGCCACTAGGGTTCAGTCCTGTACGTCCAGATGACCCGGAGCTGTACTTAGATCGAGCGCTAGTGGCCCTCAATGCTGCTGGCGGCAAGCTCGAGGCAATGGGAGATGTCATCGCGGATCAGCTGGAGACAGAGGGGAAGTCTCTAGCTACGAATGTGGCAGAATATGTGCTATCGTGCTACGTAAGCAGAGACCCCCAATTCTCCCTGGACCCGGTGCTTCAAGGTCCCATTGCCGAAGAGGAAGATGCCGCCAAGGCCAACATCCAAGAGCTTGCTAAGGAGGTAGCCTCATTCTTTCGCAGGACTTAGATCCTCCAGTAGCTAGGACTTCTTCCCTTTGCTTTTTACTGTAATCCCAATTTTGTAATCCAGTGCTTCAAATTAATGAAATCCATTTTTCCCATGAACTTCACTTAATTTTTTTCTTCAATATAATGTGCTCTGTCTTATTGCCCCCTGGTATATGTACAATTGGAATGTGTACATATATGTAACACCCTCATTTTCCTGCATCATGCCTTGCATGCACTCATATACGTGTTTAACATTAACCCACAACAAGAGGAACAAGTTTAAAATTGATTTGGAGCATTTAAAATTGATTTGGAACAAAACCGCACTTAAAACGCAGGAAAGTGCAAACTAGTCCGATTTTGCTGAGGACTAGTCCGATTTCTGACTAGTCCGATATTCCAAGAATCATTGAAAAAAATTGCTAAGTCCTTGGACTTTTCTGGACTAGTCCGGTGTTCCAGCGGACTTGTCCGTTTTTCCTCTCCGTTCAAAGTCGGACTTGTCCGATTTTAGGCCAGACTTGTCCGATTTTCTCTCTGGACAACTTCGGACTAGTCCTGTCCTTTCCGGACTTGTCCGATATTTCGCGACTCCGAGTTGATATTTTGTTTTACGACTTGTTTCTTGGGTTTCATGTTAAGTGGGCCTAGGTACATCGTGCCTAACTCTTTTAGAGCCCATGTGGGACTCTAAACCAACCTCTACTCATCCCAAACTCGAAATCCATCTAACCCTAGCCTCCACCTCTATATAAACAACCCCACCCCTTGGATTGACATCTATTTGCCACTTTTCCACCCACCCAAACCCTAGTTCGTGGGGAGCCACCATCAAGGAGGGATGAGAAGATCGCAAGCAAGAAGAAGAAGAGGAGGAAACGAAAGAGGATCAAGATCTCCACCAAGTTTCGTTCTTCACCACCAATTCGTCTCAAAGTTCATCACCAACCCTAGATCATCAAGATCCAAGTGTTACCTCCAAGTTTCTTGATTCATTGGAGTCCTAAACACCTGGTATACCTTCTATTATCTTTTCCTTACGTCAATTCAACCCCTAATCTCCGAACTTACGTCGATCTAGAAAACCCTAATCTGCTGATCTTGTAGAGTGCGTACTTGTCCGGTCCCTAGCGGACTAGTCCGATCTTTCTGGTTAAATTGTGTTGAATTAATTCTAAAATTTGATCTAATCGAATCCAAACCTGTATAAACTTGTTAAAAGCTATTAGAACTAGTTAGTGATCATTAAAAGCAATCTAGTAACAATTTCTAACTTGCATTTGCATCAATCATGCATGTCATGTCATATTGAGTAATATTTGTCCACTCTTTGATTGTGTTTCTTATCTTGTATGTTTATTGTGTGGATTAGACGGATTTGCGCTAGAAAGTGCTGTGGAGGATCTACAGCACCAAAAGTTTGAAGGCTTTGATCCTAATCATCAGCAAGAGCAAGGCAAGTGTCCTTGAAGCATATTGATCCTGTTTTAAAATAAATGTTTTATTTGCAAAACTGCATGTTGTGTCAAATTGATGGGGAACCCTATGATAGGAAGTTTACTAGCTTTGTTTGACCACCTTTGTCACCTGGGACATATGATAGAGAGTCGGGAAGGGTTTTTACCTTTTTGCTTCGCTTAATCAACTGGGATGGTGTAGGATCGAAGAGCACGTGAAAAGCTACCTGAGGAGGGGTGAATGGTAGATTTAAAAATCTTACGCAGTGGAAACAATAAAACCCCAAACCCTTTCGGCAGAAAAACGATTTGTTAAAGAAATCGTGTGTTAGACTAATCTAAACGTGTTTCATCGTGACAAAAGTGATAGATATCAGATAGAATCAAGTCACGAAGACAACACAAAAAGAATTACTCAAATCCGTCGAGAAAAACTCAAGTTATGATCGAAAGATCAGACTATGGTCAATCTGACCTACCCGAGAAAAACAGTTTCTGGAATGCTTCAAAGAAACTCGTGTAGATCAAAAACCACAAATCCAATGACTGTGAACATTTGACAGATGATAGAAAATCAAGTTGTGAAGACAACCCAAAAAGAATCACGTCAATTGGATCAGTAAAACTCGAGTTATGATAAAACCACCGACGAAAGGTAGTGCTGTCCAGAAACTCGACGAGTAAAACTTGTCTGGAACAAGTCGGACGAACAAGGCACAAAAGTTCCTTCAAACTATGAATTTTACTCAATAGAACACAAGAGGAACAGCCCAAAGTCGTCTCCACGAGCTTTGGCCTTCCCTTGCTTATATAACCAGCACTTAGGCCATCCCAATCTCAACTAGGACTCCAATCCTAATCCGATCACAATCAGAACTTTCCATAACTGCTTAGGACTCTTCTATACGCAGATAGAAGCAATCTTAAGACTTCCAAACACCTTAGGAACGTATCCCACATTCCTAAACAACTCAAATTCGTGACCCACACGAAATCCTAACATAACCAACTCGATACTTTCCATACCGAGCCATAACCGACTCTGCCGCAGCCAAAGTCTTCAACCGATACGATCCGATCCTTCCGATCAGATATTCCTTCCATAATCCGTCTCTAGAAGCATATTGCCACGTCATGCACCTCATGCATACGTGCAAATACCTTCCTTTGACCTTCATATGCACTGCCCTTGATTCAATCATCCTGCGCGACCTCCTGACTCGCTCAACCACAGTTCCTCCTGAACTTGGTTGTTGGAACCTCATCTCCTCCCTGAGACTAGTCCAATGGATCTCGTCACCAGCCATGACTTGAACTCAAGCAACACCTGCACATGAGCAAACAAACAATCCATACGAGCCCAAGTCCTCGACTTGACTCAAGTTAGTTCCGAACACAACACCTTACGTGAAAACCTCACATAAGCATGTTGCAAAACCACAGTAGAAACAATATCAACCATATCATCCAAAACGCACCAAAAACTTAGCAAATGAATACTAAGCAATCTTTTCAACAATGTAAAGCAAGTACGAAACATTGCAAATGAAAAGCAGAAGCACTGCGGTCAAGTTCCGGACCTTGCCAGAGCAACCCGGAGCTTGAGCCGGAGCTTACCAAAACTAGTACAATGAAGCACCTGCCGGAGCTTACCAAAACTAGTACAATGAAGCACCTGCCGGAGCTTACCAAAACTAGTAGATCCTAGCACCGGAGCTTACCAAAAACTAGTCAAAACTAGTCAACCCAAAACCGGAGCTAGACAAAGTACGTCGGAGCTTAGCAAAAGCATGCCGGATCTATCAAGTATATGCCGGAGCTAACAAAGACATGTCGGAGCTAAAGATAACGCTCACCGGAGCTAACCAAAGCTGGTTGGACCTTACCAAGAAGTCAGACCTAGCATCGAACGTAACCGGAGCTACCCAAACCAAGCCGGACCAACTGTCGGACCTTGCTGTAGCTCAGAGCTAGAGTCGGACCTTGATAAAAAGGTGTTTTGGTGATATTTAAAACTTTTATCATCAAAGCCAAGTGTATTCACTACAAGACAATGTATTCAACACACATAGGTCATACAATCTCCCCCTTGATGAATGCATTGGCAACACCATTTAAAATCCGAACATTGGCTTATTCACATAAAAGTTTTGAAAACAATTTCTCCCCCTTTGTAAATCAAAAGTAAAATGAGAAGAAAATGAAAATCTCTCCCCCTTTATTATCTCTCCTTATGCACATATTCTCTTTCTTTTCATGCTTATCTCTCCCCCTTTGACAATGTATTCAGCAAGTCATGAGCATATAAACAAATTATCTCTCCCTCTTTAGTTGTTATGAGCATATTATAACATATACATATAAACAAAGCTCATCCAAGTCATACTATCAAGTACCTTACATTATCACATCAATGAAATACATAAGGTAGTGTAAGCCATGCTAGAGATCAAATGTAATTTTCATTTTAAGCAAGTCATGATCTTACAAACTTAACTATCTCAAAACCTGATAGCATGACACTAGTTGCTGCATTTTATTTTTATTAAAGCATAAATTTATACCATATGATATTTGCAAGAGATTATATGCGCATCTGCCTTATTCTAACCAACCAAGCCAAGTCTATGTCATTTGACAATCAGAAGCTTAAGGACATGGTTTTAGTCTTACACAACTTCTTCCAAGTTCATATCTAAGTGCAATGACAAGCCATCTCAAAAGAAGAAGTGCGATGCATGCATATTCTCTTGATCTTTTTCAATTTATATTTGTTCATAAAAACTCAAAATGTGAGTGGATTACTTGATTAATTCTTAATGATTAAAAACATTTGTGAGCATGCAACAAGTTCAAAACAGCAAGAAAGTTCGACCATGACCAGATTTAGTGTAAGTAATTATTCCAATTACTAGACATGGCAAAAACTACAAAATGTATAACACGAGTAATGTAGTAAGAACTTTCAGCATGTAAAAGGAATCACAAAGTCATATATGTATGAAATACTATGCTTATATTATTTTAATTTCAGATTCACACATAGACTTCCCAAGTTTCAAAAACTCCCCCTCAATTTAAGCCATGAGGATGCATAACCCCTATTTCACTACGAATGTAACAAAAACGAGTGAAATCCAAGGGTTTTGTAAAAATGTCAGCCAATTGATGTTCGGTATCTACATGGTGAAGCACAATGTATCCTTTTTCAACATTATCTCGAAGAAAGTGATATCTAATATCAATGTGCTTAGTTCTAGAATGTTGCACGGTGTTTTTAGCAATGCAAATGGCACTACTGTTATCACAGAACAGTGGAACACTATCTAGATCAACCCCATAGTCCTTAAGTGTTTGAACAATCCAAAGAATTTGTGAGCAAGCACTAGCAGCAGCTACATATTCAGATTCGGTTGTGGATTGTGCAACTGAATTTTGTTTTCTAGAGGACCAAGCAACAAGAGAATTACCAAGAAAATGAAAAGCACCGGAAGTACTTTTCCTATCAATCCTACAACCCCAAAATCAGCATCCGAAAAAGCTTTCAAAGTAACGGTTGAGGAAGAAGGAAGAAAAATGCCAAATTCTTGAGTTCCATGTAAATACCTGAGAATCCTTTTAACGGCTTGATGATGTGAAACACGTGGGGAAGCTTGAAACCGTGCACAAAGGCATACGCTGAATTGTATGTCCGGTCTTGATGCCGTGAGGTACAAAAGTGATCCGATCATGCTTCTATATTCTTTTTGATCCACGGATTCACCATCTTCATCAAGTTCAAGTGTTGTTGCTGTTCCCATTGGTGTCCGAAGAGGCTTGCTTTTGTCCATGTTGAAGCGCCTTAGGAGGTCTTTGGTATACTTCGTTTGATGCACAAAGGTACTCTCCTTGGTTTGCTTGATTTGCAGCCCCAAAAAGTAAGTGAGTTCACCCATCATACTCATTTCAAATTTGGAACTCATCATTGCTGAAAACTTGGACACAAGATCATGAGAAGCACAACCAAAGATAATATCATCCACATACACTTGAACAAATAATGAGTCATTGCCATGCTTAAGCACAAAAAGAGTTTTATCAACCTTGCCCATGGTAAACCCCTTTTCAAGTAAGAATGTTTCTAACCTATCATACCATGCTCTTGGGGCTTGTTTGAGACCGTATAAGACTTTGGACAGTTTGTAAACATGATTAGGAAAATTTGGATTTTCAAAACCCGGTGGTTGTTTGACATAAACCTCCTCATCTATGTAGCCATTAAGAAAAGCACTTTTAACATCCATTTGATATAGCTTAAAACCTTTAGATGCTACAAAAGCTAACAAAATTCTTATGGCTTCTAATCTAGCGACAGGAGCAAAAGTTTCATCAAAATCTAGACCTTCAACTTGAGTGAAACCTTGAGCAACCAACCTAGCCTTATTCCCAACCACAACCCCATCCTCACTTTGTTTATTTTTAAATACCCATTTAGTTCCAATTAAAGTGTGACCTTGAGGTGGAGGTACAAGTTTCCAAACATTATTTCTTTCAAAATTTTCTAACTCTTCTTGCATGGCAATAATCCAAGATTCATTAGTGAGTGCGTGTGATATATCTTTGGGTTCAAAAGAAGCAACAAAAGCAGAATGAGCATGAGAGTTTGGATCGCAAAACCTGGACCGTGTGACTCGTTCGTGCAAGCTTCCAATCATCTGTTGTGGAGGATGATCTTTGTAAAAACGTAGGGGAACAGATGTCTCACAAGCTTCTTCTTCATTAGGTTCATCGTAGATTGATGAGATTGTGACTTGTGGACGATCAGGACCAGCATAGGTGATAGCCGGAGCTTGTTCAATGTCCGGAGCTGGACACGTGTCAACTTTGGAACTACCAGGCAGTATCACCAGCTCTTCTTCATCTTCGAAAATACCCTCCCCCTGAGGATACGGATCTGGTCCTGCAACACCAGAGCTAGTACCTGGGCTAGCTTTATCAAAAGACACTTCACAAGTCTCCACAATTTTGTTAGTGTCAAGTAAAAGCACACGGTAGCCTCTAGTATGAGATGGATAACCAAGACACATGCCATCAATGGATCTAGGTTCAAATTTATCAAGATTACCATGTTTCTTAACAAAGCATTTGCAACCAAAGACCCGAAAGTGTGTAACACTAGGCCTATGTCCAAACCGGAGCTCATATGGTGTTTTACCTAGCTTAGTACGCAAGAAAACACGATTTGAGACATAACAAGCGGTTGCTAACGCATCAGCCCAAAATTTCCTAGGAGTTTGATATTCATCAAGCATAGTCCTAGCCATCTCAACTAAGGTTCTGTTCTTTCTTTCTACAACACCGTTTTGTTGAGGTACATATGGTGAAGAAAATTGATGATCTATTCTATTTTCAGCACAAAAGTGATCAAAAGATTAATTTTTAAATTCAGTTCCATTATCACTTCTAATTGCTTTTAATGATCCTAGGTGATCAATTGATAATCTAAGAAATAAAGTTCTAAAGTGACTAAAAACTTCATTTTTAGACGCCATAAAGTAAACCCAAGAGTATCTAGAATAATCATCAACGATAACAAGAACATACCATTTACCTCCGAAGGATTGAACACGTGAAGGTCCTACGGTGTCAAGGTGCAAAAGTTGACATGGTTCAGTTGTCATGATCATTGTGAGAGGAGTATGTGAACCTGCAACCATCTTAGCATGTCTACAAGAAGAGCACACAATCTCTTTGTCCCCTTTAAGCTTAGGCAGCCCACGTATGCGATCAAGAGCACTAACACGCGTTAGGTTATCAAAGCCTACGTGACCAAGTCTACGATGCCAAAAATATAAGTCCTTTGAATCATTAGCAACTAGACACCTATGCTTAGAGGAAGTCATATCAAAATCAGCTTTAAAAACTCTTCCAAACCGAGACATGTTAAAAATAAGCTCACTATTTGAACTTACAACTTTGCAGCAATTTTTATTGAAAGTAATTTCCAGATTTTCATCTAGCTATTGTGAAACAGAAAGCAAGTTGTATTTCAAATTTTTAACAAGTGCCACATCCTTCAAAGTGTAGTAATAATTTAGGCCCCCTTTGGTACATCTCCCAGCTTCTGATTCTCTGAATTCACTTCTGATTCTCTGATGAAGTGATTCTGTGGCTGAAAGTGATTCTCAATGATTTTCTAGAATTAACTCTTAGAATCAAGATTGAGAATCACTTCACAGAATCAGGAGAAGCTACTTTTTTCAGCTCTCAGCCTCTTAGTTCAATTTAGAGAATCACTTCTCAGAATCACCTAAGAATCACTTCTCCTAAAAAATAGTGTTTGGCACAGCTCCACTGATTCTACCTGAGAATCAGCATCGTGAAGCTCTGCCAAAGGGGGCCTTACTCTAACCGAACCCTTAGCAATTATAGGAGTTGAAGAATTATCGGCAAAAGTAACATTCTCTACACGTGACACAAAAGAGAGGGAGGAGAACCAATCTTTGTTACCGGTCATGTGGCGTGAGCAACCTGAATCCACAATCCAAATGTTCTCCTTCCTCAAACGTGTAACCTACATAGAAGCACAATACGTTGATGACTCAATACTGGGGTTAGTCAAAAGGCATTTAGGTATCCAGTACTGAGTCACACGACGTGCAGTAGGAAAAACACGCGAAAGCTGAGACAAAACAGCAGGTTTATGAGTCGAAGTTTGAGGTTTTCTGTTCTTAACAATTGATTTAGAAGTTGTTACTTGTTTAGAGTTGTCGGTGTTTTGGAACCAGCAGATCTCCCTACACTACTAAAGTGATAGGGGAGTTTGATGTTCGGTGTGGGCGCGCGGAGATTCAAGAAGGTGAATAAGAATTGGCACAGGAGACACAAGAATTTATGTGGTTCAGGCCGCTTGAGCGTAATACCCTACTCCACGGGTGTGTTGGTGTTGTATTAGCAATATGAGCTTGTCATGAGTATATGGGGTGCGTGAGCTCGTTCGTGAACGTCCATCCCGCATGTATCGTCGGCCTGTCCTTTTATAGTTCAAGGGCGGGCCGTTACAAGTTAGCCTGGCCCGACATGTGGCCCTGGCGGTTACTAGTATTGACACACGCTTAATTGCTCTTAATGATCCTGTAACAGGCTTCGACAGCGCCGTTACTGGTGTTAAGATCATCTGTTTAAGTGTCATTAATATGGCATTAATGACACTTAATCAGGTCTTGAAGTCCTTGGCTCTCCTATGAAGATCCGGAGCCGTTACAAGGTCTTCCAGAGGTTAGAGGCTGGCAGGTCCGACGATTGGACACGTGGCAGCTCCGGAGCTTGCTGTGGGAAGCAGGTAGCTCTGGGGCTACCAGACACGTGTTAGGTCCGGAGCTTCTCTCGGTCTGGGGTTAAGTCCGGAGGTGCCGTTTCGGTACGTGGGCCGGAGCTTCCCCCTTGTGGGCGGTAGCTCTGGTTTGGTTGTACACGTGGCGACCCAGGGATTAACCATGTTAGAGAAGCGGGTCCGGTCATGTCTGACAAGTGGGCCTCCGAGGGTCTTCAAACCAAGTAGATGGCTTTCCTTTGAGATCTTTGTAACCTCAAGGGGTGTACGGTTTCTAGGGTACTGACAAGAGTGAAAACCAGTAGCTCCGGAGGTAAAAGCAGAATGTCCGGAGGCAACAACTAAAGCTTTGGAGGGAACAGCAGAAAATCCGGGAGCTCTCGGAGCTATCATAACTACCGGAGCTGCCTTTGTAGATTTCTTACCAGAAGGTCCGGAAGCTACCTTTTCAAATTTCTGACTCACTAAAGCAGGTTGTGTTTTTCTAATTGCATGAAAGTTATAAGATCTAGCAATTTTTCTTTCCTTTTTCTGTTGTTTAGCTAGTCTATAACAAAAATCTATGACATGACCATCTCTACCACAGAAGGTACAATGAAATTTAACTTTGTGTTCATGTCTAGATGAGCATGCAATATTTTTAGTTGAAACCGAATGAAGCAACATTCCTGCAGATTTGAAAACCACTTCTATTCGTTTAGGAACTATTTGAACCAAACCACTTCCTAATGACTTTACAATTTTAGGTGGATATGCCGTAGCATGAGCATGAGAATCAAAACCTAAACCAGTTTTGTTATTGCAAGACTTGGAAGAATTCAGCAGCAAGTTTAGGTTCTTATTCCCATTACAAAACCGATCTAATGTCCTATGCATGTTGTCAAGTTTATTGGACAAATCAAGGCAATTTTCACATGAAGTTTTTCCTTTTAGTTTGCAATTGGAACAAAATTTAACTTCATGAGAATGTAAAGCATTGTTCAATATAGAAATTTCATTCATAGCATCCTGTAGTTTCTTATCAAGATCATCACAAGTAGAACAATGCAAATCAATTGTAGAACAGCTAGCATCTTTTAAGTTTTTATCATTAAGTGCAGCAAGCTCTTTGTTCTTTTTAATTTCTTCATCAAGTCTATCTAGAGTGGAGGAGTGTGCACTTCTTAATGTGGACAATTGTTCATAGATTAAGTCACATGAGGGACATGCATCATCACTAGGAATCAAAGTTTTTAAACGATTAATTTCAGATTCTAGTGATTCAATTTTAGCAGCATTATCCCTAAGCTTTTTGTCCTTTTTCTTGACAATAATAGTTGCACGAGAAATAGCATCACACATTTCATTGCAGGTAGAACATACCTCATCGTCTTCACTGCTGTGTTCTGCATCCTCCTGACTTGATCTTGATCTTGTTTTGCTCGCCATGAAGCATAAGTTGGCCAGGTCGTCATCATCTCCATCACTTTCAAAGTCTACATCACTTGAACTAAGTTCTTGAAGTGCGGTGATGTAGTTGTTAATCATCTTGCGTCCTATGGTACCCTTCTTCTTCTTGTTGGAGTTTCCAGAGGAGGTCCGGACCTTGCTTTGTTTTTCTTCCCGGGTGGTCGAACCTGAAAGGTTAGGGCATTCTGTACGAAAGTGTCCTATTTTACCACATTCAAAACAGCGTTGAGGTCCGGAGCTTCCTCTCCTTCTAGTTCTCACATTTTGCAATGCTTTTGAGAATCTAGTAGAGATGAGTGCCAACTCCTCTTCTGGAAATTCTTCGATCTGTTCTAGGGTTAGCGAGGACAATAAAGCAAGAGTATTGCAAGATGATGATTGGCCGGAGCTAGACATAATTGTGAGACAAATGCAATAGACTTGTTTGGGTTCTTACGTGCTAGGATGTCAATTTCATGAGTTTTTAGTTTAGAATAGAGTACATCTAATGTAAGAGAACTCATGACAGTTGATTCACGTATAGACGTTACTTTCATCTCCCTAATTGACATGTCTAATGCACTAAGGAGTTGTCTAGCATTTTCAGTATCTGAAAAATTAACATTCACGCTACGCAAGTTGCTGAGAATTTTATTAAAACGAGCAAAGAGGTCATCGATAGACTCACCGGGTTGCATCTCAAAACGCATATATTCCTTTTTGAACATATCTTGTTTTACCTCTTTGATTGTGTTGGAGCCTTCATGGTAATCACAGAGAGCGCTCCAAACATCGTATGCTGATCGGAGGTGTGCGACACGATCAAAGTCGCTTTGAGTGAGTCCTTGGATGATCAAGTTTCGTGCTTCGTTGTTGTTGTCGACGTCGCAGAGGTTCGTAGCCGTAACTTGATCGTTAGGCGGGACTTCATAAGGTTTGTACACCTTTTCCCGTATTGCGAAGCCTTGCGCCTGGATGAAGGCCTCCATGCGTGCCTTCCAAACCTGAAAATCAATACCAGCAAACACATAAGGTTTGGCGGAGTACTTCTCCATGATGATTAGTCAAAAACACGTGCAAATCTCAAAGATTAGAGCACCGTGGCTCTGATACCAATTGTAGGATCGAAGAGCACGTTAAAAGCTACCAGAGGGGGGGTGAATGGTAGATTTAAAAATCTTACGCAGCGGAGACAATAAAACCCCAAACCCTTTCGGTAGAAAAACGATTTGTTAAAGAAATCGTGTGTTAGACTAATCTAAACGTGTTTCATCGTGACAAAAGTGATAGATATCAGAGAGAATCAATTCACGAAGACAACACAAAAAGAATTACTCAAATCCGTCGAGAAAAACTCAAGTTATGATCGAAAGATCAGACTATGGTCAATCTGACCTACCCGAGAAAAACAGTTTCTGAAATGCTTCAAAGAAACTCGTGTAGATCAAAAACCACAAATACAATGACCGTGAAATTTTGACAGATGATAGAAAATCAAGTTGTGAAGACAACACAAAAGGAGTCACGCCAATTGGATCAGTAAAACTCGAGTTATGATAAAACCACCGACGAAAGGTAGTGCTGTCCAGAAACTCGACGAGTAAAACTTGTCTGGAACAAGTCGGACGAACAAGGCACAAAAGTTCCTTCAAACTATGAATTTTATTCAATAGAACACAAGAGGAACAGCCCAAACTCGTCTCCACGAGCTTTGGCCTTCCTTTGCTTATATAACCAGCCCTTAGGCCATCCCAATCTCAACTAGGACTCCAATCCTAATCCGATCACAATCGGAACTTTCCATAACTGCTTAGGACTCTTCTATACACAGATAGAAGCAATCTTAAGACTTCCAAACACCTTAGGAACGTATCCCACATTCCTAAACAACTCAAATTCGTGACCCACACGAAATCCTAACATAACCAACTCGATACTTTCCATACCGAGCCATAACCGACTCCGCTGCAGCCAAAGTCTTCAACCGATACGATCCGATCCTTTCGATCAGATCTTCCTTCCATAATCTGTCTCTAGAAGCATATTGCCATGTCATGTACCTCATGCATACGTGCAAATACCTTCCTTTGACCTTCATATGCACTGCCCTTGATTCAATCATCCTGCGCGACCTCCTGACTCGCTCAACCACAGTTCCTCCCGAACTTGGTTGTTGGAACCTCATCTCCTCCCTGAGACTAGTCCAATGGATCTCGTCACCAGCCATGACTTGAACTCAAGCAACACCTGCACATGAACAAACAAACAATCCATACGAGCCCAAGTCCTCGACTTCACTCAAGTTAGTTCCGAACACAACACCTTACGTGAGAACCTCACATAAGCATGTTGCAAAACCACAGTAGAAACGATATCAACCATATCATCCAAAATGCACCAAAAACTTAGCAAATGAATACTAAGCAATCTTTCCAACAATGTAAAGCAAGTACGAAACATTGCAAATGAAAAGCAGAAGCACTGCGGTCAAGTTCCGGACCTTGCCAAAGCAACCCGGAGCTTGAGCCGGAGCTTACCAAAACTAGTACAATGAAGCACCTGCCGGAGCTTACCAAAACTAGTACAATGAATCACCTGCCGGAGCTTACCAAAACTAGTAGATCCTAGCACCGGAGCTTACCAAAAACTAGTCAAAACTAGTCAAACCAAAATCGGAGCTAGACAAAGTACGTCGGAGCTTAGCAAAAGCATGCCGGAGCTATCAAGTATATGCCGGAGCTAACAAAGACATGCCGGAGCTAAAGATAAAGCTCACCGGAGCTAACCAAAGCTGGTCGGACCTTACCAAGAAGTCGGACCTAGCATCGAACATAACCGGAGCTACCCAAACCAAGCCGGACCTACTGTCGGACCTTGCTGTAGCTTAGAGCTAGAGTCAGACCCTGATAAAAAGGTATTTTGGTGATATTTAAAACTTTTATCATCAAAGCGAAGTGTATTCACTACAAGCCAATGTATTCAGCACACATAGGTCTTACAGATGGAAACCACTATACCACTCAATTTAACTATGCATGGATGAGATTATGATTAACATGAACTGGATAACATGATATGGTAATGGGTGATCTAAGCAAGCCGGTACGTGGATGGGTTGGATGTCATGGTGGTTTGCTTGCTTTAGATCTAAGGACCGGTTCATGCGAGAATAAGCCAGGACTACAGTGCCACCACGAGGCCAAGTATGGGTGCAGCATAGCTGATTAATTAGGGCTTTGCCAGTGCTAGTTGGACCATTGTGGATGCTCGGGGAAGGGGTAGTCGGATTAGGTTCGTTGATGATTGGTGGGACTACCCTGGGATCTGAATGGCTCAAGAGGGGGCCCTTGGTTGAAGATGTGATCAGTTGGAGGCATCGCCACCAGTGAAACCTCAGTGGGGTCTAAATAGGCTAGTAATCCCTTTGTAAAGGCTATTTTGTGATCTCTTGGCCACACACCAACAGAAGTGTATAATGTGACCGACGGGTCATGGGCATAAGGGAGATTCTTAGTCACCGAAAGGTGATGAAATCACAAACACGTGGGTAAAGTGGCACAAACTCTGCAGAGTTAAATAAAACTATCATGATAGCCGTGCTCCCGGTTATGAGCACCTGGACAACTTCCATGATTAGAGGGAAATTGGAATTTGGGATGGTTATGGATTTATTTCTGGTATTGAATATGGTTATTGGCAAATGGTGAAATATGGAATTATTGATGAAGATGGTGAATTGTGGATTGGTATTATGGTATTACATATGATTATGATGGGTTTACTTCACATATATATATAATATATTGCTTTTCAAACGTTTTAATGTACTTTTCAGCACTTAACCATTATTGTTGTCGACATTTGAATATGCCACATGTCATACTTTCCACACTTGCTGAGTACGACATGTACTCACTCTTGCAAGCCCCCCCCCCCCCCCAATAGTTGCAGGTCAGGATTGGGAGTTTAATGGCGATAATGCGGAGTTCTAGGCTGTGTCTACCGTCAGCTTTGCCTGTGGTGTTATTGGAGCTGCGCTATACCCTATTGCTTATGCTGCCTAGCTGTTTAGTTTGCTTAATTAGTTTATTTCCGCTGCATTAGTTGAACTTGTCATAAATATTCATTAGAGCTTGTAATCGAGGATAATCTGGTTTGTGTAATAAAACATGGTTAATTAATCTTGTCATGTGGTAATTTCCTGTATACTCTTTTGTGATTGCACTCGTGTATGTGTGATGAACATCCTGGGCACACATATGCATTAGCTTGGTTCATTTTTCGGAACCAGGCGTCACAGATTGGTATTAGAGCCACAGGTTGACCGTAGGATGCAACCTAGATAGAATGGACACTTTAGAGCACATAGGAGCACTCAGGAATCGATGTGTTTTTGCTTGGAGTGCTGTTGGCTATATATATTGTTTGCTTGTGTGTTTAATAGAGGATTTTGGGATGCTTTAGCATTGCCATGTCCACCTAGGCTAGTGTAGCTAGTTGTTTAGTTTCATATCCCTTGATGCATTTAGTTGGGGACGCTTCTTAATTCTTACCTATTGCTTTTCTCTAGATGATGAGGACTCGCAACCAGAGGGATGTCAATGATGAGGAGGAGAACCATGGAGTACCTCAGAACAACAACGGACAAGGACCTGCTCATGGAGCCATCAATATCGAGCAACTACCGGCTATGCAGAACCAGCTCATGTAGACTATGATACAAACAATGGGACAGCTGCAGGCTGGTAACATCAACAATCAGCCCCACATGCCTCCACCGCCACCCCCGCCTCCTCATAATCGATTGGGAGAGTTTATGAGGACTAGGCCGCCAACCTTTGCTCAAGCTGCCGACCCTATGGAAGCTGATGATTGGCTCAATTCCGTGGAGAAGAAACTTGCTATTGTCCAATGCAGTAACCGAGAGAAGGTCCTATTTTCTTCTCATCAACTAGTTGGAGCAGCTGCGGATTGGTGGGATGCTTATTGCAATGCTCATGAGAATCAAGAGAGGATCACTTGGGCGGAATTCAAGGAGAACTTCTGTTCTTATTATGTGCCGAAAGGTGTTATGATCTTGAAGAGGCAAGAATTCAAGAACTTAAGGCAAGGAAGATCAAGCGTGAGTGAATATCTCAATAAGTTCACTCAACTCTCAAGGTACGCGCCTGAGGATGTTAGTCGGGACAGCCGGAAGCAATATTTGTTCATGAGGGGCTTGAACAATGAAATCCAAGTGCAACTACTCAATTGTGACTATGCAAATTTTCAGAAGCTTGTGGACAAAGCGATTGTGGTTGAGAACAAGATTTGTGAGATGGAGCAAGACAATAAGAGAAAGGCGCCATATCAAGGACAGCAACAAGGAAGTAATGTGTGCCCTCGCTTTGCGCCGCCCAATGTGCCTTACTTCAGCCCTTCTATTCCTGCTCAGCGCCCTGGTTTTGCACCACACCCAACTTAGTTTGTGCAGCAGCGCCCTGTCATGCAAGCACCTAGGCCTCCAATGCCTTATGAGCCTCGTGCTAATTTTCCTGCTGCAAGTGCTCAAAACCAAGCTCGTCCCAATAATTCTAGTGGAGTTAAGAAGTGTTATACTTGTGGAGAAGCTGGACACTTTGCGCATCAATGTCCTAAGTCTAGCCTTGGTCAAGAAAGCAATGCTCCGAGGCAAAACCCAAGACCCAATGGAGGAAAAACCACATGGGAACCGTGGACAGCAGAATTTTGCTCGTGGCAACGTGAACCATGTCTCTACGGAGGATGCTCAACAAGCGGATGACGTGGTCATTGGTATGTTTCTCGCCAACTCCAACCCCGCGACAATGTTATTTGATTCTGGAGCATCGCATTCATTCATTGCATCGAAGTATGTTGCCAAGTATAGTTTGCCTATCTCTCATATGGAGTTTACTCTATTGGTTAAGTCTCCTGGAGGAGAGATGAGGACAAATATAGTATGTACAAAAGTAAGCCTTAGAATAAGGGGGGTAGACGTCTCCACCAACCACATTGTTTTGGATTCTCAAGGGTTGGATATTATACTTGGTATGGACTGTTTGAGGAAGCACAATGGAGTTATTGAGTGTGCCACGAAGACAGTGAAGTTGACCAACGAAGAAGGGATCACCGTAGAATTTGAAGCATCTCAAACTGCACCGAAGCAATTGGAGTTGAATCATATGGACGGTGCCGCAATTGAGGAGATTCCAGTGATGTGTGAATTTTTGGATGTTTTTCCGGACGAGTTGCCAGGTATGCCACCCGATCGAGACATTGATTTTGTTATTGATTTAATACCTGGAACTGCACCTATAGCTAAGAGGCCGTATAGGATGCCTCCTATGGAATTAGCGGAGCTCAAGAAGCAAATTCAAGAGCAATTAGAGAAGGGCTTTATTCACCCTAGCTCTTCACCTTGGGGAGCGCCCGTGCTGTTCGTGGACAAGAAGGATGGATCCCAAAGGATGTGTGTGGATTACCGAGCTCTCAACGAGGTAACAATCAAGAACAAGTACACCTTGCCACGCATAGAAGACTTGTTTGATCAGATGAAGGGTGCTTGTGTCTTCTCTAAGATTGATTTGAGGTCAGGATACTTTCAAATGAAGATTAGACCATCAGACATACCCAAGACAGCTTTTAGAACACGGTATGGATCTTATGAGTACAACGTGATGTCATTTGGATTGAAAAATGTGCCTGCCTACTTTATGTACCTCATGAATAAGGTCTTCATGGAGTACTTGGATAAGTTCGTTGTGGTGTGTATTGATGATATTAAGATCTACTCGAAGGATGAGAAGGAACATGAGGAACACTTGAGGCTTACGTTGCAGAAATTGAGGAAACATCGATTGTATGCTAGGTTCAACAAGTGTCAGTTTTGGTTGAAGGAGGTGTCGTTTTTGGGTCATATAATCTCAGGAGGAGGAGTATCGGTTGACCCCGGGAAGGTGAGAGACGTGTTGAAGTGGGAACCACCGCAAAATGTTAAGGAAATAAGGAGTTTTCTTGGGATGGCTGGATATTACCGTAGATTCATCAAGGACTTCTCCAAGATAGCCAAGCCTATGACGGAGTTGCTAATGAAGGGAAAGGCTTTCCAATGGACTCAAGCTTGTCAATATAGTTTTGAGGAGTTGAAGAAGAGGTTGACAACAGCCCCAGTTTTGGTATTGCCGGACGTGAGCAAGAGTTTTGATATTTATTGCGACGCATCGAGACAAGGGCTTGGATGTGTATTGATGCAAGAAGGTCAAGTGGTCGCCTATGCATCAAGACAATTGAAGAAACATGAGCAGAATTACCCCACACACGATTTGGAACTCGCGGCCGTGGTACACACATTGAAGATTTAGAGGCACTATATTCTTGGACATAGGTGTGAAATTTATACGGATCATAAGAGTTTGAAGTATATTTTCACACAAACAGATCTGAACTTGAGGCAACGAAGATGGTTGGAGCTCATCAAAGATTATGATTTGGGGATCAACTATCATCCGGGAAGGGCCAATGTAGTGGTCGATGCTTTGAGTAGAAAGGGAGTAAGTCACCAACTCACAGTTCGAGAGTTACCATTTGAGTTATGTAAGGAGTTTGAAAGGTTGAACCTCAGATTTGTAAATGAGACGGAGATGATGGAGTTAAACCCAACTTGGAGCAAGAAATTCGAGAAGCACAAACCACGGATGAGGAGATCAAGGACAGGACCAAAGAAGGGAGAGAATTCAGATTTGATGAAGACGAACATTGTACCTTATGGCTTGGAAAGAGAATCGTTGTGCCTAATGTGAAGCATATTCGGGAGATGATATTAAAAGAGGCACATGACTCACCTTACTCAATTCACCCTGGTTGTACCAAGATGTACAAAGACTTGAAGACTAGCTATTGGTGGGATAGCATGAAGAAGGACATAGCTGAATACGTAGCATTGTGTGATGTGTGCCAACGAGTCAAGGCGGAACATCAAAGGCCAGCTGGACTATTACAACCATTAAATATTCCGGAATGGAAGTGGGAAGAAATTGGTATGGACTTCATAGTTGGGTTACCACGTACTCAGTCCGGGTATGACTCAATTTGGGTAATTGTGGATCGCTTAACCAAGTCGGCTCATTTTGTCCATGTGAAGACCAAATATACAGCTGCACGATTGGCCGAAATATACATGGAGCATATTGTGTGTCGACACGGAGTCCCGAAGAAGATTGTGTCGGATAGAGGTTCTCAATTTACCTCCAGATTTTGGCAAAAATTGCATGAAGCTTTGGGAACGAGGTTGAATTTTAGTTTAGCATATCATCCTCAAACGGATGGACAAACCGAGAGGACCAATCAGATTTTGGAGGACATGTTAAGAGCTTGTGCTTTAAAATATGGGAAGAGTTGGGACAAAAGCTTGCCATACGCGTAATTTTCATACAACAATAGTTACCAAGCAAGTTTGAAGATGTCACCATATAAAGAGCTTTATGGGAGGAAGTGTAGGACACCTTTATTCTGGAATGAGGCAGAAGAAACTCAAGTATTTGGTCTAGATGTGTTGCAAGAAGCCGAAAAGCAAGTCTGAATAATTTGTGAAAACTTGAGGGCTGCCCAATCAAGGAAAAAAGGCTATGCGGACAATAGAGAAGGAAATTAGTCTTTGGAATAGGAGATTTTGTTTACCTCAAGGTGTCACCAATGAGAGGTCATAAGAGGTTTAACATAAGAGGCAAGCTCACACCTCGTTATATTGGACCATTCAAGATTTTGGACAAAAGAGGAGAAGTAGCGTATAAGTTGGAGATGCCAGCTCATCTTTCGGATGTCCATGATGCCTTTCATGTTTCCCAGCTCAAGAAGTGTTTGAGCGTACCAGAAGAACAAGTGCCAATGGAAGAATTGGAACTAGGGGAAGATTTGTCTTATGCCGAACAACCGGTCAAAATCTTGGAAACTAAGGAGAGGGTCACAAGGAACAAGGTTATTAGATGGTGTAAGGTTCAATGGAAGCACCACACAGAAAAAGAAGCAACTTGGGAGCTAGAAGATGATCTAAAGAAGGACTTTCCCTATCTATTCTCTTCCGCGTCGAATCTCGAGGGCGAGATTCATTTTAAGGGGGGTAGGTTTGTAACACCCTCATTTTCATGCATCATGCCTTGCATGCACTCATATACGTGTTTAACATTAACCCACAACAAGAGGAACAAGTTTAAAATTGATTTGGAGCATTTAAAATTGATTTGGAACAAAACCGCACTTAAAACGCAGGAAAGTGCGGACTAGTCCGATTTTGCTGAGGACTTGTCCGATTTCGGACTAGTCCGATATTCCAAGAATCCTTGAAAAAAATTTGCTAAGTCCTTGGACTTTTCCGGCCTAGTCTGGTGTTCCAGCGGACTTGTCCGTTTTTCCTCTCTGTTCAAAGTCGGACTTGTCCGATTTTAGGCCAGACTTGTCTGATTTTCTCTCTGGACAACTTTGGACTAGTCCGGTCCTTTCCGAACTTGTCCGATATTTCGCGACTCCGAGTTGATCTTTTGTTTTACGACTTGTTTCTTGGGTTTCACGTTAAGTGGGCCTAGGGACGTCGTGCTTGACTCTTTTAGAGCCCATGTGGGAGTCTAAGCCGGCCTCTACTCATCCCAAACTCGAAATCCATCTAACCCTAGCCTCCACCTCTATATAAACAACCCCACTCCTTGGATTGACATCTATTTGCCACTTTTCCACCCACCCAAACCCTAGTTCGTGGGGAGCCACCATCAAGGAGGGAGGAGAAGATCCAAAGCAAGAAGAAGAAGAGGAGGAAACGAAAGAGGATCAAGATCTCCACCAAGTTTCGTTCTTCACCACCAATTCGTCTCAAAGTTCATCACCAACTCTAGATCATCAAGATCCAAGTGTTACCTCCAAGTTTCTTGATTCATTGGAGTCCTAAACACCTGGTATACCTTCTATTATCTTTTCCTTACGTGAATTCAACCCCTAATCTCCGAATTTACGTCGATCTAGAAAACCCTAATCGGCTGATCTCGCAGAGTGCGAACTTGTACGGTCCCTAGCGGACTAGTTCGATATTTCTGGTTAAATTGTGTTGAATTAATTCTAAAATTTGATCTAATCGAATCCGAACCTGTATAAATTTGTTAAAAGCTATTAGAACTAGTTAGTGATCATTAAAAGCAATCTAGTAACAAGTTCGACCTTGCATTTGCATCAATCATGCATGTCATGTCATATTGAGTAATATTTGTGCACTCTTTGATTGTGTTTCTTGTCTTGTATGTTTATTATGTGGATTAGACAGATTTGCGCTAGAAAGTTCCGCGGAGGATCTACAGCACCAAGAGTTTGAAGGCTTTGATCCTAATCATCAGCAAGAGCAAGGCAAGTGTCCTTGAGGCATATTGATCCCGTTTTAAAATAAATGTTTTGTTTGCAAAACTGCACGCTGTTTCAAATTGATGGGGAACCCTATGATAGGAAGTTTACTAGCTTTGTTTAACCACCTTTGTCACCTGGGACATATGATAGAGAGTCGGGAAGGGTTTTTACCTTTTTGCTTCGCTTAATCAACTGGAATGGAAACAACTATACCACTCAATTTAACCATGCATGGATGAGATTATGATTAACATGAACTGGATAACATGATATGGTAATGGGTGATCTAAGCAAGCCGGTACGTGGATGGGTTGGATGTCATGGTGGTTTGCTTGCTTTAGATCTAAGGACCGGTTCATGCGAGAATAAGCCAGGACTACAGTGCCACCACGAGGCCAAGTATGGGTGCGGCGTAGCTGATTAATTAGGGCTTTGCCAGTGCTACTTGGACCATCGTGGATGCTCGGGGAAGGGGTAGTTGGATTGGATTTGTTGATGATTGGTGGGACTACCCTGGGATTCGAATGGCTCAAGAGGGGGCCCTTGGTTGAAGTTGTGCTCAGTTGGAGGCATCGCCACCGGTGAAACCTCAGTGGGGTCTAAATAGGCTAGTAATCCCTTTATAAAGGCTATTTTGTGATCTCTTGGCCACAAACCAACAGAAGTGTATAATGTGACCGACGGGTCATGGGCATAAGGGAGATTCTTAGTCACTGAAAGGTGATGAAATCACAAACACGTGGGTAAAGTGGTACAAACTCTGCAGAGTTAAATAAAACTATCATGATAGCCGTGCTCCCGGTTATGAGCACCTGGACAACTTCCATGATTAGAGGGAAATTGGAATTTGGGATGGTTATGGATTTATTTCTGGTATTGAATATGGTTATTGGCAAATGGTGAAATCTAGAATTATTGATGAAGATGGTGAATTATGGACTGGTATTATGGTATTAATTATGATTATGATGGGTTTACTTCACATACATATAATATATTGCTTTTCAAATGTTTTAATGTACTTTTCAGCACTTAACCATTATCATTGTCGACATTTGAATAAGCCACATGTCATACTTTCCACACTTGCTGAGTACGACATGTACTCACTCTTGCAATTCCCCCCCCCCCCAATAGTTGCAGGTCAGGATTGGGAGTTTAATGGCGATAATGCAGAGTTCTAGGCTGTGTCTACCGTCAGCTTTGCATGTGGTGTTATTGGAGCTGCGCTATACCCTATTGCTTTTGTTGCCTAGCTGTTTAGTTTGCTTAATTATTTTATTTCCGCTGCATTAGTTGAACTTGTTATAAATATTCATTAGAGCTTGTAATCGAGGATAATCTGGTTTGTGTAATAAAACTTGGTTAATTAATCTTGTCCTGTGGTTATTTTCTGTATACTCTTTTGTGATTGCACTCGTGTATGTGTGATGAACATCCTGGGCACACATATGCGTTAGCTTGGTTCATTTTTCGGAACCGGGCATCACAATATACCAAAGGTTTTGACAGTATACTGATGACTTGAACACTTTAGGTCCGAAGTCTTCATTTCTGAAGCGTTGACAGTAGGCCTCCTGGGATTGGCGGAGCTTGGTAGCTCTGACAGGACCCAGTATCAACGTATACAACGTTGACGATAGGAGTTTGGTGGCTCCTGAAGTCGCCACACGAATAGTTGAATTTAGGCCTCCCAGTTGTTGTCGGAGCTTAGAATTTCTGTTTTTCCTCCACATTAAATACAAGGAAAAAACAAAAATTTGATGTTCTCTCGAAGGACCTACCCCTATCTGTTTATCGACTCTATAATATACATCATGTGTAATTACATGCTCACCTCCGTGATTCTAAGTATAAAACTTACGGAGGTGCTCGATGTTCCAAGGATTAGGGAGCGGAATTGCATCCTCAGTTGCCAAGCGAACGCATCCGGGTCGGGATACTTTGATCACTCGGAATGGACCTTCCTAGATGGGGAAAGTTTTTTCATTCCTTCATGAGTTAGTATCTTCCGAAGCCCCAGATCGCCTTCCTTGAGCTGTCAGTTGTGCACATGCCTTTGGTGATAGCGTCGGGGCACTTAGCGGTAATGTGCATTCCGAACAGCTGCTTGGCACCTTCCCTCGTCGACGAGGTCAAGGTCTTCACGCCGGAGCTGATCCTGCGTGGCTTCGTCGAAGGTCCGGACCCGGAGGGACCCCAAGGTAATCTCCGCAGGAAGGACTTCAGCTCCGTACACCAGGAAGAATGGAGTCTCCCCAGTTGACTAGTTAGGTGTTGTCCTGTTCGCCCATAGTGTGGATGGAAGCTCTTCAATCCAGTTGGCTCCATGCTTTTTTAGGCGCCCGTATGTGCGCTTCTTGAGTCCCATTAATATTTTAGCATTTTCTCTCTCAGCTTGGCCATTGCTTGTTGGATGAGCTACTGAAGCGTAGCTTAGTTGAATGCTGAGGTATTTGCAATATTCTTGAAATGCAACACTTGTAAATTGAGTTCCGTTGTCAGTTATGACTTTGTTCGGAACTCCAAATTTGCATATAATGGACTTCAAGAACTTGATTGCTGATTGCTTGTTGATTGTCACAACTGGAGTTGCTTTCGGCCACTTAGTGAACTTGTTGATGGTGACATATAGGAACCTATAACCTCCGACAGCTTTTGGGAAGGTCCCAAGATGTCCATGCACCAAACAGCAAATAGCCATGTAGGAGGTATCATTTGTAGTGATTGGGCCGGTGTGTGAATCTGTTTTGCGTGGAACTGACACGCTTCACATTTCTTCACTAGCTCAACCGCGTCCTGAAGTGTTGTAGGCCAGTAAAAGCCATGCCAGAAGGCTTTACCGACCAATGTGCGAGAAGAAGCATGGTTCCCGCACTCGCCTCCATGGATCTTCGCGAGGATCTCGCGGCCTTATTCCCTTGCAATGAACCGCATTAGGATACCCTTGGCACCGCGTCGGTAGAGATACGCTTCTACCAACGTGTATCTTTTAGCCAATCTGACAATCCAATCAGTGGATACACTGTCTTCAGGAAGGATATTGTCTTTCAAGTAGCTTTGGATCTCCGAGATCCATGCATCGGAGCTTACTTGAGTTTCTGAGTCTTGCGTCCTGAGTTGCTCGGAGCTTCCGACAGCACCTACGACCCTTGGTAGATGCCATGGTAGCAGGGCCACCAGGACTGCCATCTTCGTGGTGCTGGTCTCGACCTCTTCGCTCAGTTCGGCAGGCTGAGCTGTTGGTTTTGACAACCTCCAGACGAAGATACCATCAGGAGCCAGAGTTCTGGTTGAGGCTTTCGTCGAGAGTTCGTCAGCTTCAGCGTTATGAAGACGCTGAACATGATGGAGATCCAGGACTTCGAAGTCCTTCTGAAGTCTCTGGACTTCAAGGAGATAAGCAGCTAGGTGAGGATTGTTGCAGGAGCATTCACCTTTGACTTGTTTGATAATGAGTTGTGAATCTCCCTTCACCAACAGCTGTTTTACACCATAAGATAGTGCTACTTTGAGTCTGTAGATGAGAGCTTCATACTATGCCATGTTGTTGGTTGCCTTGAAATCAAGATGTACCATGTACTTGACCTTCTCCCTAGTCGGAGCCAGGAGAAGGATTCCAGCTCTGCCCCCCTGCTTTTTGCATAGAGCCGTCAAAGTAGAGGGTCCAGTGAGGCTCGATGAATACCGGAACTTTGGGTTCTAGTTTTTGCTCACTGTGGCCCCTAGGGTTTGATGGAGAGGGGTCCACTCCGCCAAGAAATCAGCCAAGGCTTGGCTTTTGATTGCTTGTCTTGACACGAATTCTATATCAAATTCGGCCAGTTCCGCTGCCCACTTTGCAATGTTCCCAGTAGAACTAGGGTTATGCAGGATAGCACATAGTGGAAAATAAGTTACCACTAATATTTTGTGGGCTTGGAAGTAGTGATGAAGCTTCCTTGAGGCAATAAGAACTGTGTAAAGCAGTTTATGCACCTCAATGTATCTTGTCTTGGCGTCATGGAGTACTTCACTGATGAAGTACACGAGGCGTTGGATGGTCGGACCCTTTCAGAAGGACCCGAAGCTTCCTCTCCATCGACCCGGACCCTGCTGGAGGGTTTCGGACCTTCAGGTTGTGCTTCTTGGACCCCGCCCCCCCTGAGGGGTCCAAAACTTTTTCTTGTTCAACCCAGACCTCACTTGGAGGATCCAGATCATCTCAGTTAGCCAGGTGAACATCCTCAGACGAATGAGGTGGATCTCTTAGCATTTCGTTTTGAGGTTCCGTGTTTGGGAGCTGAGACCCAGTCATGTCTCCAAAAGATTCCGGACCCTCCCGGAGGGGTCCGTACTCTTGAATTGGATATGGCTCCGGTCTTTCTGCAACCAGAACCATACTGACAACTTCGGTGGTTGCTGAAATGTAAAGCAGTAAATGCTCACCAGGATTAGGAGCTACCAATATTGGTAGTGTGGTGAGGAGTTGTTTCAGCTCTTGAAATGCCTTTTCTGCTTCTTCAGACCAATGAAATGGTCCGGACTTCCTCAAAAGTTTAAAGAAGGGTAGCGCCCGTTCTGCCAGCCTTGAGATAAATCGGTTGAGCACAGCGAGGCATCCAGTTAACTTCTGGACATCTTTAATGCGGGCTGGGGGACACATGTCTTCTATAGCCTTGATCTTCGCCGGATTTGCTTCAATTCCTCGGTGAGTCACCAAGAACCCAAGAAGCTTCCCGGAGCTAACCCCGAAGACACACTTGTCCGGGTTCAGCCTGGTGCGCGTGGTGCACAGCTTGTCGAAGACGGCTTGAAAGTTGTCAAGGAGTGACTCCTTGTTTTTTATCTTCACGACGATGTCATCGACATAAACCTCGACCAAATCTCTGATTAGCTCTCCAAATGTTTTGTGCATAGCTCGCACAAACGTTGAAGCAGCGTTTTTAAGACCGAATGGCATGGCAGTATAACAATACAACCCATCGACTGTTATGAAGGCAGTATGCTCTTCATCTTCCTTAGACATTTGGATTTGATGATATCCAGAATATGCATCTAAAAAACAAAATAGCTCACACCCGGAGGTGGAGTCCACTATCTGATCTATTCTAGGTAGTGGAAATGGATCCTTTGGACATGCCTTATTTATGGTGGTGTAGTCGATACACATCCAAAGCTTCCCACTGGCCTTGGGTACAACAACTAGGTTTGCCAGCCATTTTGGATGGAAGGCTTCCCGGATGAATCCAGCTTCGAGCAACTTCTTGATTTCCTGTCGGATGAAGTTTTGTCGCTCGATTGATTGCTTCCGGGGCTTCTAGTGTACAGGCCGTGCGTCTGGGTAAATCTTCAAATTGTGCTCAATCACCTCCCTAGGGATCCCAGGCATTTGTGACGGTTGCCAGTCAAACACGTCGACATTAGACCAAAAGAAAGTGATGAGTGCGAGTTCCTTTTTGTTGTTCAGACCCCCTGATATACGGGTAGTCTGAGCAGCATTGGAACCGATATGAATGACCTTGATGGGAACGTTGGTGTCGCCGCTTGGTTGCACACGGGGTACAGAGGTAGAGCCTTTATGACAAATGCTCGGAGGGTTCGGAGCTGGCTCCTTACCGGATGCTTCCTCTTGCGCTGTGGTAAGCGCAGACACAATTCGACTATGGCAGGATCAGTGGGAAGGCCACCTCCTCAGAAGGGACATGCCCCTTTTATACTCCTTCACAAAAAGAACCAACATCTCAATGGCCCAATACCTCAACAGCTCACACCATCACAATCACTTTTTTCAACCATTGTCGGAGGAAGCACTGTTGGAACTTGTAAGTGCATCTAGGATATCCCTTGTGGGTTTTGCCTAATTGATGACAAACATATGAGATCCTAATGAAACTACTGAGATGATTGCAGGACAAACAAGTGAAACAGCTCGGTGCGCACAAAAAGGTGAAAAATGAAGTGGTGTTCAAAGAGAGATACTTTGATGAAGCTTGGAAGACCAAATTAGATTTTGAATGTATAGGGAGTGTATGAAAGACACACTCCAAGAGCTCACAACTTTGCGCGAGGGTAAGGGATTAAAATTAACCTAACTTTAACAAAGCACCGGACTAGTCCGATCATGGACCGGACTAGTCCGTTTATCTTTCTCGAATCTCACTTATTGGGAGACCGGACTAGTCCTTGCGTCCACCGGACTAGTCCGTTGATCTTTCTGGAGTCTCTCATATTGAGGGACCGGACTAGTCCGTTGACCACTGGACTAGTCCGTTGACCTTTCTGGAGTCTCCCATATGTGGAGATCGGACTAGTCCGCGGACTAGTCCGTTGAACTTTCTGGAGTTCACTTTCACACAGCACCGGACTAGTCCGAGCTTGGACCGGACTAGTCCGGCAGACTTTCTGGACTTCAAAATACACTGAGACCGGACAAGTTTGGACTTGCACCGGACTAGTCCGGTGTTAGGGTTTTTCAACGGCTACCTTTTGGAAACCCTATAAATAGAGAGTCCACGGCTTTCCTATTAAAAAAACACGTTGAATACTGATCAAAGAACAAACCCTAGAGCCGCCACTTCGTCCCAAGAGCCCAAAACACATCTCCCCACACATCTAAAGTGCAAAAAGAGTGAAATCAATTTAACACTTGGATTCGGGATTGGGAGATCGTCGTTCTTTCATTGCGAGCTCTTGGGGTTTGATCAATCTACACTCACACTTTGCATTGTAATACTTTTGAGTGTATTTGATCACTTATTTCGTTGTAATTCTCGTGGGAGCCCTCAACGTGTGAGGTTTCCCCACAAACTTGGTGATTACCCGTGATAGTGGAATCAAGTCGGCCTTCGTGGTGACTTGAAGAGGGAAAGGGTTGGAGACCCGGCTCCGTGTGAGCTTCCTCAACGAGGACGTAGATCTCGTGGTGAGATCAAACCTCGGGAAAAATTCGTGTGTCTTGCGTCTTATTTCCTTTAAATTTTGTTCATTAGATCACTTGAGTGCTAAACATCAACCTAAGGCAATTATAAGTTTTACCTGCATTCTTATATTAATCTCAAATAAAAATATCAGTTGTTCTCATTTCCGCTGCTAAAGAAATTTAGTTTCCCAAATAACACCTGATCATCACACATATTTTTAGCACACCAGACAAGTCCGCCCACACGACCGGACTAGTCCGGCCAACCAAGTTTTGACGATTCTATTAATTGTGGAGGAAATTCAAAAGGCCTATTCACCCCCCCCCCCTCTAGGCCACATTCAACGAGACTCACATCTCGGAGAGATCAATGGCCTCTGAGAAGAACAACGATAACTCGAAGATGAAGATTAATGAGGAGGAACAAGAAACTAAAACTTTTGATGTGCTGAAAGAGAGCCCACACGATGATGAAGAAGTGCGACAATTAAAGGCACTTCTGAGAAAGAAACTGCTAGGACAAAAGGGAAAAGAAGAAGAGAAGACGATGGGGAGTGGTCATCACGACTACTCCCGATACCCTTACAACTACAACTGTCTCAATTCAAACAATCACTATCTTTCCATTCCTATGGGAAAACCTCCACAGTTTGACGGAAGCGACTATACAATGTGGAAGTACAACATGAAGATGCATCTAATATCCCTAAATCCTAGTCTGTGGCACATTGTTTGCACTGGCATAGATATCCCGGACACGGATGAAGAACTCACCCCAGAACAAGAACAAGAGATTCACAGAAATGCACAAGACATCACCGTGATCACATCATCACTAAGCAGAGAGGAATTCACCAAGATTGATGGCTTAGAAAGTGCAAAGGAAATCTGGGATACACTCAAGACAGCTCACGAAGGAAATAGATCGGTTCGTGAAGCTAAAATCGAAATGCTTGAAGGAGAGTTGGGGAGATTTGCTATTGAAGAAGGCGAATCGCCTCAAGACATGTACAATCGGATGAAGGCACTCATCAACAAAATACGTGCCTATGGAAGTAAGAAATGGACGGATCATGAGGTAGTCAAGAGAATGATTAGAGCCTTCATGCCAAGAAATGTCACACTTTGCTCAATGATTAGAGAAAGCCCCGGGTTTCACAAAATGACTCCCGATGAGTTGTTGGGGAAGATCATAAATCATGAAACATGGAGAAAGAGGCACAATACGTCAAAGACTTGGCCAAACTCACTTCCTCCAAAAAGAAAGAGGTTGCTCTCAAAGAAACATGCCGACCCAAACTCAAAGAAGCTCGTGAAGATCAAGATGATGGGCATACAAGTGACGAGAGCACCGATCTTTATGATGAAGAAATGGTACTATTTATCAAGAAGTTCAAGCGAATGATGAAAAGAAGACACGAAAACAACTCAAATGAAGGAAAAAACAAGGATAAAGGAAAATCCAAGGCTCGACACACTTGCTACAACTGCGGAGAGTATGGTCACTTCATGGTGGACTGCCCTTATGAAGAAAACAAAAAGAATAAGGAAACAAGACCTCAAGAAAAGAAAATTTTCAGGAAAAGAAGACAAACCCATCAAGCTCACATTGGCAAGGAGTGGGACTCAAACGACGAGTCCTCCTCCGATGAAGAAGAAGAGATGGCCACTATCGCAATCAAGAAACCTACTATGAAGGCCACACTCTTTCCAAACATGGGAGGATGGGACATGAACAACCACACTTGCCTTATGGCTAAGGAAGGCAAGAAAAAGGTACGACTCACTCCTCCTACGCTAAACGCCTCTATTGATGACTTTGACAGCTCTAGTGATAATGAAGAAATGTTTAGAGGACTAAGTAAAATTGCTCTAAAGAAAATGGAAATATTGTCGAATGAAAATTTTGAAAAGGAAGAACTTCTTGACTGACAAGAAGATATGCTCATGCGTGAAAAGGAAGAGATATCAAGAAGTTGAAAAGCTTCTCGAGCTTCAAAGAGAGAAGAACGAGTCGCTTGAAGTTGAGCTAGCCTTGAGTAAGGAAACTTACTCAAAGCTAGAAGACTCGCATATTGCAATCAAGGAAGAACTTGCTAACTTGTCAAAAGCTAACAAGATCCTTGATGTGCAAGTTGAGTCGCTCAAGCAAAGTGACTCCTCGTCCTCCAAGAGCTCTTCCTCCAAAGATATAAGTTCGACAACAATCGGAACGTGCACTTGCTCTAGTAAGAAGAATATTATTTCTAATACTTCAACCTCTCATAATATGCATGCCCCTCCAAGCGGCATCTTTGATAAGGAGAAGATCAAATATGCATGCAGTGCATATATGGTCACTAGCCCTCCTAATCTCAAAGATGGCCTTGGTTTTGATAACAACAAACATATGTCTACTTCTAATCATGCTAAGAATAGAATTGTCTTTGTTAAGGAAAAATCCCATGAATCTGAACCACAAATATTGTTTCGTACATTTGACGCTTCTTATGTTCTTATGAAAGCCAAATATGGAAAAGTCATTGCCAAATATACAGGGCCACGCCACAAGAACTTGAAAACTTGTGTGTGGGTGCCCAAGACTCTTGTGACTAACCTGAGAGGACCCAAGCAAGCTTGGGTACCTAAAACCAAGGAATAATTCTTTTTGCAGGCTTACTCCTCCGGTGGAACAAAATGGGTACTTGATAGTGGATGCACAAATCACATGACCGGAGAGAGTGGTATGTTTGTAGAGTACGAGTACAACAAGGATCTAGGTGAAGGCATATAATTCGGAGACAACAGCCAAGGAAAGGTCCTTGGTAGCGGTAACATTGAAATATCCTCTCAACATACCTTATCAAATGTTTTACATGTAGATTCTCTAGATTATAACCTTTTGTCAATATCCCAACTATGCGACAAAGGTTACAACTGTTTATTCACTAATGAGGGTGTGACTGTTTTTAGAAGAAGTGATGGCTCGATTGCATTCAAGGGAATGTTGAAGGGCAAGCTTTATCTAGTTGACTTCAACAAAGATAAAGCCAAACTCAACACTTGCTTGGTTGCTAAGACCAACATGGGATGGCTGTGGCATAGATGGCTAGCCCATGTTGGGATGAGAAATATGCAGAAAATTCTAAAAGGTGGTCACATCCGTGGTCTTAAGGATGTGGTTTTTGAAAAAGAAAGGCCGTGCAGCGCTTGTCAAGCAAGAAAACAAGTCGGAGCACCACACCCTGCCAAGAATGTGATGACTACCGCAAGACCGCTGGAACTTCTCCACATGGATCTCTTTGGTCCAGTTTCGTACATCAGCATCGGCTGTAACAAATACGGTTTAGTAATTGTTGATGATTTTTCAATATTTACCTGGGTATTTTTCTTGTATGATAAATCAGAAACTCAGAGGATCCTCAAGAAGTTCTTGAAAAGAGCTCAGAACAAATTCTCATCAACCATAAAGAACATCAGAAGTGACAATGGGACAAAATTAAAGAACCTCCAAGTTGAAGAGTTTCTCGATGAAGAAGGGATAAAGCATGAATTCTCGGCACCCTACTCCCCTCAACAAAATGGAGTGGCCGAAAGGAAGAACAGAACATTGATCGAAACGGCGAGAAATATGTTGGATGAATACAAGACATCAGATCGATTTTGGGCAGAAGCGGTGAACACCGCTTGCCATGCCACGAATCGACTGTATCTTCATCGACTACTGAAGAAAACTCCATATGAGCTCCTTACCGGTAAAAAGCCTAATGTTTCTTATTTTAAAGTTTTTGGTTGCAAATGTTTTATTCTGAACAAGAAACAGAGGGCCTCGAAGTTCGCTTCAAAGTCCGATGAAGGATTCTTGCTCGGCTATGAATCGAATGCCTACGCCTGTCGTGTCTTCAACAAGGTGTCCGGCCTTGTTGAAGTAGCATGCGACGTAGTGTTCGATGAATCTAACGGCTCGCAAGTGGATCAAGTTGATAAGTGTGTGCTAGATAAAGAGGAAGCTCCATATGAAGCACTGAAGAAAATGGGACTTGGTGATATCTTACCACAAGAGCAAACATTCGACTCAAACGCACAAGATGAATCTCAACACGGAGGCAATGATCAAGGGGGAGCTCTTGCACAAGATCAAGAGGAGGAAGATCAAGAAGATCAGGACAATCATGGAAACAATGATCTAGGGGGAGACAATGCACATGAAGATAATGAAGAACAAGCAACTACACAAGCTCCACACCCAAGAGTACACCAGAGCGTGCAAAGAGACCACCCTGTCAACAATATCATTGGAGATATTGCTAAGGGAGTAACTACTAGATCTCAAGTTGCAAATTTCTGTGAATCCTATTATTTTGTGTCTTTTATGGAACCATACATGGTAGAAGAAGCCTTAAAGGATCCAGACTGGGTGATTGCAATGCAAGAGGAGCTGAATAACTTCAAGAGAAATGAAGTATGGGAGTTGGTGGAGAGACCAAAGGCGAACATAGTTGGAACTAAATGGGTCTTTCGGAACAAGCAAGATGAACATGGAGTAGTAACAAGAAATAAGGCAAGATTGGTGGACAAAGGTTATTCTCAGGTCGAAGGTTTGGACTTCGATGAAACTTTCGCTCCTGTAGCTAGACTTGAGTCCATTCGTATTTTATTGGCATATGCTACTCACCATAATTTTAAGCTGTATCAAATGGACGTCAAAAGCGCTTTCTTAAACGGCCCAATCAAGGAGGAAGTTTATGTGGAGCAGCCACCAGGATTCGAAGACCAGAAGTATCCCAATCATGTCTACAAACTGCGTAAGGCTCTCTATGGCCTCAAACAAGCTCCTAGATCTTGGTATGAGTGTCTTAGAGATTTTCTAATTCAGAATGGATTCAAAATTGGTAAAGCTGACTATACACTTTTCACTAAACATTGTGATGATCATTTATTTGTATGTCAAATTTACGTTGATGACATTATCTTTGGATCAACTAACAAATCCTTTTGTGAAGAATTTAGCAAAATTATGACAGATAGGTTCGAGATGTCAATGATGGGAGAATTGAAGTTCTTCTTGGGATTCCAAGTGAAGCAACTAAGAGAAGGTACATTTATAAGCCAAACCAAATATACACAAGACATTCTCAAGAAATTCAATATGGACAAAGCCAAGCCCATCAAGACACCCATGGCCACTAATGGACACCTCGACCTCAATGAAGATGGTCCAAATGTGGACCAAAAGGTATATCGGTCCATGATTGGCTCCTTACTTTATTTATGTGCATCTAGGCCAGATATTATGCTTAGTGTTTGCTTGTGTGCAAGGTTTCAAGCCGCACCTAAAGAGTGTCACTTAGTTGCGTCAAAAAGAATCCTAAGGTACCTTGTGCACACACCCAACTTGGGCCTTTGATATCCCAAAGGATCCAAATTTAACTTGATAGGGTATTCCGATGCCGACTATGCAGGATGCAAAGTAGATAGAAAGAGCATGTCAGGGACTTGTTAGTTTCTTGGTAGGTCCCTGGTCTCTTGGTCATCTAAAAAGCAAAACTCCATTGCCCTTTCCACGGCAGAAGCAGAATATATTGCAGCCGGTAGCTGTTGCGCATAACTACTTTGTATGCGACAAGCCTTAGGAACTACGGCTACAATCTTAGCCATATCCCACTTCTATGTGACAATGAAAGTGCTATAAAAATTGCACACAACCCGGTAGAGCACTCAAGAACTAAGCACATAGATATCCGTCATCATTTTCTTAGAGATCATTCATTAAAAGGTGACATTACCATTTCACATGTTCGAACTGAAAAACAACTTGCGGATATTTTTACCAAACCATTGGATGAGAAAAGGTTTTGTGAACTTAGGAATGAACTTAATATTCTTGACTCTCGAAATGTGGCTTGAAACGTTGCACACCGGGTTGAAACTTCAAATGTTACATTTTATTGCTAAAACTGCCCCTCACCTCTTTTTCTCCTAAGAAAACTATTTTTAATGAATAAATCTTGGAATTTATGACTTTTTTTATTGTTGATTACTTTCTGGTCATAATTACCAAGATTATTTGCAAAACTTGTCCTTGGATCACTATTAGTTATCTCTAAATACTCAGTTTTTCCAGGGACACCGGACTAGTCAGGTTTGCCACCGGACTAGTCCAGACAATCTCTCTTTCCTAGGTTTTCCAGGGGCACCGGACTAGTCCATCCTCTGACCGGACTTGTCCGGTCGGCCACGTATATAAGCTGCTGGCCGGCCCAAAACCGCTTCAAACCTCCCTCCACTTTGAGTTGGACCCTCACCTCTCAAACCCTAGCCCCCAAAAGTGATTTTCGAGTTGAGCCCTCAAAATCCAAGTTTTCTCCGTGGGAAATCCTCCCCTTGACGAGTTGATACTCCACTCCAAACTCATCCGGACAGATTCGTGCTCCTTCAACGCGAATATTCAAATCTCGGTAAATTTCTCCCTAAAGTCAAACTCTGAACTTTTCTAGTTCTAGATTATTTCTCTTGATTCCAAGGAAGTACATTGGCTTCAGAGATGTATTCCTTTCACGTTCATGCTCCTTTGCATCCTTAGATAGAAGTTGTGATTCATAATTTTGTTAGGGTTCTTGTGCCAGGCCGAACTAGTCCGGCTCCCAGATACGGACTAGTCCGGTACACCGGACAAGTCCGCACTCTGAAACCGGACAAGTCCGGTCTCTGACATTTGAATCCTCACATCTCCTTCATTCTTAGTTCATTCTCATATAAATCATGAACTCCTTATTAGGCATCATGTCTTCAAGCTCAGATGACAGCTCCTTTCATGTTGATGAAGAAGTTGAACGCGAAAAAGTGAAGAGAGCCAAGGAGAGGTACATGAAGAAAGGACATGATGTAAATGTGCACTCTCCACCCTCCGATGACAACTTGCCCAAGAAAAGGAGGGTGGTTGTTAAGAAGGCCCAAGGAAAAGCTGGCGAGAGCTCCTCAGGGCCAAAGAGGACTCTCAACAAAGGAAAGGGGCTTGCTAGTGGTCCCATTGGGCCCCTGAAGATGAAGAACCCAAGTCACCGCAACAGGCAGCGCTCGAGTAAGGATTTCACCGAAAAAGGGGGTGAGCTTGCCGATAGCTTCAGGCAGGTTAATGTGTATGATCAACCTCGGCAATGCTCAGACCCAAGATTTTGGAGCAACTTTCGTGCCGACTACTACGAGCATGTGTACATGAAGATGAAGAATCCCGTTGTGAAGAGTCAATGGGTGAACATTGGGTACATGCAGTCGAAGAAATATCCTGCCTTCCGTGAGGTGGTTGAGTCCCTGGAGAGGCACGGACTGAAGGAACTGTTTTCTTTTGAGAATGACTGGAACAATGAGGTCATCACCCAATTCTACTCTACCCTCTACTTTGCTCGTGGTGATGGAGACAGTCTTACTTGGATGACTCATGGTTCCAAGTATAGTGTTACCTATGATGAATTTGCAAGAATCCTCCACCTTGAACACACTTCGGATCATGATCTTGTCATCCACAATATGCAACCCTTGGAGAAGGATGAGCTCAAATTTCTCTATGACACAAGGATGCCTTATGTGCCTCCCAACAGCAAATATCTGAAGCCCTTCTTTGTGGTCCTCAACAGAATCTTGACGAAGACAATAGCCCCGAAAGATGGAGATGCGGGGACTATACAAGGAACCTTGAGGACCCTAATGAAGGTCATTGGTGGGAGGAGACCGTTCAATGTCTTTGAATACATCTACAATGACATTGTGAACATCTCAATCACTCCAAACAGATCTTGCGGGTATGCCCCGTACATCATGTACATGATTGAGAAGGTGACTGGACTTGAGTTCATCAAGGATGTTCACCATACGGGGTTGAAACCGCAAAAGCCCACCGAGTACACTCTACCTTCGGCTCCTGATGCACCTCCCTCCCCTGAAGCTGAGAGGAGGACTAAACAAACTCGGGATGTGAATGCCACAAGATCTTCTGCTGCTCCTCCTAGCTCTGCACATGCCCATGAACCCTCTGGTGGTGTGCTCAAAATGCTCACCTCTATCTTTGCCTGTTGCCGCAAGATTGAAGTCAGGCAGAAGAAGCATCAACAATATGTCAATGCCAACATCAAATCTATCTGTGACAAGCTGGAGATTGAGCCGGTGGGATCCCCGCCCGCCTTCGAGGACTCCGAGGAAGAGTCTGCTCCGGCGAATGATGATGATGGTGGTGAAGATGAGGACCAGACCGAGACTGAAGAAGAGAGCGGCGATGAGTGATTCCCCTCAATTTTTCCCTTTTTGGTGCCTTGATGCCAAAGGGGGAGAGATTGAGACTAGTAGTTTGAGACCATCTCTAGTTGGTGTCTTTATGTTTTTGTGATCAAGGACATGTACTTATTTTTAAAACCTTGTAATGCTCTATTTTTTCTCTTATGTGTGATGCTTATTGTTGCTTGGATGATTATCTCTATGCTCACTATTGATTACCTTTACTTCATCACACCTTGTTGATCACACACCTGTTAGGCACCCCACCATAAGGTGTGTGCATATGTGAGAAGCTTTTTGTGGACTTATCATTATTCTCATATGTGCACACCTTATGAAAATCAATATTTTATTCTCAATTGTGATATCTCAAATGGTTGTCATTAATCACCAAAAAGGGGGAGATTGTAAGTGCATCTAGGATATCCCTTGTGGGTTTTGGCTAATTGATGACAAACATATGAGATCCTAATGAAACTACTGAGATGATTGCAGGACAAACAAGTGAAACAGCTCGGTGCGCACAGAAAGGTGAAAAATGAAGTGGTGTTCAAAGAGAGATACTTTGATGAAGCTTGGAATACCAAATTAGATTTTGAATGTATAGGGAGTGTATGAAAGACACACTCCAAGAGCTCACAACTTTGCGCGAGGGTAAGGGATTAAAATTAACCTAACTTTCACAAAGCACCGGACTAGTCCGATCATGGACCGGACTAGTCCGTTTATCTTTCTGGAATCTCACTTATTGGGAGACCGGACTAGTCCGTGCGTCCACCGGACTAGTCCGTTGATCTTTCTGGAGTCTCTCATATTGAGGGAACGGACTAGTCCATTGACCACCGGACTAGTCCATTGACCTTTCTGGAGTCTCCCATATGTGGAGATCGGACTAGTCCGCGGACTAGTCCATTGAACTTTCTGGAGTTCACTTTCACACAGCACCGGACTAGTCCGAGCTTGGACCGTACTAGTTTGGCAGACATTCTGGACTTCAAAATACACTGAGACCGGACAAGTCCGGACTTGCACCGGACTAGTCCGGTGTTAGGGTTTTTCAACGGCTACCTTTTGGAAACCTTATAAATAGAGAGTCCACGACATTCCTATTAAAAAAACACGTCGAATACTGATCAAAGAATAAACCCTAGCGCCACCACTTCGTCCCAAGAGCCCAAAACACATCTCCCCACACATCTAAAGTGCAAAAAGAGTGAAATCAATTTAACACTTGGATTCGGGATTGGGAGATCGTCGTTCTTTCATTGCGAGCTCTTGGGGTTTGATCTTTCTACACTCATACTTTGCATTGTAATACTTTTGAGTGTATTTGATCACTTCTTTCATTGTAATTCTCGTGGGAGCCCTCAACGTGTGAGGTTGCCCCACAAACTTGGTGATTACCCGTGATAGTGGAATCAAGTCGGCCTTCGTGTTGACTTGAAGAGGGAAAGGGTTGGAGACCCGGCTCTGTGTGAGCTTCCTCAACGAGGACGTAGATCTCGTGGTGAGATCAAACCTCGGGAAAAATTCGTGTGTCTTGTGTCTTATTTCCTTTAAATTTTGTTCATTAGATTACTTGAGTGCTAAACATCAACCTAAGGCAATTATAAGTTTTACCTGCATTCTTATATTAATCTCAAATAAAAATATCAGTTGTTCTCATTTCTGCTGCTAAAGAAATTTAGTTTCCCAAATAACACCTGATCATCACACATATTTTTAGCACACCGGACAAGTCCGCCCTCACGACCGGACTAGTCCGGCCAACCAAGTTTTGACGATTCTATTAAGTGTGGAGGAAATTCAAAAGGCCTATTCACCCCCCCCCCTCTAGGCCACATTCAGAACTGGCCAATCTGGAGGCCATGCTGGAGGAAACTTCACACAGGGAAGCTGCACAGGATGAGTGGACTCCAATCGGGGGAACAAGAACTTTCAGCTCCAAGCTTATTTACAACAACTATTACAAACGCATCAACCCACCAACACCCTTTAGCTGGATTTGGGCCTCAAAGGTGCTAAAGAAAATAAAGATCTTCATGTGGCTGATGTTTCTGGACCGGCTCAACTCACGCAACCTCCTGAAGAGAAAAAACATCACGATTGACAGGAACGACTACACCTGCGTGCTCTGTGCTGACAATGTGGAGGAACTCACGTACCATCTCTTCTTTAACTGCTCCTTCAGCATGGCATGCTGAAATGTCCTTGGGATTCACTGGGACCACGACATCCCCTTCTTTCATACCTTGCAAAAAGCCAAGCTCAGCTGGGGTCATCGCGCCTTCATGGAAACATTCTCCATAGCGGCCTGGGAGATCTGGATTGCTCGTAACAATTTCATTTTTAGAAACTCTAATCCCTCTGTAAACGCCTGGAAACGATCCTTCATTGCTTCTACAAGGCTTCAGGCCTGCCGTTTTAAGCTAGAGGATACGGCCAGTGTGCTCTTGTGGCTTCAGAGTTTGTAAAGGACGTTCCACCCTATGGAACACCTAGTCAAGCTCTGCTGAGCTATTGTAACTCGTTGTTACCTCGTCTCTTTTAATATATGTTTTATGGCTATCGGGGTTCTCCCTTGTAGTTTTTCACCGGTCAAAAAATATGTCGTGATATGCATGATTAATGCAAATGCGAAGCAAACTAGTTAATGAGTTGTTAATGGTGTTTACAAACTAGTTCTAATTTCTTTTAACAAGTTTATACAGGTTTGGAATTGATTCAAGACAAATTTAGAACTAATTCAGCAGGAAACAGATTGCCAAATCGGATAAGTGCACAGGAGGCCAGACTAGTCCGCACTGCGCAGGAACGTGTTGCATCCCTTTTTTGCCGGTACACATTGTCTTTCATTTAGGCCCTTACAATGGAAAATAACAATAGTAACAATACCTCATCCAATCCATAGTAAAACAATACCACATCCACATCATAGCAAAACAATATCCCAGCCGTAGTAAAAATTGGCATGTTACCGTGTTTTTTCTATAATTCTTAACAATGTGAAAATCAGGGAGTTGGCGAAATACCTTACATCCAAGTTGTGACATTTAATATTTTTATCCCTTTTTGCTTGTACGCCTTTGTGTTTTATTTAAATTTACTATTAATTATATTTTAATATTGTTATTTTGTAGAATTCAATATTTTATGTTATTATTTCTTGTATCCTTTTTTGCTGGCACGCCTTTATCCTTCATTTAAATTCATTATTATTTTGAATATTCATGTTTTAGGAACTATTATGCTATAAGGAACGGCAAAATATTACACGTCGGACAGGATCATAACAGCACTAAAGCACCGGACCCCATCAGAACTCTGAAATTTAAGCATAGCCCTTGTGTTGCATCCTTTTTTTACGGCGTTGTGCGAGGTTACATCCGTGTTCGGCAGTGCGAGCATATGAGGGTCGGACGTGCGCGTGGCTCTCCTGAAATCGTGTAGGTGAAGGTGACAGGAGAACTTATAAGGAACGAGAAGGTGTTACATGTCGAATGCGATCTTACTAGCACAAAAGCACCGGATGCCATCAGAACTCCAAAATTAAACGTGCTTGGGCGAGATTAGTACTAGGATGTGAATTTGTAGAAACGAGGTTGAATTCACATGAGTAAAAGAGAATAGAAGGTATACCAGGTGTTTAGGACTCCAATGAATCAATGGTCTTGAAGGTAACACTTGAATCTTGATGTTCTAGGGTTGATGAAGAACTTGATGGTGACTTGTTGATGGAGAATGAAACTTGATGGAGATCTTGATCCTCTTTCGTTTCCTCCTCTTCTTCTTCTTGTTTGGGAATTCCTTCTCCCTCCTTGATGGCGGCTCTCCATGAACTAGGGTTTGGGTGGACTTTCAATTAAGGCAAAAGGATGCAAAGTGAAGGGGTGGGGTTGTTTATATAGAGGTGGATGCTAGGGTTTCAATGAATTCGAGTTTAGAGAGGGTTGAGGCCGGTGTGGGGTCCCACGTTGGATCCAAAACGAGTTAGACATGAAGTCCTTAGGCCCACTTAAAGTAAAACCCAAAAAACAAGTCGTGAAACAGAGGATCAACTTGGAGTCATGATTTATCGGACAAGTCCAAAAAAGGTCGGACTAGTCCGAAGTTAGAAAGAGAGATATCGGACAAGTCTAGACTAGACAACGGATAAGTCCGAGCTTGGTCAGAGGTAAATCATACAAGTCTGACAAAAACCGGACAAGTCCAATTTTAGTCAGAGGAAAAACAGACAAGTCCGCTAGAATACAGGACTAGTTCAGACAAGTCCAGGGACTTAGCAAAATTTCCAAGGATTCTGTACAACAGACTAGTCCGCAATGGACCGTACAAGTCCGAAAGTGTCCAGAGAGAAAAAACAGACTAGTCCGTAGCAAAACGGACAAGTTCAACGAAGGTCAGATAGATATCGGACTAGTCCGCATGAAACCGGACTAGTCCGCACTTCCCAGAATTCTTTAGTGCGGTTTTACCCTAAACTCATTTTAAACTTGTTCCTTTTTATATGGATTACTGTTAGACATGTATACATGAACTTATGAAATGTATGATGCATGAAAATTAGGGTGTTACAAACCTACCCCCCTTAGAATGAATCTCGCCCTCGAGATTTGATGCGGAAGGAAAGAGATAGGAAAATTCCTTCTTGAGATCATCCTCCAGTTCCCAAGTTGACTCTGATTCTGTGTGATGCTTCCATTGAACTTTACACCATCTAATAATCTTATTTCTTGTGACCCTTTCCTTGGTTTCTAAGATTTTGACTGGTTTCTCGGCATAAGTCAAATCTACCTCTAATTCAAATTCTTCAATTGGCACTTGTTCTTCTGGCACTCTCAAAAAATTTTTTGCTGGGAAACATGAAATACATCATGAAAAACTGATAAGTGAGTTGACATCTCCAACTTATATGCTACTTCTCCTCTTTTGTCCAAAATCTTGAATGGTCCAATGTATGGGGGTGCTAGCTTGCCTCTTATGTTAAATCTCTTATGACCTCTCATTGGTGACACTTTGAGATAAACAAAATATCCTACTTCAAAGGATAGTTTCCTTCTCCTATTGTCCGCATAGCCTTTTGCCTTGATTGAGCAGCTCTCAAGTTGTCGCGAATAACCTGAACTTGATTTTTAGCTTCTAGCAACACATCCGGACCTAATACTTGAGTTTCTCCTGTCTCATTCTAGAACAAAGGTGTCCTACACTTCCTCCCGTATAGTGCTTCATAAGGCGACATTTTCAAGCTCGCTTGGTAACTATTGTTATATGAAAATTCTGCATATGGCAAGCTCTTGTCCCATCTTCTTTCATGCTTCAAGGCACAAGCTCTTAACATATCCTCTAAAATCTGATTGGTCCTCTCAGTTTGTCTATCCGTTTGAGGGTGATATGCTGAGCCAAAATTCAACATTGTTCCCAAACCTTGATGCAATTTTTGCCAGAACCTGTAGGTAAATTGAGAACCTCTATCCGAGACTATCTTCTTCGGAACCCCATGTCAGCACACAATGTGCTCCATGTATAGCTCTGCTAGCTTCGCGGTGGTATAGGTGTTCTTGATAGGAACAAAATGAGCTGACTTGGTCAATCGATCCACGATTACCCAAATTGAGTCATAACCGGACTGTGTACGTGGCAATCCAACTATAAAGTCCATACCGGTCTCTTCCCACTTCCATTCTGGGATCTTCAATGGCTGCAATAATCCCGCTGGCCTTTGATGTTCTGCCTTGACTCGTTGGCACACAACACTACATAGTCAGCTATGTCCTTCTTCATGCTAGCCCACCAATAGCATGTCTTCAAGTCTTTGTACATCTTCATACAACCGGGGTGAATTGAGTATGGCGAGTCATGTGCCTCCTTTAGTATTGTCTCCCGAATATGCTTCAGATTAGGCACGACAATCCTTTTTCCAAGCCATAGGGTACCCTGTTCATCGTCATCAAATCTGAATTCTCTCCCCTCTTGGGTCCTTTCCTTGATCTCTTGGATTTCCTCATCCTCGGTTTGGCCTTCCCGAATTTCTTGCTCCAAGGTCAGATTTAACTCCATCATCCCTATCTCATTTACAAATCCAAGGTTCAACCGTTCAAACTCCTTGCATAGCTCGGATGGCAGCCATTGAACCGCGAGTTGATGACTTACTCTTTTTCTACACAATGCATCGGCCACAACATTAGCCTTCCCTGGATGATAATTGATTCCCACATCATAATCCTTGATGAGCTCCAACCATCTTTGTTGCCTCAAATTCAAATTTGTTTCTGTGTGTGACACATGGTTCCGAAGATGAACCAAGTGCAGTATATGTGTGCCCAGGATGTTCAACACACATACACAAGTGCAATACAAATGATATACACATAGTTACCACAGCTCAAATTATTGAATAAGTACTTTTATTACACAAACCATTATATCCTCGAATACAAGCTTAAATGAATATTAATGACAAGTTTCAACTAATGCAGCGGAAATAAACTAATTAAAGCAACAATGCAGCTAAGCAAATAGGCATAAGGGTATAGCGCAGCTCCAACACTCCACAGGCAAAGCTGATGGTAGACATGGCCTAGAACTCTGCATTACCATCGTTAAACTCCCAATACTAACCTGCAACTGTTGGTGGGGGAATTGCAAGAGTGAGTACATATCGTACTCAGCAAGTGTGGAAAGTATGACATGTAGCTGATTCAATTGACGAATATAATAAAGGTTAAGTGCTGAAAAGTACATTAAAACATTTGAAAAGCAATACATTATAAGTATGTGAAATATACCCATCATAAACCATGTAATCATCATAATACCAGTCCATATTCATTACCATCATTCCAGATTTTTTATTACCAATAACCATAATCAATATCAGAATTTAATTCATAACTAGCCATAACCATATTATTAACCATAACCATAACCATCCCAAATTCCAATTTCCCTCTAATCATGTAGGTCATCCAGGCACTCATAACCAGGAGCACGACTATCATGATAGTTTTATTAGACTCTGCAGAGTTTGTACCACTTTACCCACGTGTTTGTGATTTCATCACCTGTCAGCGACTAAAGAACCCCCTTATGCCAATTACACTTCCTTTGGTGTATGGCCAAAAGATCACAAAATAGCCTTTAAAAAGGGATTACTAGCCTATTTAGACCCCAGTGAGGTTTCACCAGCGACGATGCCTCCAACTGAGCACATCTTGAACCAATGGCCCCCTCTTTAGCCATTCGGATCCCAGGGTAGTCCCACCAATCATCAACAAACCCAATCTGAGTACCCCTTCTGCGAGCATCCTTAATGGTCCAAACAGCACTAGCAAAGCCCTAATTAATTAGTGACGCCGCACCCATACTTGGCCTCGTGGTGGCACTATAGTCTTGGCTTATTCTCACATGAACCGGTCCTTAGATCTAAAGCAAGAAAAACCACCATAACTTCCATCCCATCCACATACCAGGCTTGCTTAGATCACCCATTACCACATCATATTAACCATAATCTCATAAATGCATAATTAAGTTAAGTGGTATAGCTGTCTTCCCATCCCGATTAATTAAGCGAAGCAAAAAGGTAAAAAAAGCCCTTCCCGACTTTCTACCATATATTCCAGGTGACAAGGGTGGTTAACAAATCTAGTAAACTTCCTATCATAGGTTTCCCATCAAATTGACACAAGCATTTAATTTTGCAACCAAAACATTTACTATAAAACAGGATCAATATGCTTCAAGGATACTTGCCTTGCTCTTGGGATTGGTTCAGGTCAAAGCCTTCAAACTCTTGGTGCTGAAGATCCTCCGCGGCACTCTCTAGCGCAAATCTGTCTAATCCGCATAATAAACATACAAGACAAGAATACAATCAAAGAGTGCACATATATTACTCAATATGACATGACATGCATGATTAATGCAAATGCAAGGTGGAACTTGTTAATGAGTTGTTTTTAATCATCACTAACTAGTTCTCATAGCTTTTAACAAGTTTATATAGATTTGGATTTGATTCGATCTAATTTAGAATTAATTCAGCAGAAATTAACAAGGAAAATCGGACTAGTCCACTAGGGACCGGACAAGTCCGCACTGCGCGAGATCAGCAGATTAGGGTTTCCTAGATCGACGTGAATTTGGAGATTTGGGGTTGAATTCACGTAAGGAAAAGAGAATAGAAGGTATACCAGGTGTTGAGAACTTCAATGAATCAAGGATCTTAGAGGCAATACTTAGATCTTGATGATCTAGGGTTGATGAAGAACTTGATGGTGAATTGTTGACGAAGAATGTTAAGTTGATGGAGATATTGATCCTCTTTTGTTTCCTTCTTTTCTTCTTCTTGCTTGGGACCTCCTTCTCTCTCCTTGGCGGCGGCTATTCACGAGCTAGGGTTTGGGTAGGGTGGAAAAGTGGCAAATAGATGTCAAGCCAAGGGGTGGAATTATTTATATAGATATGGAGGCTAGGGTTAGATGGATTTCGAGTTTTGAGATGAGTAGGGGTCGGTTTGGAGTCCCCCATGGGATCTAAAAGAGTTAGGCATGATGTTCCTAGGCCCACTTAATGTAAAACCCAAGAAACTAGTCGTGAAACAAAAGATCAACTCGGAGCCGCGATTTATCAGACAAGTCCAAAAAGGGCCGAACTAGTCCAAAGTTGATCAGAGAGATATCAGACAAGTGCAGACTGGACATTAGACAAGTTCGAACTTATCCAGAGGGGGAAAATAGACAAGTCTGGCCAAAATCTGACAAGTCTGACTTTAGTCAGAGGGGAAAATGGATAAAGCTGTTGGAACACTGGACTAGTCTGGACAAGTCCAAAGACTTAGCGAATTTTTCAAGGATTTGGAACACCGGACTAGTCCGCATAAGACCGGACAAGTCCGAAGGTGTCCAGATGGAAAAACAGACTAGTGCGCAAAAAACCAACAAGTCCGTTTGAAGTTAGAGAGAAATTGGACTTGTCCGCACCAAAATCGATCTAGTCCGCACTTCCCAGAATTCTTAAGTGTGGTTTCGTTTCTAATTCATTTTAAACTTGTTCCTTTTTATGTGGATTAATTTTAAACATATATTTGTATGTATGCAATGCATGATGGACGAAAATGAGGGTGTTACAATTCGTTGACGGCAGGCCCCTTGGGAGGAGCCGGAGCTGGATGCTCTGGCCTCGACCACCATCTTCGTGGATTCGTCGACAGCAGGCCCCTGGTGTACATGCTATCACAAGAGAACCCTGTTAGCAACAAGGGTGAGGCAGGAGAGTGTACTCACTTATCAGCGCTTGTTGTTGTTTTCAACATGCTGGGACATCGACGGCAGGCCCCCTGGGTGATGCCGGAGCTGGATGTTCCGATGTCGCCCACCATCATCGTAGATTCGTCAACGGCAGACCCCCTGGAAGGTGCCAGAGCTGACTGCCCTGGCGTCGCCCTCCATCGTCGTAGAGACGTCGACAGAAGCCCCCCTGGGAGGTGTTGAAGCTAGATGCTCTAGCGTGGTCCACCATTGTCGTAGAGATGCCGACGGTTGGCTCCTAGTGTACAGGCTATCACAAGAGAAACCTGTTAGCAACAAGAGCGAGGCAGGAGAGTGTACTCACTTATCCGTGCTTGTTGCTGTCATCTACATGCTGGGACGTCGATGGCAGACCCCTTGGGTGGTGCCGGAGCAGACTGCTATGTTGTCGTCCACCATCGTCGTAGGTTCGTCGACGGCAGGCCCCCTTAGAGGTGCCAGAGCTGGCTGTCCAGCACATGTTAAAGGAGAGGCTAGTTTACTCGCCAGTTTTACATGTTCCTCTTCTTTAGCTTTGTCATGTCTTACCGTCCTGAGTTGACACACAGGGCTTGGGTAATTCAATACATTAGCGCTTCGGTGTCTGGCAACTGCCATCCTTAGGATGCGATCCTTCCGGCCCCAGTACTTGGCTGAAGCGCTGAGAGGCAGGGTGTGCGTGCTTAGGGTACAGGACCAGGCTAAGCAGTTTACACGCCCTGGACCTCCAGCTTGGCCTAGACCTTTCCTGAGAGGCCATCTGGCTTCACAGAACTCCAAGGATGGGGGCAGCCGCAAGAACCCTTCACACATCGTAGGTACCTCAATCAAGCCCGCCTGCAGTAGGATTGCACAACTCTAGCAAGGGTGAGAGATATAGAATGTACAACCGTGTATATGAAGGAAATATACAGCAAATGAGCCTAGCATGGTTGATAATAAAATTAGTGCATAATATAAATGAATATTGTTTAGGGAAACATGAAGTAAGACAGTGATTCATAGGAGGTGACAGACTTTTATAAAAGAGGGCAACTGCCTGCTTTCAGATGTTCAGGGAGGCAGGGTGCACAGGCTTAGGGTTCGGAATCAAGCTAAGCTGACTGTGCACTCTTGACCAGACCCTCCCGGAGCTTGGTTGTCCTAAATGCTGCTCCTAGAAACTATGAACACCTTCACACTGTCCCATTAAGCTAATATATACTGGGTGCCCAAAGCTCCAAGGGTAGCTGTGACTGTTGTCGGGCAACTTGTCATCGATGGCTATTGGTGGGGCATTGAGCAGGAATTCCTACTTTCTTCCTTGGCCCCTTGCCTTGCGAAGGGTCTGAGCAGAGCCTGAACTGATCTCGACAGCTTTGACGGTAGTGTCGGTGCTGTTGGAAGGCTACATACCGGGTGTTGCAGGTGAGCTGCGCCGCCACGAGCTCAGCGGAGGCTGACTTGGCCAAGCGTCGCCCTGGGTTGGTGCTGGGTCTGCTATGAGGTCTTGGAGCTTCTCCAAGGCTAACGTCGCAGTAGTGCGGACTCCGCAGAACCTGAGGACGCCGGAGGGGGTCGTCATCTTAAGGACAAGGTAGCAGTAGTAGGCTACGGCCATGAATCGGTACAGGGCTAGCATGTTGATGATGGCATTGAAGGGGAGGCTGACATCTGCAACGTCGAACAGGATGCTCTCGGTCCTATAGTTGTCGAGCATCCCAAAGGTCACCCGGAGGTTGATGTTGCCGTATGCGATGATGTTCCCTAGCCCCCCCCCCCCCCCCCCCCCCCCCCCGAGAATGGGCTCGAGGGGGTGAGCTTCGACACCGAGATCTGCAGCTGGTCGAAGGCTGCACAGCTAATGAGGTTGAGGGTGGCCCACCATCTATCAAGACATAGTGGAGCTTGACATTGGAAATTGTGGGGGCGACCAGGAGAGGCAGGATCTCGGCTCCCGCCATGTTCTTGGGTCAGTCAGAGGCGTCGAAGCTAATCGGCGTCTCCTTCCACTCGTGGTGCAGCGCCGAAGCAGGAACAGGGGCTATCGAAGCCACTACTCAGCACAGGATCTTGATCGTGTTTCGGGACGCGAGATCCCAAGACACCCCAAAGATAATGTGGAGAGTCTTGCAACGCTCATGGTCGCTGCTGGCGTCAGAGACCTCGTCTTGGTGGACCACCTTGACGGCCTGTTCCTGCTTCCGGTACTCCATCTCCTCGTCATCGTCGAACTTAGGGTCAACCTTCTGCTTGCCCTCCCGCTGGGGGAAGGGGGCACTGTCGGGACACTACTGCTACTGCGCCCGCTCTTGGTATCGCTCAGCACATCTCTTAATCTCCCAACCCTCGCTCGTGGTTTGGTTGTGAGTCTTGTGTACCGGGTAGGGCCCGACGTCATCGTCAGCTGCAGGTGGGTGATGCAAGTGCTTATCGGAGCATGGGGGTCTCCCACCACCGGTCGCTGCTGCTGCGGCGACGGGTGACCCATGCAGCGGCTTGTTCTGGCCGTCGCCCCGGTTCTTGTTCTTCTTTTTTCTGCTACCCAGGTTAGCGGCACCTTTGTCGGTCTGGCTAACTCTGCCCACTCCAGAGGCAGGCTGAGTGTATCAGTCACGGCCTTCCACCGCCCGGGCGCACCGGTCTGTGATGGAGAAGAGCTCGGAGACATCTTGCACGTTGTGCGTGGCTAGCTTTTCGAGCATCTTCCGGTCACGCACTCCCTGCCGGAATGCTACTTTGATAGAAGCATTCGGGATGTTGGGGATGGAGTTGTGTACCTGGAAGAAGCGCTGGATGAATGATCGTAGCGTCTCCTTGGGTTGCTGGCGCACAACGTGGAGGTCGAGCTTGGTGTCGGGGTGCGTGTAGGAGCTGTCAAAGTTCGCCGTGAACTGCCGGCAGAGCTCATCCCAAGAGGTTATGGATCCCATGAGCAGGTTCATCAGCCATGACCAGGCTGAGCCGATCACGGTGACGGGGAAGTAGTTTGTCAGGACAGACTCATCCGCTCCTGCAACAAGGATCGTCATGGTGTAGATCTGCAGGAACTCCGCTGGGTTGACGCTTTCATCGAACTTCTCTGGTAGGTGTGGTCAAAACTTGCGCGGCCATGTCGTTAGGCAGAGGTATGGCACCAAGGCCATGCACCCTCCGATGGGCTTAACCGGAGAGGCGTAGGGGACAGCATACCCCAGGGGGTCTGCTGCGCCACGTGCGGCTGTTGTGGAGCCTGCTGTTGTTGCAAGTACTTCTGCTGCGGTACGTGATGCACAGAGCAGTGCAGGGGTGCATTCGACCCAACGTAGTCCTTGTTTGACAATGGCGGTGAAGGGTTTACCTGAGTTGCTCCTCGGATGGAGGACTCCTCTTGATCAGGCCCTCAAGGGCCGTACTCGACATCGAGGTTGCGTCGTCTCTCCTGCTGCCGCTCGATGATGATGCAGCCATCTATCTGAGCTTGACGACGGTCAAGCTCATCTCTCAGGTCCTCCGTGGAAATCTTGCCAGTGCTAGTAAGCCTGGTGGATCTGGAGTCAGCGGTGCGACGGTCGATGGATGGCGTGCGCGATAGCGACACGTGATGTCTCCTTTTATTGGGAGAGTTGAGGGCCGCCACGACTAAGTAGTCGATGTCGTGGACCCACTACTGAGCTGCTCCCTGGGAAGTGTTCATTGATGGTGTGTGGTGGAGCAGAGCTCTGGCTGCCGCTAGAGCGCTCTCCGAACTTGTAGCCGGCGGCTATGGGTGCGCTGAGTAGGTCGGGACGTGCCCGAAGGCACCACCCTTTTCAGCTGCATCTGGGCATGGGCGTGATGGACTAGAGTGCAGCGTCCGGGCAATGGATCTGGTCACCGGTTCGCAGCCTCAGAAACCACCATCTACGGGTTTGATGAAAACCATAGCGGTTAAAACGCAACCACTTTTTGAGGGAAAAAAACCCCTACCTGGCGCGCCAAATGTCGAAGTGTTAATGCGACACTTCCACCGAATCTGCTAAGCAGCAGCCCGTGGAGGTTCTTTGATCGGCAAAGTTTAGTTCTCAATCTAGTGATCGCGTCTGTGAGAGTATGAGACGGTGGTTTTTACGTGGTTCGGGCTGCAAGAGCATAACACCCTACTCCACGCTGAGATTGGTGTGTGTGTTGGGGATTGATTTTTTTGTCCTTTGTAATGGTGGCGGCCTGGTCCTTTGACGGACAAGTCCAGACGCCTTACATGTAGGGTTTGGGGCCCGACAGGTGGCCTCGGGTCCATCTTATCCTAAGGATCTAAGGCTTCTCGCATAAGCTTCCTCTGACCGTGGCTTGAAGACTCAACGTCTTGTCGCCTCGGTCGCGAGTTGCCCATTCGTAGTCATTGATGATGGAAAGGAATGTCTCATCCATCTGTTCCTGGCGTCGTAAGCTACCCACTTGGCGGAGTGGGGTAGGCCTATTGCACCTTCACTACGATGCGATTGGGCGCAACAGTACCTGAAAGCAGGCGTGCAACGCCTCACACGCCTGGGGAAGACGCGAGTCTTCAATGCCTGATCTGGACAAGGTGCACCACCATCTTAACTCCCGCAACCCACTGCCCAGGGCAAGTTGTAGGGCACGTGGCAGCTCAGGAGCTAGCCACTTCTGGGGAGGCCGGGTCCCGACCTCCTGACCACGTGGTGGCTCTGGAGCCTGCTCCTGAGTAGACCAGGGGCTCCAAGGCCGCAGGACACGTGGCAGAGCCAGAGCCCACCTCTTCGGGGAGGTGGCCTGTCTGTTGTCTCGAGCCACGTGGTAGCTCTAGAGTCCACCCCCACGGGGGGAGCAGGATCCCGTCCTGCTGGACACGTGGCCTCTTGGGAGCTCGTCCTTGAGGGGGAGCTGGACTCCTCCTTGAGGTTCATGTGGGTACTCGAGACTTCGTATCTGAGGTAGAGGGGTCCGGGCCTTCTGGATACATGGCGCCCTCGGACCCCGCATTGGCTGGGGGCAGGGTACCTAGGCGACTTTAGCCTGTGCGCGAGGGTACCCGGTATGTCGGGTACCGACAACCACACTTAATGATAACATTACTGAATTTTCAACTGTTTTACATGTACTTTTGTGTAATTATCCATTTTTATTATCATTAATTGTTTAAGCCATATGTCATACTTTCCCACACTTGTTGAGTACGACATGTGCTCACTCTTGCTATTCCCCCAACAAATTCAGACGCAGGTGACAACGTGGAGTACCAGGAGGTCTTTGAGGAGTTCTAGGCGTGTGTGTTACCATCAAGCTTGCATGTGGAGTTGGAGTCATTAGTGTTTAGAGTTTTTCTGCTGCAGTCTTTTAAAGATTGTACTCTAGACTATTTGGCTTGTAATAAGGTACTATTATTAGTGTTATTATTCGAGATATGGTTTATCTGTTTATCGCTTGTGGGTCACTTGTGTATGTGTGTTAAACATCCTGAGCACACATATGCATTACGCTTGGTTCATTTTTGGAATCGGATGTCACACACCCTTAGGAGAGAGGCAGGCCTGACACCACGATACATGTGGCAGCACCGGAGCCACCCTTAAGAGGGAGGCAGGTCCGGTACCATGGGACATGTGGCAGCACCGGAGCCACTCTTAGGAGGGAGGAGGGTCTGGCACCCTTCGGACCTGGTGTCCAAGGCGAGCACCAGGTCCAGAAAATCTTCATCTTGAGTCTCGGTGCCTTTGGAGGGCACCGAGTCCAGAAAGTCTTCAATAGTACCTATGGCAACAGGAGGTGAGGCGTCGGCTCTGGAGCTCCCGATTGCTGCGAAGTCGATGTCTACTTCGGGAACTCCTGGAGACAGGTTTGGAGCATCTGCATCCCCAGCGATAGTGGGATTAGATTTCTCCGTCCGCCCAAGGAAGATTCCACGTCGACTGGAGCTGTCGACCCCCCCAGGTATAAATCGACATTAGGAACTCAACTTCTTCATTCTTTGCTTCTTGCTGATTCCTCTGTTTCCATAGCTACGAGGCCAGTTGCTTCTCGGGTGCGACCAACAAGTTAGGCCAACATCGTGGCCGAAGACACCAGGTCGGCTGGCCCGCCAGTTGATGTCGTGACTGTTGACGGCTGTTATATACCAATTTCATCCGTCAATTTAACTCAATTATGTGAAGGATTTGTCATTTCATGCACACATAACCTTTGTATCTAACCCAATTCCACTTGGACTTGAAGAAATATATGTATGCAGCATTTTATGCAGGAAATGAGGAAATGTAGAGGGACCAATCCTATAAAATATCATCCCAGCCAATCAGGCAACGACACATGGCATACCATGGATCAAATGGCCCACAAACAGAAGTATCCAAGGAGATCCAACGGTGTATCACCCATATACATCAATGGGACCCACCTGGTAGACACCTGGAGAAAGCACATGAGAAACGGTGCAATGGCCAGGTCGGCTAAACCAGGGGGTCGGCCGACCTGGTCTTTGCACCAAACACAGTCAGCCTCCATGTGTTGGCTCCTCCCGGCTCCCTGGAGTCAATGGAGTATGATTCGCGCGCTTTTGGTGGCGGGAACCGACCTCAACACTAGTATAAATAGGACCCCCTACCCCTCACTTCAACACACACCACTTGGGCATCATTCTGTTGTATACACTATCTTCCATAGTCCTTAGAGGAGTTAGGACGTAGAGAGGAGAGCCTCTAGTCCCAAGTCCAAATTGGGAAAGGAGTAGAAGGAGTCTCTCTTCCCAATTCCACATTGGGAAAGGTATGGCTTATGTATTCCTTCTTGTATTTGTGACTTTGTGCTCAATAAAGATATTATCATTAGTCTTCTTTTATACATATACTTGGACAAAGCGTTTCTTGTTTGATTTTGGAGTCCATGTATGTGGAAGGTACAGTCTTTATGATTTCGCTCTCATGATCACATCTTATGGTCATAAACACTATAGACCCCCACTATAGTATATGTAGTTATGATATGATTAGGTTAATATGAATGACTTATGCTATGCTTCAACATTGGTTCAATGATGTTTAGGTTAGTCATTGCCTTAGGATGGCTTGTGCCATGGCTCCTAAGGTATTTGCTTAGTATGCTAGCATGGTGCTAGGGTATTTAAGTAGCGTTGGATGTCTCGTAGACCCACGGATTGAAGAGGTAGACAGTAGGTGGTGACAGCCCTATCTGTCCTTTCTAATCCTCCATGTTCGGCTATGCCACAGGCTCTTGACGGGAGTCGCCCTAGTATTGCAAGGGGTAAGCCCGTGCCCGATGTGTTGAATAGCATTGCATAAGAATTCATCATTGCCGTGACCATTAGTATCTACCTAAGGCTATGTATATGTATTAGGAGCATTGTAGGAGCAACTCTCTAACTCTCAATCCAATCTCCCTCTAGGACCCATTTTACCCTTTAGAATAGATTGCCTAGGTGTGTGTCACACTACCCCTATTATCAACTTACCCCTGTCCGGATATTTGATTAGTATCCCATAGCTTGACCATAAGAGTAGTATATACTTTACTCCATTGCCTTCCCTTGGGATAAATACGATACCCTTGGGAATACTCATGGGTGAAATGCTACAACGTTATCTTTCGTGCGCTTGCGGATCTCATCTCTTTACCGGAGATGAACTGTGGTGTTAAGAAATACCAACAAGCACTTCTGGTGCCGTTGCCGGGGACGATTTGTTAGTATATCTTAGGAGCCGTCAACAAGCATTTCTGGCGCCGTTGCCGGGGAAGGCAAAGGAAGTGAAGGATAGCTATCACTTGTGATTAAGCTATAGGTACTAATAGTTATTAGACAGGATTACCCTTGTTTGTTTTCTCCTTTGTGTGAAAACAGGGTAGTGTTGGCCAACCCATTGTATGGGATGGCCAACGAGGATGCAAGTGCTAAACTGCAAAATGATTTAAGGCGTACCTCAACAAATGTCTGCTAGGCAACACCATTGCCTTTTGGCGGGAGAATTTCAGCTTTCAGTAGGAGCCAAAGTCATCCATACCCAAGCTTGGGGAAGGCTCCAAGAAGTTCTTCTTGGTTTGCCTCCACCATGGTGTGGATAGCTGGCTCTTCATCCAACACTCGTGTCATGGGTTGACTCCACCAATCCATGACCACATTCATGCTGGAGCTGAAGGAGTCCTATTCTCATTCATCATGGATGAGAAGAAGGTCTACACTCAAGGGGTGGATTGAAGAATGATCGAGTTCCCATAGCTTGTCATGCACATCACTTCACAAGGTGGATATGCTAGTTATGGAACTACACCTCCCATTGAAGTGTCGTGAATATCCAAGTCGTTGGAGATTTGTTTGGATAATCCAAGTCATGTATATTCACATGATTTTTGAAAATCCATGTCATCATGGGATGCGTGGGAATTGTTTCCCTAAGACCCATGAGGACCTTTTTAAAACAACAACTCCAATGGCTACCATTCATAAGGAGGTCAAGGGTGGAATTAACATCACCCTTGTATTCAAGGAGGCTATGGCTTTCCAAGGGATTTAAGTTCAACTACCCTACCTTGAAGTATCTTGGCCAAGCAGAAATCAAGACAACATTCACATGAAGATCTTGGCCAAGGACAAGAACTTAAGGAGCATTCAAAGTCCAATATACCCCACATCACTTGTTGGGATTCCCACACTTCGACCAAACCCATTCAACCTAGGGCAAGTGACATTGTGGATGAAGCATTTCTTGTTTGATTGTGGAGTCCACAAGTCATCGTACCCAAGGAAGCCTTTGATCCATGATTAAGGTATGGTTTGATTCAATGGAATATCAATATGGTTAGAGTGGCACCCCTGAGAAGGACAAAGCCTCACCATGCTCATGAAGGAATACATTCAAGAGGGAGAACTCGTCGCTACAACAACATGTCTATATCAATACAATGGGGAGAGGCTAGGGCCACCATGTGGCCCGCATGTCCAAATGACAACCAAATGAGTTTGGCTTGTCAAAATAGAAGAAATCGTCCACATCTTCAACTTCGGGATTGGACAACAAATCATCGCGCTGAACAAAACGGAGGTAAGTCCTACTCATCGGACTTCAAAAATTCAGTGAGTCCTTGCCAATAGGTTAATTGGTAGTTATCTCATATTTGTTTCCCAAATTGCATCAACCCTTGCATTTGCATGTTTGCAATTACACACTTGCATGTTGGAAAGTAAAATTTTCAACCATCATAAAACTAAAAATCTGAATTAGGGGAGAAATTTAATTGGATATGAACTACATGCATGACCGCTTGAATTTATATTCCTAGTTCAAACCAAAAAGATTTGCTTTGACCCTCATTGCATTTAGAAGTTATTTCAAGCTGGGCAAGACAATTTGAAAATTGGGTTCAATTTGCTTTTGGCCAACGTAACCCGTTTTCGAGTTGTTTTGTGTGTTCCTGATTAAAGTGCAGCTAGGTCAAAATTGTGAAGAGGTGGTATGGCATGGAAGGTTTCATCAAGCTCAAGTCACCATTGGGAGGATTTGAGAACACTTCTCTCCTTCAAACTCATTTTGAGTTTAAGGAAGAGAAATGTTCAAGATGATGACCCAATGGAGGAGCCAGAACCAAATCCATCGCCAAATCCAACCTCAACTTGGCATTTGACATCAACCATCAAGCCTAAGCCAAAAATCAAGGTCGTGAGTTTCTCACGCAAAGACCTTTGTCACCAACTGCTCTTCAAATGAGGTATGAGTTTAGAATTTTTCATTGTTTGGTTTGCCATAGAATTGAATGTATTTTCTTGCATTTGTGAGGAAGGTTGACACTTCCTCATCATTCAATTCTCAAGCATCCTCACAAGAGTAAGCGTGGGTATTGACTTTTGGATCTCCAAAAGGAAATCCCACCTTACTTGGAAAAATTTCAAACAAGTTGTGACACCCGGTTCTGAAAAACGAACCAAGTGCAGTGTATGTGTGCCCATGATGTTCATCACACATACACAAATGCATCACAAACGGAAATAAGAATTTAACCATGTCATGAATAGAAAATATACCTTGAATTCTATTGCAGCGAAAATAAACTAGCGTAGGCGACTCCAACTCCACAGACAGTCGATGGCGGTACGCAACCTAGTGCTCCATGTTGATCTCCAAAATATCTCTAGCAGCTGTTGGGGGGGGGGGGATTGCAAGGGTGAGTACATGTCGTACTCAGCAAGTGTGGGAAAATATGACATGTAGCTGATACAAATGACGAATATAATAATGGCTAAGTGTTGAAAAGTACATTAAAACATTTGAAAAGCATTATACTATGTCTATGTGAAACAATCCCATCATAACCATCATATTAACGTAATATAAACCATATCCAATTATTGCCAACATCGTCATTATCCATCTCCATTTACCATAACTCAAATTCATATCCATAACCATAAGCCATAAACCATCCTTAACCATTACCAACCCATAACCATAATCCAACCATCCCAATACCAAAATCCTCTAATCATGGAAGTTGTTCAGGTGCTCTTAACCGGGAGCATGACTATCATGATAGTTTTACACTCTGCAGAAGTTGTACCACATTACCCACATGTTCATGATTTCATCATCTTTCGGTGACTAAGAACCTCTATTATGTCGTCTCACACTTTCGTAGGTGTGTGGCCAAGAGATCACAAAATAGCCTTTCATAAGGGACTACTAGTATGTACGGGCCCACTAAGGTTTCACTGGCAGGTTTGAATCTCCATTCTCCCACCCACGGGCCCCCTCGTGTGCCATGCGGATCCCAGGGTAGCCCTTTTCGACTCCCATTCCCCATGCCATCCAATGGTCCATACAATACCAGCAGCGCTCCTAATTAGTCAGCTACGCTGCACTCATACTTGTCCTTGTGGTGGCACTGTTGTCCTGGCATATCCTCGCATGAACAGGTCCTTAGATCTAAGGCAAGCAAACCACCATGACATCCAACCCATCCACATACCAGGCTTGCTTAGATCACCCATTACCACATCATATTGACCAGTTCATATTGACCAGAATATCATTAGTGCATAATTAAATGTATAGTGTTGTTTTCCCATCCCAGTTAATTAAGCGAAGCAAAAAGGTAAAAAGCCCATCCTGACTCACTACCATAATTCCAGGTGACAAGGGTGTTTAAACAAATCTAGTAAGGATTTCCCATCAAATTGACACAGCATGCAGTTTTGAAAACAAAACATTTATTTTAAAATAGGATCAATATGCTTCAAGGAAACTTGCCTTAATTTTCCGCAATCCGATGGTCAATCAACTCAAAGTCTTGCACTCAAAGATCCACGCATACTCGCTTCTCGATCATAACCACTTGAGCTAACCGTCTACTCGCAATCAACCACATACACAAGCAATCATACATAATAAATGCATTGCAATTACTAATCAATATGTAAAATATGAATACATGCAGAAAATATGTTTGTATTAAAGTTACATAACTTTATATGGCTTTTTAATAATTTTCTATAATGATTTCCTATTTATTTGAGCAAGTTTGGAATTAATTACAATTAATTCATAGGAAAAATAGTTATTTAAGAACATTAAATACACTGAAAATAATATTATTAACTTACTAGAATTTATTCTAAATTTTCTGGAATTTTTCAAAATTTATTTTGATACTTTATGAATTAGCTAGGCTTTAATCTCATTTATTATGTCTGAAAACCAGATTAAATATTACTGAAAATATAAATTTTGCAAATCTAAAATATCATATTGATCTTGTATAATTTAATCTAAATTGTGCGTTCCAAGTGGTTTTTAAGATGATCGGACAATGATTAACGATCGCTCAAATAAAACACGTTGTACACGGGATTTAATTCATATACTAGAACCAAAATAATTGTTTAGATCTAGCCCGTAATACCTACCTTATGCGCATCTAGTCTCGACGGTCGTGGAACGACGGCGCGATGTGGCGTGTCTCCAGGATCTAGGGTTTGGTGGACGAAGAGGATGATGGCATGACGTAGATGAAGAGGACGACGACGTGACGTAGATGAAGGAGACGGTGATGCGGTCCTCCGGCGGCATGACGACGGCGACGACGTAGCGATCTCCCATGAAGAATGGTGACGATGCGATGATCCCCGTGGACAGCGGCTCCTTTCTTCCCATTTTTTCTCCCCTTTTCTTCTCTCTGGCGGCGGCAGCCTCTGGTGTTTTTTTTTTTCTACGATGCTAGGGTTTCAGGTGTTGGCGGCACTGCGGCGTTTTCTGTCGACGGGAACTACGGTTCCTTTTTACATCCTGCGATCGCTTGGCCACAGGCCGACTCGGCCACGACACCGAGTTCTGCCACGCGTGGGCGCGTTGACCTGGACGCGCGGGGCAGCGGGAGTAGGCGTGCTGGGGCAGGCGCGCGGGCGCAGGAGCGCGACCCAGCGGGGCTCAGCTAGGGCGCGGGTGGCGCGTGGCAGCAGGGCCAGCGGGGTGGGGCCAGAGTGCGCGGTGTGGTCGCGCTAGCGCGCGGGAGCTGGCGGGGCGCGCTGCAGCGTGGGGTCGGACGGGGGAGCGGGGCGCGAGGCTGGCGCGCGCTGGCTGGGCCGTCAGCCTGGCCGACGGTGCTGTTTTCTTTTTTGTTTTTTTTTCATTATTATTATTATTTTATTATTTATATTTTATTTGTTTCTTTAGGTTTCACAAATATATATAGATTTATATATATATTATTATTATTATTTTATATTTATTCCCTAATACATATTCTTATGCTATTATTTTATTTTTCTTCTTTTGCTACACATATTTTGTATATATGCTCCATCTTTTATTATTATTATTATTGATCTTCTTATATAATTTTCTTTTCCAATTACTTTTCTACTGTATAAAATTCTATTTTGATTTTAATAGATTTAGTTACTCAGTTTATATATCTAAATATGAATGCATGTGCATAGACGATTTAATTCTTTTTATTTCTTTTCTTTCATATTTGTTATGCTAATTTAATTTATTATAATGTACTTACTCTGGTAAATAAATTACGTGTAGCTTATTTATTTTGGTAATAAATTTTCAATACATGAGGATGAATGCAAAATGCAAAATGCAGTATGAAATGCATATATTTTATAGTTTTATTTATAAAAACAATTTCCTCCCATTATTAACTCTAAATTTCTATTTAAGTTTTCCATTTGCCAAAACTTGAAAATCAGGGTGTTACAATTCTACCCCCCTTAACAGGAATCTCGCCCTCGAGATTCGGATGGGTTGAAGAAGAGATTTTGAAATAAAACTGGAGTTCTTATTTAAATTTGAATTAGCCAAATTTTGAAAATTGGGGATGTTACAATCAACCCCCCTTAACAGGAATCTCGCCCTAGAGATTCAGAGGGATTAGAGAAGAGATAAGGAAAAACTTTATCTTGGTATCATCTTCATACTCCCATGTAGCCGCTTCCGGAGTAGTGATCCTTCTAGTTGTGTCCGTTTTCCATTGAAGTAGAGGTTGAACGAGAAAAGAGAGATAGAAGAAATCCCAACCTATATGCATGCATCAAGGTGTATGATCCCAAATAATGAATTATTGGATGAGGATGTGGATATATATATAAGTGTTCCACAATGCACATCCAAACACAAAAACATACAAGCAAGCAACCATAGAGTCATCACACCAAACATAAGCAAGCGCACTAACGGACTAAACGCTTATTACAACTTATTCAAGGGTAGACTTCAAGCCTAATCACAAGAACTAAAATTATCATAACTACGGGATGGTGAAGTATCCTATTTTGGAGGACGGCTTGAGACGGGACCACACGAAGCTCCTCCACATGAAGCGCATCTCGAAAAGCTTCTCCCTAAGGTGTGTTCCTTTCGTTACTTCTTCGAATACTCCTACTTCTTCTAGATGCTTAGGAATGCTAGGGTGGTCATCTATAATTTTCGCAAAAGAAGTGTTGGATATGAAAGGAGGAAAGAAAGAAAAAAAACAAGTCGAAATAAATAAGAGAGTGGAAAATTTTAAAGACAATTTTCAAAAAAACAAATCTTGTGTTCTTAATAAAAAAATCATTGGAGATGAAAGGTGAAATAGTCCGAAGATCGCATCAGCAATTAAGAGAAAAGAAAGAGAGTGCACGGCAACAATAGGGAGGGAAAAAAGGAAAATTGCAGCAGCAAGCAAGGCAAATAATCAAAATAATGCAGCAACAACAAGTATATTTTCACAAGAACCTTTAGTAGAGGAAGTGTGCAAAACGCAGCAGCAACATGTTTAAAACGCAGCTGATTAGAAGGAAAAATGCAGCAGCAAGTAATGTTTTTAAGTTGCTGAACTTGCAAAAATAAATGCAGCAGCGATGCAATATGAAAAATAGTTTTTAGAAAATAGCTTCTATGTGTTTTGTAGGGTCCATTCTATCTAGGCTTGCGTCCTACGGTCGACACGGCTCTGATACCAATTTGTGACACCTGGTTCTGAAAAATGAACCAAGTGCAGTGTATGTGTGCCCAGGATGTTCATCACACATACACAAATGCATCACAAACGGAAATCAGAATTTAACCATGTCATGAATAGTAAATATACCTTGAATTCTATTGCAGCGGAAATAAACTAGCATAGGTGACTCCAACTCCACAGGCAGTCGACGGCGGTACGCAACCTAGTGCTCCATGTTGATCTCCAAAATATCTCTAGCAGCTGTTGGGGGGGGGGGGGGGGGTTGCAAGGGTGAGTACATGTCGTACACAGCAAGTGTGGGAAAACATGACATGTAGCTGATACAAATGACGAATATAATAATGGCTAAGTGCTAAAAAGTACATTAAAACATTTAAAAAGCAGTATACTATGTCTATGTGAAACAATCCCATCATAACCATCATATTAACATAACATAAACCATATCCAATTACTGCCAACATCATCATTATCCATGTCCATTTACCATAACTCAAATTCATATCCATAACCATAAGCCATAAACCATCCTTAACCATTACCAATCCATAACCATAATCCAACCATCCCAATACCAAAATCCTCTAATCATGGAAGTTGTCCAGGTGCTCTTAACTGGGAGCACGGCTATCATGATAGTTTTACACACTGCAGAGATTGTACCACTTTACCCACATGTTCGTGATTTCATCACCTTTCAGTGACTAAGAACCTCTATTATGCCGTCTCACACTTCCGTACGTGTGTGGCCAAGAGATCACAAAGTAGCCTTTCATAATGGACTACTAGTATGTGCGGGCCCACTAAGGCTTCATTGGCAGGCTTGAATCTCCATTCTCCCACCCACGGGCTCCCTCGTGTGCCATGCAGATCTCAGGGTAGCCCTCCTTGACTCCTATTCCCCACGCCATCCAATGGTCCATACAATACCAGCAGCGTTCCTAATTAGTCAGCTACGCCGCACCCATACTTGGCCTTGTGGTGGCACTGTTGTCCTGGCATATTCTCGCATGAACCGGTCCTTAGATCTAAGACAAGCAAACCACCATGACATCCAACCCATCCACATACCAGGCTTGCTTAGATCACCCATTACCACATCATATTGACCAGTTCACATTGATCAGAATATCATTAGTGCATAATTAAGTATATAGTGTTGTTTTCCCATCCCAGTTAATTAAGCGAAGCAAAAAGGTAAAAATCCCATCCCGACTCACTACCAAAATTCCAGGTGACAAGGGTGTTTAAACAAATCTAGTAAACTTCCTATCATAGGATTTCCCATCAAATTGACACAACATGCAGTTTTGCAAACAAAACATTTATTTTAAAACTGGATCAATATGCTTCAAGGACACTTGCCTTAATATTCCGCAATCTGATGGTCAATCAACTCAAAGTCTTGCACTCGAAGATCCACGCATACTCGCTTCTCGATCAGAACCACTTGAGCAAACCGTCTACTCGCAATAAACCACATACACAAGCAAACATACATAATAAATGCATTGCAACCAATAATCAATATGCAAAATATGAATACATGCATAAAATATGTTTGTATTAATGTTACATAAATTTCTATGGCTTTTTAATAATTTTCTATAATGATTTCCTATTTATTTGAGTAAGTTTGGAATTAATTACAATTAATTCTGAGGAAAAATAATGATTTCCTATTTACTACGGTTCCTTTTTATAGCCTGCGATCGCTTGGCCAGAGGCAGACTCGGCCACGACACCGAGTCCCGTCCCGCGTGGGCGCGTTGACCTGGGCCCGCGGGGCGGCGGGAGTAGGGGCGCTGGGGCAAGCGCGCGGGCGCGGGAGCGCGGCCTAGCGGGGCTCAGCCAGGGCGCGGGTGGCGCGTGGCAGCGAGGCCGGCGGGGTGGGGCCAGGGCGCACGGTGCGGTCGCGCTAGTGCGCGGGAGCGGGCGGGGCGCGCTGCAGCGTGGGGCTGAGCGGGGGAGCGGGGCGCGAGGCTGGCGCGCGCTGGCTGGGGCATCGGCCTGGCCGGCGGTGCTGTTTCCTTTTTTTCTTTTTTTTCATTATTATTATTATTTTATTATTTTTATTTTTATTTGTTTCTTTAGGTTTCACAAATATATATATATATATATTATTTTTATATTTATTCCCTAATACATGTTTTTATGCTATTATTTTCTTTTTCTTCTTTTGCTACACATATTTTGTATATATGCTCCATCTTTTATTATTATTATTATTATTATTATTATTCATATTCTTCTATAATTTTCTTTTCCAATTACTTTTCTACTGTATAAAATTTCTATTTTGATTTTAATAGATTTATCTACTCTGTTTATATATCTAAATATGAATGCATGTGCATAGACGATTTAGTTCTTTTTCTTTTCTTTTTATTTCTTTTCTTCCATATTCGTTATGCTAATTTAATTTATTTTAATGTACTTACTCTGGTAAATAAAGTTCTTTTAGCTTATTTATTTTGGTAATAAATTTTAAATACATGAGGATGAATGCAAAATGCAAAATGCAGTATGAAATGCATATATTTTATAGTTTTATTTATAAAAACAATTTCCTCCCATTATTAACTCTAAATTCCCATTTGAGTTTTTTAATTTGCCAAAACTTGAAAATCAGGGTGTTACGTAAGTACCTAGAATCCTTTAAGGATTGTTTTGTAAAGTTAGTCATTTTTGTCAAGGTTTAGAAAACAAAACTTTTGGGCATGACTTAATTGGTGAATCGACATATAGAAACTTGGGCATAGCGACAACCATAATTTTTTTAATTGAGCTTCATGCGTGGATGGTGTCACTAGATTTCAAACTCTCAGGAATAAGTGATATTCTTGCTCTAAAATTAAATGGCATTTTTTGGAGGAGTCACTAAATTTTAAATTCCTAGTGATGTTCAGGAGGATAAAATTGAGAATCTTGTTTGTCATGGTCTAAATGATAAAATTTGCTCTTGAAAGCTAAGATGGTTAGAAACTTTAAAAGGTGTAGGGATCCATATAGTGTATTTCTATCACATGCATTGGTATGGGTAGGAGCTTTAGAAAATATGCAACATGAATTATCCATAAAGCTCCACTCTTATCAATGAATAACACATTGATCATAGATACACTTGACATTGGATCCAATGCATATTTGATTTTGTTCTTCCCCGTATGTACAAATGAAAGTTCGGTTACCTAACTCGAACGTTCATTTGTACAAGTCTCGGGAGCTAACCATACCTCTCCATTCAAGAGAGGAAGTTTGCAGGAGTAATATTACTATGCAGGCATTCATGAAGCTGATTGTTGGGATACCTAGAGGATTCCATTTCAACATATCTTGGCCAAGGAGTAAATTAGGGTGGTTGCTACCTATCGGAAATTAAGCATGAAGGTCAATCATAACTATACGAGGCTAGAGATTTGAAATAGGAACCCTCCATGAGCAACCAATGAGCTGCCACAAATGGGTGAGAGCATTATGCTCTCAACTATTTTAAGCACTTATTCAGGCTCAAGGTATTTGCCACCATCATTGGGTACAAGTTATTCCTATGTGGCTAAGAGTTATGATTTACCATGACCAAGGAATAACAAGATCACACCCAATTTATATTGGGTGCAAGTTGTTCCTATGTGGCTAGAAGGTATGTCATGCCTTAGCCAAGGAACAACAGATCACACTCAACCCATGTTGAGTGCATGTCATTCATTTGTGGTTCTAGGTATGTTGTACGTTACCCAAGGAACAACTAATCATACCCAATGCATGTTGGGCACATGTCACTCCCTTATGGCAAAAAGATATGATACACCTTAGCCAAAGAATGACGAACATACTCAATGTATGTTGAGTGCACGTTATTCCTATGGATCTAAAGGTTATCATTATCCTAGCCAAGGAATGAAAAATCACACCCAACACATGGAGACCCTGATATGCGGACGATCAACATCGGAAACACTCTATTCAACCACACTCATGGTGTCAATGAGAGGCAATACAACAATCAACACTCAACCCTCCATTGTCAAAGCCACACTGCAACAAGGATAGGCCAACTCATGGCCTACCTCCGTCGTTAGGGTTTCAACCCCTATCACGGACCTTGATCAAGAATAAGCTTGGGGGAGGACCCCCACTTGAGGTAACTTGTATCACACCCACTATATTTTTATTTCAGATCATCCATTGCATACTTATTTTCCATTCATCCATCATCCACCTTGCATATATATATATATATATATATATATATATATATATATATATATATATATATATAATAGGTTAGATTTGCTTTCATCAAATAAAGATGTGCGGTAAGAATGATTTAGAATTTACATAGATGAAATGATGAATAGTTGCTCTGTTTTATTTTCTTAAGTCTCTAGTTTACAACTTGCTACTCTCCGAATATTGTTTTCATTGGTTTGAAATACTTTTACCTTAATTTGGAAGTTTTGGGTAGCAAAAGCTTAATCTAATTCTAGGTTGTTGCAAGACTAGAATTGGTAATAGGGCTGCTAGTCCTAGTTTGAAAGTAAAACTTAGATTTTCGGAGAAATTCTAAAAAGATTTAAGTTTCCCTAAATTGATTGGAAATACCTACCAAAGCCATATGATGTTCATGCATAGACAAAACCTTATGCATATGCTATTTGCTTTCACATTGAGCCTAGTCAACAAGTATAGACCTATGTGAGAAATCATTGAACTCTTTTTGAATTCAAGACTTCACTTGCACATGCTATACTTCTACACTAGGTGTAAGCAAAATGTCCATCATATCCACCATACCACAACAAAAAGAGAAACTCCATGTTATTCATGTTTAGCACTCTCTTCAAAATTCATTGCAAAGAAAGGGAGTAGAAGACATGGCTACAAAAAGAAAAAAAAAAGCATGCTTACCTCATAAGCATGAGAAAAAAAAAGAGAGAAAAGAAAAGTAGCCATGTTTCATCCTTGCAAAAAGAAAGAGAGATTATACCAAAAAGGAGTTATCTCAAGTATCCACATCCACTTCCACTCCATCACACATGCACTAGTCTTGAATCAAAAAAGTTTTGAATTGAATTCTCCTAAGGCTTACTCTTTTGACTTAGCTATATATGTGATGCAAATATGCCTACTTACTTTCCTTACCAAGCTCCACATACAAGCCATATTCAATGAGTAGGAATAGTAGAGGCACAATGCTTTGGTGAGGAAATATTTCCACTGTCCACAAAGGAGTGACTGAGGGAATCAAGTTGAGGTACTTAATATCTAAATTGAATTCCCCAGGATTTAAGTGGAACTTGATTTCTAGGCTATGTTTGCTCCAATTGCTATTTTACCTTTCAACTACTCATGAATATGAAAAAGCATAAGCCCCATGATAACTTAAGAAAGGTAGGGTATCATAGCTAATTTCTGCAATACTAGGTAGAGTATCTTGTTGTGCATTAGATACTTTTAAAAATAAGATATTGTAGCAACTCCTGATCATCAATCTAAAGTCTTGACTTTGCTCGGGACAAGTAAAGGATAAGCTTGGGGAAGTTTGTTGACGACTGTTATATACCAATTTCATCCGTCAATTTAACTCAGTTATGTGAAGGATTTGTCATTTCTTGCACACATCACCTTTCTATCTAACCCAATTCCACTTGGACATGGATAAATATGTGTATGCAGTATTTTATGCAGGAAATGAGGAAATGTAGAGGGACCAATCCTATAAAATATCATTCCAGCAGAAGTATCCAAGGAGATCCAACTGTGTATCACCCATATACATCAATGGGACCCACCTGGCAGCTACATGGAGAAAGCACACGAGAAACGGTGCAATGACCAGGTCGGCCGAACCAGGGGGTCGGCCGACCTGGTCTTTCCACCAAACTCGATCAACCTCCACGTGTTGGCTCCTCCCGGCTCCTTGGAGTCAATGGTGACTGATTCGCGCACTTTTTGTGGCGGGAACCAACCTCAACACTAGTATAAATAGGACCCCCTACCCCTCACTTCAACACACACCACTTGGGCATCATTCTATTGTATACACTATCTTCCATAGTCCTTAGAGGAGTTAGGATGTAGAGAGGAGAGCCTCTAGTCCCAAGTCAAAATTGGGAAAGGAGTAGAAGGAGTCTCTCTTCCCAATTCCACATTGGGAAAGGTATGGCTTATGTATTCCTTCTTGTATTTGTGACTTTGTGCTCAATAAAGATATTATCTTTAGTCTTCTTTTATACGTATACTTGGACAAAGTGTTTCTTGTTTGATTGTGGAGTCCATGTATGTGGAAGGTATAGTCTTTATGATTTCACTCTCATGATCACATCTTATGGTCATAAATACTATAGACCCCCACTATAGTCTATGTAGTTATGATATGATTAGGTTAATATGAATGACTTATGCTATGCTTCAACATTGGTTCAACGATGTTTAGGTTAGTCATTGCCTTAGGATGGCTTGTGCCATGGCTCCTAAGGTATTTGCTTAGTATGCTACCATGGTGCTAGGGTAATTAAGTAGCGTTGGATGTCTCGTAGACCCACGGATTGAAGAGGTAGGCAGTAGGTGGTGACAACCCTATCTATCCTTTCTAATCCTCCATGTTCGACTATGCCACAGGCTCTTGGCGGGAGTCACCCTAGTATTGCTAGGGGTAAGCCCGTGCCCTATGTGTTGAATAGCATCGCATATGAATTCATCATTGACGTGACCATTAGTATCTACCTAAGGCTATGTATATGTATTAGGAGCATTATAGGAGCAACTCTCTAACTCTCAATCCAATCTCCCTCTAGGACCCATTTTACCCTTTAGAATAGATTGCCTAGGTGTGTGTCACACTACCCCTGTTATCAACTTACCCCTGTCCGAATATTGGATTAGTATACCATACCTTGACCATAAGAGTAGTATATACTTTACTCCATTGTCTTCCTTTGGTATAAATACAATACCTTTGGGAATACTCATGGGTGAAATGCTACAACGATATCTTCCGCGCGCTTGCGGATCTCATCTCTTTACCGGAGATGATCTGTGGTGTTAAGAAATACTAATAAGCATTTCTGGCACCGTCGCCGGGGATGATTTGTTAGTATATCTTAGGAGTCGTCAACAGTGACCTCTTCCGAGGTCACGGCAGATACTGCGGAAGTTTCGGAGTCAACTGAAATCGGGATGACTTTGGAGCCAACAGCCGGTGATGTCGCAGGAGTGCCTGACATGCAGAAGAAGTCGCGCCAGTGTTGAGGCTGACAATAGCACTGAAGCCAACTTAGGAGCTGGCGATGGGTCCTGGAGTAGCGTCAGAGGTGCCGACTGAGACCACAGTAGCATTGGAGCCAGCGGTTGACACCACGCCAGAGCTGTCAGCTGAAGCCATGATGGTGCCGAAGCTAGCAATCGTCACTGCACTGGAGCTACTAAAAGCTTCGACTGCTGCAGCGCCAAAGTCAGTGCCACAGGAGGACGAGCTCCCAGAGATAGGCGCAACTAATTATGAATATATTATTGAGTCCATGCTCGTGCCATGGGCTCCAACACCTGTCTCTGACATTCTGGGGGCGTCGGCGGACCCGATGAAAGGTTTGAAGTCGATCCCTCTGTCCCTCTCGATAGAGAACACCTGCTCGAGTCTTTGCCAAGTCCAACTCGGCTTCGACTACGAGCACAATATCCTAGAGGCGGAGAGGGAGACTCTGAGGCGGTGGGGGAAGCTTCTCAAATTTAAGATGAAGATAACGTAAAGCCGTCTGGCTGATGAGAGAGGCTGCCTTGCGGCTGAGAAAACAAAACTATAGCATATGGATGAGCTCATGAACGACAGACAAGCTGCCATCAAAGCGCTAAAAGAGAAGACTCATCAAATTTATGACAAGGCGGTGGCTACTAATGACTTAGCAAAGGACCGTTTCGAGTTATTGATTAAGCTGAATTAGCAGCTCCTTCGACGCTAAGAGACGGCTGACAATAAGGAGTGTGTCGGTACCCTACGTACCGGATATCCCTTGAGATTGCAAAGATCACAAGGAAACTCCATCTACCAGATTTGAAGACCTTTGAAGGCCCCACATGTCAGGTATAACCGGACCTGCTTCTCTGACATGGTTAGTCCTAGGGCTGCCACGTGTATCATAAGACCGGAGCTATCGCCCACACATGGGAAAGCTCCGAACTAGATACAGGTATGGCATCCCCAGACCTAACCCCAGACAGAGGGAAGCTCCAGTGCCGACACGTGTCCAACAGCACCGGACCTACCCGTCCACGACGGTAAGCTCCAGAGCTACCACGTGGCCGATCGCCAGACCTTCAACTTCAACAATTAGGCTAGTGGACCCCCAACGACTCCGGGCCTTCAAGGAGCAATCAAAGACTTCAAGACTCGATTAAGTGTCATTAATGCCATATTAATGACACACGATCGGATGACCCTTAATACCGGTAACGACACTGTTAAGGCCCGTTACCGGGCTATTAAGGGTAATTAACCTCATTAATTGTGTATCAAGCATGTGTAACCGCCAGGGCCACATGTCGGGCCAGGCTAACGGTGTAACGACCAGTCCTTGTACTATAAAAGGACTGATCGACGATACACAAGGGAAAATCTCCAGACCTCTTCTGGACTCCCTGACCTAGACGAGCTTCTTCTTCTGGAGCTTCTTCTAGACTCACACGCTTAATACAACACCGACACACCCCGTGGAGTAGGGTATTATGCTCAGGTGGACCGAACCACGTAAATCTCTGTGTCTACTTGTCATTTACCTTCTTGAATCTCTGCGCGCCCATTATCGAACTACAACTCCACGATCTACCAATAGTAGTATCGACAGATCTGCCGGATCCAAACACCAACAGAGCGGGATCTCCAAATCAAAGGGACAGAGATCTCTCGGAAACTAGAGCATGGAGAGAAGGGTTTAGCTCTCCGTGTTGATCTGTTCAAATCCCGCTGCGAAGAGGAGAAGCAGCAGATATGGCAAGTGGGGTAGGAAGTCGCCAAGCGGGAGCTTGCTGTTTCTGCCAAAGACGATAAGTTGAAGGGGGAGGCGAAGAACCTGGTGATGAAGATGGACCGCCTGAACCTCTGTGATAAGCAAATTGCAGACCGGGAAAAGCAGTTGGCTGAGTGGATGCAGCAACATGCTAAGGAGGTCAAAGTATTCACAAAGGGAGGCTTCGCAGAGCTGACAACTGCTAGAAAGTCTTTGGAGGAGCTGCAGACCACCTAGAGAATTGAAGCGCAATAGATTTGGGACTTCTTAGGGTGTGCAAAGAATGCACTGGTGCCCCTGGGCTTTAGTCCAGTGATCCAGAGCCTGAAATTGGCCAAGCCCTAACAGCTTTGAACTCAACCGGAACCAAGCTCGAAGTGTTGGAAGATGTCATCAGCGACCAGCTTGAGATAGGGGGGAGGAACTTGGCCAAGTCAGTAGCAGAATATGTACGGACTTGTTTTCGCAGCCCTGACCCCTCTATCTCGCTAGCTCTGGTGCTTGAAGGGCCCATTGCAGGGATGGAGGAAGCTGCCAAGGCAGGCGTGCAGGACGCTACCCAGAAGATTGTTGTGTTGTTTCATCGCAACTCCAGTGACTATATATGACCTCTTCATCCTCTAAATTGATTTTGTATCGTCAATCTTGTTAAAACTTGGAACTTTGAATGAATGAAATTATGTTGAACTTCATATTTTGCCTTCATTTTTGTCATTGTCGTAGCTTGATTGGCCCCCTGGTAGATGTACTCAACGAGTTGAGGACATGTACCATCAAGTACCCGGCGTTGACTTGAAGCTTTTGTGGTAACTCCGAGCTCTGAGTAGAAGCTCCGGGTTCCTCCAGCAAGGACCCATAGGTCCCCGAAGCAGGTCTGGACCCCTCCGGGAGGGTCCTGGTCGATGTGGAGGAAGCTCTGGGCCCCTCCGGGAGGGTCTGGACAGTCCAGCGCCCAGTGTACTTCATTAGCAAAGTACTAAATGATGCCAAGACTCGATACCTAGAGGTGAACAAGATGCTCTACACAGTTCTCATTGCCTCCAAGAAGCTTCACCATTACTTCCAAGCTCAAAAGATCTCAGTGGTGACTTCTTATCCACTGCGTGCGATCTTGCATAATCCCAACTCTACTTGGAACATTGCAAAGTGGGCAGCGGAATTGGCCGAATTCGCTTGAATTCGTCCCAAGACAAGCGATCCATTGGTAGACTTTGTGGTGGAATGGACCCCTTCTCCATCAAACCCTGGGGGCCCTAGTGAGCAGAAGCCAGAACTCAAGGCTCCGGTCTTCACCGAGCCTCACTGGACCCTCTACTTCGACGGCTCCATGCAAAAGCAGGGGGCCGGAGCTGGAGTCCTTCTCCTCGCTCCAACCGGGGAGAAGGTAAAATACATGGTCCACCTTGACTTCAAGGCGACCAACAACATGGCGGAGTATGAAGCACTCATTTATGGACTAAAGGTGGCACTATCATATGGTGTCAAGCAGCTATTGGTCAAGGGATATTCGCATCTTATCATTAAACAGGTGAAGGTTGAATGCTCTTGTAACAATCCTCAACTAGCTGCTTATCTCCTTGAAGTCTAGAGGCTTCAGAAGGACTTCGAAGTCTTGGACCTCCACCATGTCCAGCGTGTCTATAATGTTGAAGCTGACGAACTCTCGACGAAAGCCTCAACCGAAGCTCCAGCTCCTGACAGAACCTTCGTTCAGAGGTTGTCAAAACCCACAGCTCAGCCTGTCGAACTGAGCGAAGGGGGCGAGACCAGCATCCCGAAGCTGGCAGTCCCGATGGCCCTGTTACCATGGCAGCCATCAAGGGTCGTAGGTGCTGTCGGAAGCTCCGAGCAACCCAGCACGCAAGACTCAAATGCTCAAGCTAGCTCTGATGCATGGATCTCGAAGATCCGGAGCTACTTGAAAGACAATATCCTTCCTGACGATGATGTATCCACTGACCGGATAGTCAGATTGGCTAAAAGATACATGCTAGTAGAAGGGGATCTCTACCAGCGCGGTGCCAATGGCGTCCTAATGCGGTGCATCACAAGGGAAGAAGGCTACGAGCTCCTCGCAGAAATCCATGGAGGCGAGTGTGGGAACCATGCGTCGTCCCGCACACTGGTCGGTAAAGCCTTCCGGCATGGCTTCTACTGGCCTACAGCGCTCCAGGATGCAACTGAGCTGGTGAAGAAATGCGAAGCATGCCAGTTCCATGCAAAGCAAATTCACACACCAGCTCAGCCTCTACAAATGATACCTCCTACATGGCCTTTCGTTGTGTGGGGGATGGACATCTTGGGACCTTTCCCAAGCGCCGTCGGAGGTTACAAGTTCCTGTATGTTGCCATTGACAAATTCACCAAATGGCCGGAAGCAACTCCAGTTGTGACAATAAACAAGCAATCAGCTATCAACTTCTTGCAGTCCATCGTATGCAGATTTGGAGTCCCGAACAAAATCATAACAAATAATGGGACCTGATTCACAAGCTCTGCTTTCTAAGGATACTGCAAAGACCTCGGCATCCAAGTCACTTATGCCTCCGTAGCTCACCTGGCAAGCAATGGCCAAGCCGAGAGAGCTAATGCAGAAATCCTAAAAGGACTCAAGACGTGCACTTATGAGCGCCTGAAAAAACATGGAGCCAACTGGATCAAAGAGCTTCCGCCCACTCTATGGGCCAACAGGACAACTCCAAACCGGTCAACTGGAGAGACACCCTTCTTCTTAGTGTATGGAGCTGAAGCAGTCCTTCCTCCGGAAATCACCTTGGGGTCGCTCCAGGTCCGAATCTTCGACGAAGCCACGCAGGACCAGCTTCGGCGTGAAGACCTTGACCTCCTTGAAGAGAAAGGTGCCGAGCAGCTGTTCGGAATGCCCGATACCGCCAAGCTCTTTGGCGCTATCACCAACGGCATGTTCACAGCCGACAGCTCGAGGAAGGCAATCTGGTGCTACGGAGAATACAATCTAGAGAAGGGTTAAACAAACTCTCCCCCAGCTGGGAAGGTCCCTTCCGAGTGATCGAAGTATCCCGTCCCCCATTGGGATTGCAAAGATCACAAGGAAACTTCATATACCAGATTTGAAGACCTCCGAAGGCCCCACATGTCAGTCGTAGCCGGACCTGCTCCCCCGACATGGTTAGTCCCCGGGTCGCCACGTGTATCACAAGACCGGAGCTATCACCCACACCTGGGAAGCTCTGGTCAGAATACCAATATGGCACCCCCGGACCTAACCCCAAACAGAGGGAAGCTCTGGTACTGACATGTGTCCAACAGCACCGGACCTACCTGTCCACGATGGTGAGCTCCAGAGCTGCCATGTGGCAACCGCCGGACCTTCAACTTCAACTATCAGGCCGGAGGACCCCCAACGGCTCCAGACCTTCATGGATCAATCAAAGACTTCAAGACCCGATTAACTGTCATTAATGCCATATTAATGACACACGATCGGATGGCCCTTAATAGTGGCAACAGCACTATTAAGGCCCGTTACCAGGCTATTAAGGGTAATTAACCCCATTTATTGTGTATCAAGCATGTGTAACCACCGGGGCCACCTGTCGGGTTAGGCTGACATTGTAATGACCAGTCCTTGTACTATAAAAGTACTGGTCAACGATACACAAGGGACGGTTCCTGACCACCGCTGAACACTCTGAGCTAGACGAGCTTCTTCTTCTGGAGCTTCTTCTAGACTCCCAAGCTCAATACATCACCAACACACCCCGTGGAGTAGGGTATTACGCTCAGGCGGCCCGAACCACATAAATCCCTATGTTCAAGTGTCTTTCACTTTCTCGAATCTTTGCGCGCCAATTACCGAACTACAACTCCTAGATCTACCAAAAGTAGTGTCGGGAGATCTGCCGGTTCCAAGCACCGACAGTTGGCACGCCAGGTAGAGGTGCCCGAGATTTCGAGTATGGTGAACTCAGCTGCTGGATCATCCAATGGCAACCCTGCCGTTCAACCCGTTGGAGGCAATCCCTCCAACATGCAGCAACCAGCAGCTGTTGTGACTCCAACAGGAGTCATGCCTCCACCACCACCGCCTGCACCAACACGTCAAGCTGAGCAGCGTGACGGTGCATCGCGTCAGTCACTGCATCGACAAACAACAACAATCCTGAACACGCGCTTCATGCAGCGCGTGCTCTCCTACCACGTCCACCACCTCCAGGTGCATCCCAGGGTGCAATGGAGCAGTGGAGGGCTGATGTGGAACACCTGGTTGCAGCAGCAGCTGACCGCATTAGCAACCACGGTCCTCCTCCTTCGGGGCAGGCCCCATCGCAGCGCCGGACCGTGTCTGGCAGACTTGGTCCGCATGCTTCCCATAATAGGAGGCGTGCTGCGTCACAACAAGTTACGTCGCTACCCTTCGGGGTGCGACGTACTCATATGCTAACAAGGATGTCAACTCATGACCTCCGAGCAGAGCTTGACCGCCGTTACCGTCAACAGGATGGCCGTGTCCATATCGAGCGTGCTCGCGAAAGGCGAGAAGCTCGAGACAGCTCTGCTCCCGAGGGAGTAGGAGGAGGTTTTTCTGCACTGGCCATGCAGCTACGCATGGTCAGATGGCCACAAAAGTTTCGGCCACACCTGCCAGAGAAGTTTGACGGGATTGTTAACCCCACCGAGTTTCTCCAAATTTACACCACCGCAATCCTTGCGGCCGGAGGTAACGAGGCTGTAATGGCCAACTACTTTCCAGTAGCCTTGACTGGGACCGCTAGGTCCTGGTTCATGAGCCTTCCTCACAACTCTATCAATAGTTGGGAGGAATTGTGCCAACAGTTCACTGCCAATTTCGGGAGTTCATACACCCGACCAGGCACCGAACTGGACCTTTTTGCAGTGGTGCAAAAGGGGGGAGAATCCCTGCGTTCATTCATTCAGAGGTTCTCCCAGGTACGAAACACCATTCCTTATATCTCTAGCGCTTCTGTCATCATGGCATTTAGACAGGGCGTGCGAGATAAGAAGATGCTGGAGAAGCTGGCAGTCAAGGAGATCACCAGCGTCACGGAGCTCTTCAGCTTGGCAGACAAGTGTGCCAAAGCTGCGGAGGGCCATGAGATGCACTCCAAACCACCTCCGGAGGATGGAAAAAAATCCTCCAATGGTGAAGCCACTACCCCCCAGGAGTGGAAAAAAGAAGAAAAAGTCCAACGGCAAAAAGAAGCCGTCGGCCGGCACATCCACCGCTGCAGCTGCTGCAGCTCCGGGTGGCCGGGGGCCGCGCCCTGAGAAACGACCTCGGCCGTCCTCTGAAGACGGTGAAAACTCCAAAATCTGGTGTCCTATCCACAAGTTTAACGGCCACAACTTGGAGGACTGTCGGGAGGTCCAAAACCTTGCTGAGCGCTACCACAAGCGCCGGGAAGAAGTTCCTTTCCGTCAGAGGGAAGGAAAGCAGAAAATCGACGAAGCTCCGCCTGAAGAGGAGTTGGGCTTCCAAGACCCTAAAAAGGTTCTGAAGGCTGTGTACACCTCCGTCGACGACAACTCCGACGTCTCCGACAATGAGCGTCGGAAGATCATGAACACCATCTTTGGTGGTTCATGGGACATTACCTCCCGCCGTGTCCTCAAGACTATGCGGTGGGACATGGCCTCAGTAGCTCCTACAGCCAGGGCGGAACCTCATCAGAAGTGGATGGACACTACCATCACTTTTGATGCTTTGGACTACCCTCGTAACATGATCGGAGCTGGCCAGCTACCTCTAATGGTATCACCTACCATAAACAACATTCAACTCCATCATGTAATGGTGCATGGAGGTTCTCCGACCTTCGGACCTTCGCCCTTCCCGACCTTTCTCCGGAGTAGGTTCGGGGGCCATAACACCGCTTAGTGCCATTACTCTCCCTGTGAGCTTCGAGACTCGGGAGAATTATTGCACTGAGAAGTTGATCTTTGACGTTGCTCAGATCAACTTGCCATTCAACGCCATTCTGGGCAGGCCTGCCTTGTACAAATTCATGGCTGCTGCTCATTATGGCTACCTGGTGTTGAAGATGCCGACACCAGTTGGCGTTCTCCGAATCCGCGCAGACCGTACCACCGGAGTGACTGCTCTGGAGGAACTACATGCGCTTGCTACAGCACAGGAGGAAGAATACAGGCAGGAGCAAGCTCCAAAACCCCGAGCATTCGTCAGCGAGGCTCAACCTCCGCACCTCGCGTGCAACCAAGCGACGACGCCGACATCCCCGTCAAAGTCGTCCAAATCAGTTCCAATGCTGCTCAGACCACCCGTATATCGGGAGGTCTGAATGACAAATAGGAACTCGCGCTCATCACTTTCCTCTGGGCTAGCGTCGACGTGTTTGCCTGGCAACCGTCAAAAATGCTTGGGATCCATAGGGAAGTGATCGAGCATAAACTGAAGATCTATCCCGACGCTCGGCCTGTACATCAGAAGCCTCGGAAGCAATCCATAGAGCGACAGAACTTCATACGACAAGAAGTGAAGAAGTTGCCCGAAGCTGGATTCATCCGAGAAGTCTTCCATCCAAAATGGCTGGCAAACCCAGTCGTTGTACCCATGGCCGGCGGGAAGCTTCGGATGTGTATCGACTACACAACACTAAATAAGGCATGCCCAAAAGATCCATTCCCACTACCTCGAATAGATCAGATAGTGGATTCCACCTCCGGGTGTGAATTACTGTGTTTCCTAAACGCATATTCTGGGTACCATCAAATCAGAATGTATAGGGAAGATGAAGAACATACTTCTTTTATCACAGTAGATGGATTGTACTGTTATACTGCCATGCCTTTTGGTCTCAAGAATGCAGCTTCAACATTTGTACGAGCTATGTACAAAACCTTTGGAGAGCTCATCAGAGACGTAGTGGAAGTGTATGTTGAAGACATCGTAGTCAAAATCAAGGACAAGGAGTCACTCCTTGACACCTTGCAAGCTGTCTTCGACAAGCTGCGGGTCACCCGCATGAAGCTGAACCTAGACAAGTGCGTCTTCGGGGTTAGCTCCGGAAAGCTTCTCGTTTTCCTGGTAAACCACCGGGGCATAGAGGTAAATCCGGCAAATATTAAAGCCATTGAGGAGATGCGGCCACCAGTTTGCATCAAAGATGTCCAGAAACTGACTGGATGTCTAGCCGCCCTCAGCCGGTTCATCTCAAGACTGGCGGAACGGGCGCTACACTTATTCAAGCTATTGAAGAAGTCCGGACCATTTCAATGGTGAAGAAGCAGAAAAGGCGTTCCAAGAGCTAAAGCAGCTCCTCACCACTCTACCAACCCTGGTAGCTCCGAACCCTGGTGAGCCCTTACTGCTTTACATTTCAGCAACCGACGAGGTTGTCAGCATGGTCCTGGTCGCGGAGAGACCAGAACCATCACAAGCGCAGGAATCCAGACCCCTCCGGGAGGCTCCGGAGGTTCCTGAAGGAGAGTCTAGGTCCCAGCCCCCAGACTTGGATCAACAGGGAGTTATCCCAGAAGACTTGGACCCTTCCAGGAGGATCCGGGTCACTCCAACAGAAGCTGCGGGTTCCTCTAGCAGGAATCCGGAAGTCCCCGAAGCAGGTCCGGACCCCTCCGGGAGGGTCTGGGTCGACGTGGAGGAAGCTTCGGGCCCCTCTGGGAGGGTCCGGACAATCCAACGCCCAGTGTACTTCATTAGTGAAGTACTACATGATGCCAAGACTCGATACCTAGAGGTACACAAGCTGCTCTATGCAGTTCTCATCGCCTCCAGGAAGCTTCGCCACTACTTCCAAGCTCACAAGATATTAGTGGTGACCTCTTACCCACTGCGTGCGATCTTGCATAGTCCCAACTCTACTGGGAACATTGCAAAGTGGGCAGCAGAATTGGCCAAATTCGATCTTGATTTCATCCCAAGGCAAGCGATCAAGAGTCAAGCATTGGCAGATTTTGTGGCGAAATGGACTCCCTCTCCATCAAACCCTGGGGGCCCTAGTGAGCAGAAGTCGAAACTTAAGGCTCCCGTCTTCACCGAACCTCATTGGACCCTCTACTTTGACGGCTCCATGCAAAAGCAGGGGGCCGGAGTTGGAGTCCTTCTCCTCGCTCCAACCGGGGAGAAGGTAAAATACATGGTCCACCTTGACTTCAAGTCGACCAACAACATGGCGGAGTATGAAGCACTCATTTATGGATTAAAGTTGGCACTATCATACGGTGTCAAGCAGCTGTTGGTCAAGGGAGATTCACAGCTCATCATTAAACAGGTGAAGGGTGAATGCTCTTGTAACAATCCTCAATTAGTTGCTTATCTCATTGAAGTCCAAAGGCTTCAGAAGGACTTCGAAGTCCTGGATCTCCACCATGTCCAGTGTGTCCATAACGCTGAAGCTGAGGAACTCTCGACGAAAGCGTCAACCAGAGCTCCGGCTCCTGACGAAACCTTCATCCGGAGGTTGTCAAAACCCACAACTCAGCCTGCCGAACTGAGCGAAGGGGGCGAGCCCAGCATCCCGAAGCTGGCGGTCCCGATGGCCCTGTTACCATGGCAGCCATCAAGGGTCGTAGGTGCTGCAGGAAGTTCCGAGCAACCCAGCACGCAAGACTCAAATGCTCAAGCAAGCTCCGATGCATGGATCTCGGAGATCCAAAGCTACTTGAAAGACAATATCCTTCCTGACGATGATGTATCTGCTAACCGGATAGTCGGATTGGCTAAAAGATACACGTTGGTAGAAGGGGATCTCTACTGGCGCGGTGCCAACAGCGTCCGAATGCGGTGCATCACAAGGGAAGAAGGCTGCAAGCTCCTCGCAGAAATCCATGGAGGAGAGTGTGGGAACCACGCGTCTTCCCGCACGCTGGTCGAGAAAGCCTTCCGGCATGGCTTCTACTGGCCTACAACGCTCCAGGATGCAACTGAGCTGGTGAAGAAATGCAAAGCATGCCAGTTCCATGCAAAGCAAATTCATACACCGGCTCAGCCTCTACAAATGATACCTCCTACATGGCCCTTCGCCGTGTGGGGGATGGACATCTTGGGACCTTTCCCAAGAGCTGTCGGAGGTTACAAGTTCCTGTATGTCGCCATTGACAAGTTTACCAAATGGCCGGAAGCAACTCCAGTTGTGAAAATAAACAAGCAATCAGCTATCAATTTCTTGCATTCCATAGTATGCAAATTTGGAGTCCCGAAAAAAATCATAACAGATAATGGGACCCAATTCACAAGCTCTGCTTCAAGGATACTACGAAGACCTCGGCATCCAAGTCAGCTACGCCTCCGTAGCTCACCCGGCAAGCAATGGCCAAGCCGAGAGGGCAAATGCAGAAATCCTGAAAGGACTCAATACGTGCACATATGAGCACCTGAAAAAGCATGGAGCCAACTGGATTGAAGAGCTTCCACCCACTTTATGGGCCAAAAGGACTACTCCAAAACGGTCAATTGGAGAGACACCCTTCTTCCTGGTGTACGGATCCAAAGTAGTCCTTCCTCCGAAAATCACCTTGGGGTCGCTCCGGGTCCGGGCCTCCGACGAAGCCACGCAGGACCAGCTTTGGCATGAAGACCTTGACCGCCTTGAAGAGGGAAGCTGTCGAGCATCTGTTCGGAATGCCCGATACCGCCATGCTCTTTGACGCTATCACCAACGGCATGTTCACAGCCGACAGCACGAGGAAGGTGATCTGGTGCTATGGAGAATACAATCCAGAAAAGGGTTAAACAAACTCTCCCCCAGCTAGGAGGGACCCTTCCGAGTGATCAAAGTATCCCGTCCCGGATGCGTTCGCTTGGTAACCGAGGATGGGACACCTCTCCCAAATCCTTGGAAAATTAAGCACCTCTGTAAGTTCTACGCTTAGTATCACAGAGGTGAGTCTATAATTACATAAGGTGTATGTTATAGAGTCATTGTACATAGTCGGGTAGCTCCTCCGGGAGGGCAGCCGGACCTACACTGTTAGGTCCGCAATGCCCATGCAACATTTGTCACAGTCTCAGAACTAAAAGTGTAGCTAGCTACCTTGGGTCAAACGAGAAATGAAACACACTTAGCCTGGTTCTGTACCCTAAGGGTGTACTTGTTTCCCTTGTACCCCATACCTATAATGAAAGACATCATTGTGTGAAAACAGACTCCACGTGCATTTACTTTGTACATGCTCAATATTTTTTATTTTTCTCTTTATTGTCTATAACAAAGTTGTGCAATTCTTAAGAAACATAAGCTCGACCAGTTCATGTACAATTCGAGTTGCATTGTCTGTACTTCCGGGTTCAAGCATTGTTGATGGCCTACATGTCTGAATGTTGCCAAGCCAATCTAGGGCCGGAGTGTGCTATCGACTTAGCCTGGTCCTGCAACCTAAGTATGCCACTCTATATACACCCCGGAAGGCCGAAGTAAGGCGAGTCCAGAAACAATCGGACCCGGAGGAAGCAGGACGGAGCTCTTGATTGTACTTAGGATTGTGTTCAACCTAAAACTTTCTCTTGAACAGTAAGCCGCAATGAAGTTATAGATAAGAAATGAATTTTACTGTTTTTCTTGACTTTAGTGTGCAGGAAAAATAAATAAGCTACGACATCCTCTAGGCGGCCTGTGCTCAATGTTCAAACATTGACATTGAACATATCCGGAGCTACTCAGTTCTGGTAAAGCTGGGAGGCAAGTCGTCAACGTGAAGATGGTGGAAAGACTCTAAAGTGGAGTCTAACATTGACACAACACGTGTTGACGGAGGTCACTGCCGGAGCTACCAAAGCTCTGACACCCTAGAGGATTAACCATCAATGCTCCGGAGTTACTAAGCTCCAGCGATGGTCAATGCCAGGAGCCACTAAGCTCCGACAGCCTCAGGGGGCCTACACTATCGAAGACTTCGGACCTACATTCTACAAGTTTGAAGCATGCAAGTCTTCAACAACTATTACATCCTCTTGGTACATGTTCACAATCAAATTGTGTACATCTACTAGGGGGCCAAGCGAGACAAAGGTGTTGAAGACAAAAAATAAAATTCGAATTCACAAAAATTTGGATTTCATTCATCTGGAGACAAGAGATTACAAAATTGGGAAGGAAGAAGAGAAAGTACAAGCGGGAGCTACAGGGAGACGATCTTAGACCCTATGGAAGAATTGGGCAACCTTCTGGGCCACCTCTGACACGTTGGCTCGAGCGGCTTCACCCTCTCCTTCGATGGGGTCCAAAGGGAATTGAGGGTCCCGGCTGGTGTAGCACGTCAGCATATACTATGCGACGTTCTTTGCCAAGGACTGACCCTCTGTTTCCAATTGGTACACGATGACATCACCCACCTTGGAGAGCTTGCTGTCTACTGACCCTAGCGCCTCCAACGCCAGGTCCAGCTCTGGCTTCGGATCATCCGGACGCATGGGACTGAAGCCCATTGGCGTCAGCGCGTCGTTGGCCTTGCCCAGGAAGTCCCAAACTTGTCGGGACTCCACAGCCCTTGCACCATGCATCTCCATCAAGGATCTTTTGGCCGCCGCTAGCTCTGAGCTCTCCCGAGCAAGGTGCTCCACCTCTTTGGCATTTTGCTAAATCGTTTCAGCAACTTGCCTTTCGAGCTTGCTGAGCTCTTCCTCCCGGAGGTGGATCTTGTTCTGGCGTTTGACCAAATCTCTCTCCCGGCCCTGCACTTTCTTCTCCCGGGCGGCGATGGCATTCTCCTGCTTGTAGAGTTCCTGCCCTCGCTCCCAGGCTTTCTTCTCCTCCTCCTTGCAACGCTCAAATTTCTTGGTGCGTTCTTCAGGGCTCTTATCAGCCAGAGCTGTCTTTTGGACAAGCTCCTCCTCCCTCTTCACGAGGTCGTCTCGCTGCTCCAGGAATTTCTGCTCTTCATCTTCGAGCCGTTTTTCCCGAGCCTCAAGAGCCTCCCGGCGCTTGACGAGACTATCGTGGATGGCAGAGAGCCTTTCCTAGCGTTCATCCGCCGTGTTATTGTAGCCTTGGCCTGCTCATAGATGGCCTGGGACTGGTTGTCGAGGATTCGCGTCATGCTTTCCCTCTTATCCAACAACTTTCCCCAGTACTCCAGGTGGGCTTTCTCCCTTCGCACCCACTCCTTGTCGTCAGCCAGCCTCGACTGTGCCAGCTTGGTCTCAAAATGGAGTCAGTTGCGCCACCTCCTAAGGGTTTGGCGCTCCTCCTCGAGGGCCTTGCTATCGTGGTAGAAGGCAGTTGAACCCGGCGAAGGCTGGAGCAAGCGTTGTCGATAGACAACAATAGAGAGATCGGGTCCGGACCTGCCGGAGTCATCTTCGCTGGCTCCAGCAGATCTTCAGCAACAAAAATTGGATCCCACTCTACAAGAGCGGTACCCTGAGCTTCCACGGCACTGGGGCTATCCTCCGGGATAGCCTCGGCCACCGCCAAGGAAGTGCTTGCAGCAGAAGTACCGACCTCCAGAATTGGTTCCAAAGGCCCAGCCGTCGGTTCATCAACAATTGGTCCCTCCGGCGGGGGGCCAGCAGCTTCATCTTGACACTTTGGCTCGGCAACGGGCACCTCCGGGATCACTGCTTCCAGAACGGGCATTGAAGGTTCGGCCGGAGCAGAAGCTACTTCTGGCTCCAGCACAGGCGCTTCTCCCGTCTATGGTTCGGGTGCTGGCGCTTCAGCCATCATGGGCACACGATCAGATGTCCCTTAATACTGGTAACAGCACTATTAAGGCCCGTTACCAGGCTATTAATGGTAATTAACCCCATTTATTGTGTATCAAGCGTGTGTAACCACCGGGGCCACCTGTCGGGCCAGGCTGACATTGTAACGACCAATCCTTGTACTATAAAAGGATTGGTCGACGATACACAAGGGACGGTTCCCGACCACCGCTGAACACTCTGAGCTAGACGAGCTTCTTCTTGTGGAGCTTCTTCTAGACTCCCGAGCTCAATACATCACCAACACACCCCGTGGAGTAGGGTATTACGCTCAGGCGGCCCGAACCACGTAAATCCCTGTGTCCAAGTGTCTTTCACTTTCTTGAATCTTTGCGCGCCCATTACCGAACTATAACTCCTTGATCTACCAAAAGTAGTGTTGAGAGATCTGCCGGTTCCAAGCACTGACATGCCGGATCCAAACACTGAGAGAGCGGGATCTCCAAATCAAAGGGACAGAGATCTCTCGGAAACTAGAGCATGGAGATAAGGGTTTAGCTCTCCGTGTTGATCTGTTCAAATCCCGCTGGGAAGTGGAGAAGCAACAGATATGGCAAGTGGGGTAGGAAGTCACCAAGCGGGAGCTTGCTGTTTCTGCCAAAGAGGATAAGTTGAAGGGGGAGGCGAAGAACTTGGCGATGAAGAAGGACCGCCTGAACCTCTGTGAGAAGAAAATTGCAGATCGGGAAAAGCAGTTAGCTGAGTGGATGCAGCAACATGCTAAGGAGGTCAAAGTATTCACAAAGGGAGGCCTTGCAGAGCTGACAACCGCTAGAAAGTCTTTGGAGGAGCTGCAGACCACCTAGAGAATTGAAGTGCAACATATTTGGGACTTCTTAGGGCATGCAAAGAATGCACTGGTGCCCCTGGGCTTCAGTCCGGTGATCCAGAGCTTGAAATTGGCCAAGCCCTAATAGCTTTGAACTCAACCGGAACCAAGCTCGAAGTGCTGGAAGATGTCATCAGCGACCAGCTTGAGATAGGGGGGAGGAACTTGGCGAAGTCAGTAGAAAAATATGTACTGACTTGTTTTCGCAGCCATGACCCCTCTATCTCGCTAGCTCCGGTGCTTGAAGGGCACGTTGCAGAGATGGAGGAAGCTGCCAAGGCAGGCGTGCAAGACAGTACCCAGAAGGTTGTTGTGTTGTTTCATCGCAACTCCAGTGACTATATAGGACCTCTTCATCCTCTAAATTGCTTTTGTATCCTCAATCTTGTTAAAACTTGGAACTTTGAATGAATGAAATTCTGTTGAACTTCATATTTTGTCTTCGTTTTTGTCATTGTCGTAGCTTGATTGGCCCCCTGGTAGATGTACTCAACGAGTTGAGGACATGTACCATCAGGTACCTGGCGATGACTTGAAGCTTTTGTGGTAACTCTGAGCTCCGAGCTTTTGCGTTAGCTCTGAGCTCCGAGCTTGATCTATGATAGCACCGGGATTAGTGTTCCGGCTGCACCCATCGTCAACGAGAAGAACATCGACGGCGGGCCCCCTAGGTGCTGCCGGATCTATATGCTTTAGTAGCGCCCACCATCAGCATTAAGAAGCATCGACGGTGGGCTCCATGGAAGGTGTCGAAGCTCTCAGAACGATCATGTAATTCATTTGTCCTGCACATGAGAGACAAGAAAAGTAGTAAATTGCTTCTTCTTGCCTATAGTTTAGTTGGGGCTTACTATCCTTCCTTGAACTCTGGGTCTTAATCAATTCAACGTGATAATACTAGTATATTGGTTGTACTTTTATAGGTCCGTGTTCTTCTCGGACCCGCCTTACTTTGACGCAACACCAGAATAGGTAGAGTGGTGTACTTAGGGTGTTGGACCAGGCTAAGTCTGTAGCGCACTCCGGACCTATCATTGGCATTGGTATTCAGGCGAGTAGGCCATCTAGCAAACACTAGATTCCAAAAAAAGACTACCAATAATACTTGAATAAGTATCACATGAATTATTAGAAACCCATTTTCAAAAGTATTGCACAGCTTCACTATTACCAAGAAGGTAAAGTGAAATTAAATAAGAGCATGCTCAAAGTAAATGCACGTAGAGTCTATTTTAATGTAATTGTATTTCGTAGTAGGTCTGGATAACAGGGGAGGTAAAGACACACTTAAAGTACAGAACCAAGTTAAGCATGCTATACATCTTAGACCAACCCCACTCTGTTCATAGACACTATGAAATACTATACAAAAATAGACTCACCTCCGCGCTAAGTGTAGAACTTAAGGAGGTGCTCTATATTCCAGGGGTTGGGAAGCGGTGTCCCATCCTCTATTGCCAAGCGAACGCATCCGGGGCGGGACACTTTTATGACTCGGATGGGATCCCCAGCTGGGGGAGAGCTTGTTCAGTCCTTCTCGAGAAAGTATGTGTCGCAACACCAGATTGCGTTCTACGAGCTGACGATTACCCACATGCCTTTGTTGATAGCGCCGAAGCGTCTGGCAGTATCGCACATTTTGGACAGCTGCTTGGCACCTTGCCTCGTCGTCAAGGTCTAGATCATCACACCGGAGCTGGTCCTGCGTGGCTTCATCATAGGTTCAGACTCAGAGAGATCCAATGGTGACTTCTGGAGGGAGAACACCTTCCGCTCCGTACACAAGGAAGAAGGGTGTCTATCCTGTAGCTCGGCTGGGTGTTGTCCGACTTGCCCATAGTGCAGATGGAAGTTCCTCAATCAAGTTGGCACCATGCTTTCTCAAGCGTTCATAGGTGCAGGTCTTGAGTCCTTTTAGTATTTCAACATTTACTCTCTCAGCCTGGCCATTGCTTGCCCGGTGCGCTACTGATGCGTAGATGACGTTGATGCCGAGGTATTCGCAATATTCCTGAAAGGCTGCACTTGTAAATTGGGTCCCATTATTAGTAATGACTTTGTTCGGGACTCCAAATCTGCAGACTATGGACTTCAAGAACTTGATTGCTGATTTTTTGTTGATAGTCAGAACTAGAGTTGCTTTCGGCCACTTCTGAACTTGTCGATGGCGACATAGAGAAACCGATACCCTCTGATGGCTTTGGGAAATAGTCTCAAAATATCCATCCCCCACACAATGAATGGCCATGAGGGAGGAATCATCTGCAGTGACTGAGCTGGTGTGTGGATCTACTTTGCATGGAACTGGCATGCCTCACATCTCTTGACCAGCTCGACTGCATCCTGGAGAGCTGTAGGCCAGTAAAAATCATGTCGGAAGGCCTTACCAACTAGCGTGCATGATGAAGCATGATTCCCTCACTCGCCTCCATGGATTCCTGCAAGTAGCTCGCAGCCATGTTCACGGGATATGCACTGCAATAGGATGCCATTGGCGCCATATCAGTAGAGATCCCCTTCTACAATGTGTATCTCTTAACCATCCGGATGACCCGTTCAGCGGATACGTCTTCATCAGGAAGGATGTTGTCTTTCAAGTAGTCCCGGACCTCTGAGATCCATGCACCAGGAATAACTTGAGCTTCTAGATCTTGCACGCCTGGTTGCTTGGAGCTTCCTGTGATGCCTACGATCCTTGGTGGGCACCATGGTAACAGGGCCACCGGGACCGCCAGCTTCGAGGTGCTGGTCTCGCCCCCTTCACCCAGTTCAGTAGGCTGGGCGGAAGGTGCTGGTAATCTTCTCACAAAAACTTTGTCGGGTGTCGGAGCCCCGGTTGAAGCTTTCGTTGAGAGGTCTTCAGCTTCAGCATTGCTGGCAGACTGGATATGGCATAGGTCCAGAACCTGGAATTCCTTCTGCAACTTCTGGACTTAAATAAGATATGCTGCTAGTTGAGGATTGTTGCAGCAACATTCACCTTTGACTTGTTTCATAATGAGTTGTGAATCCCCTTTGGCCAGCAGCTGATGGATGCCACAGCCTAGCGCCGTCTTCAGTCCGTGTAACACCCTCATTTTCATCCATCATGCATTACATTCATTCTTATGCATGCCTAACATAATGCAACACAAAAAAGAACAATATTGAAATGAATTAGAACCAAAACAGCAATTAAAAACCTGGCTTAGTACGGACTTGTCCGGATTGGACCACGAACTAGTCTGATTTAGCTACTGTTGTTCCACGGACTTATCCTATTATTGCTATAGATTGGTCTAGAAATTGTTTATGTTGTCCTCTGAACTTTTCTGTTAATTTTACGAACTAATCCAGTTTTGGTTATGTTCCCATCCGGACTTGTCTGTTGCCATGTACGGACTTGTCCGATAGTCGCTACTGGAACTCTTTAGAGTTAACCGGTAAATCCCAAAACTAGTCCGCATCAACTTTCTGTACAACCCCCGGACTCATCCGGCATAGTACTGGACTTGTACGTTGAACTCTCTGTTCCTGTAATACCCTCATTTTCATGCATCATGCATTACATAAGTTCATATACATGTTTAACATTAATCCACATAAAATTGAGCAAGGTTAAAATGAATTTAGAGTAAAACCGCGCTCAAAAGTTGTGAGGAGTGGGGACTAGTCCATTTTCGGTGCGTACTAGTCTGATTTCTCTCTGACCTCGCTCGGACATGTCCGTTTTAGTGCGGACTATTCCGGTTTTTGCCTCTGTACAGTTTCATACTTGTCCGATCTATTGCAGACTAGTCTGGTGTACCAAATCCTTGAAAATTTTGCTAAGTCCCTAGACTTGTCCGGACTTGTCCGACATCTAGCGGACTTGTCCGTTTTTCCTCTTACTAAAATCGGACTTGCCCGGTTTTGGCCGGACTTGTCTGATTTTCCTCTGACCAAGTTCGGACTTGTCCGATATAGTCTAGACTTGTCCGTTTTTGCCTCTGTCAATCTTCGGACTAGTCCGACCTTTTGCGAACTTGTCCGCTAAATTGCGATTCCGAGTTGATCTTCTATTTCACGGCTTGTTTTTGGGTTTTACCTTAAGTGGGCTAAGGACGTCGTGTCTAACTCTTTTTGGAGCCCATGTGGGACCCTACACCAGCCTCAACCCACCCCAACCTCGAATCCATTGAAACCCTAGCCCTCCACCCCTATATAAACAACCCCACCTCTTGACTTTACATCTGTAACACCTTCATTTTCATGCATCATGCCCTACATACATTAATATACATGTTTAACATTAATCCACATAAAGAGGAACAAGTTTAAAATTTATTTGGAACAAAACCGCACTTAAAATGCTGAAAAGTGCGGACTAATCTGATTTTGGTGAGGACTAGTCCGATTTCTCTCTGACCTCGAACGAACTTGTCTGTTTTTGCTGCAGACTAGTCTGTTTTTGCCTTTGGAAACTTTCAGACTTGTCCAGTCTTATGCGGACTAGTCAGGTGTTCCAAGAATCCTTGAAATTTTGCTAAGTCCCTAGACTTGTCTGGACTAGTCAAGTGTTCCAGCGGACTTGTTCGTTTTCCCCTCAGACTAAAGTCGGACTTGTCCGATTTTTGGCCAGAGTTGTCCGATTTCTCTCTGGACAACTTCAGACTAGTCTGGTCCTTTTCGGACTTGTCCGATATTTCGCGACTCCGAGTTGATCTTTTGTTTCACGACTTGTTTCTTGGGTTTTACGTTAATGGGCATAGGTACGTCGTGCCTAACTCTTTTAGAGGCCATGTGGGACTCTAAACCGGCCCCTACTCATCTCAAACTCGAAATCCATCTAACCCTAGCTTCCACCTCTATATAAACAACCCCACCCCTTGGCTTGACCTCTATTTGCCACTTTTCCACCCCACCCAAACCCTAGTTCGTGAGGAGCCACCATCAAGGAGGGAGGAGGAGATCCCAAGGAAGAAGAAGAGGAGGAGGAAATGAGAGAGGATCAAGATCTCCATCAACCTTGAGTTCTTCATCACCAATTCATCTCCAAGTTCTTCATGAACTCTAGATCATCAAGATCCAAGTGTTACCTCCAAGATCCCTGATTCAATGGAGTTCTAAACACCTTGTATACTTTATATTCTTTTTTTCTTACGTGAATCCAATCCCGTTTTCCCAAATTTACGTCGATCTAGAAAACCCTAGTTCGCTAGTTCTGCGAAGTGCGGACTAGTCCGGCCTTCTGCAGACTAGTCCGGTTTTGCTGACTAAATTGTGTTGAATTAATTCTAAAAGTAGATCTAATCAAATCCAAACCTGTATAAACTTGTTAAAATCTATTAGAACTAGTTAGTGATCATTGAAAGAAATCTATTAACAAGTTCTACCTTACATTTGCATTAATCATGCATGTCATGTAATATTGAGTAATATATGTGCACTCTTTGATTGTGTCTCTTGTCTTGTATGTTTATTGTGTGGATTAGACGGATTTGCGCTAGAGAGTGCCGTGGAGGATCTCCATCACCAAGAGTTTGAAGGATTTGACTCGAATCAATCCCAAGAGTAGGGCAATTGTCCTTGAAGCATATTGATCCTGTTTTAAAATAAATGTTTTGTTTGCAAACTGCATGCTTGTGTCAATTTGATGAGAATCCTATGGTAGGAAGTTTACTAGCTTTGTGTAACCACCCTTGTCACCTGGAATATATGGTAGAGAGTCGGGATGGGATTTTTTTTACCTTTTGCTTCACTTAATTAATCGGGATGGAAGAACAACTACACTACTTAATTTAATTATGCATTAATGAGATTGTGGTTGACATGAACTGGTTAAATTTGATATGGTAATGGGTGATCTAAGCAAGCGTGGTATGTGGATGGGTTGGATGTATGGTGATTTACTTGCTTTAGATCTAAGGACCAGTTCGTGGAGCGACCATCCAGGATTTACAGTGCCACCACGAGGCCAAGTATGGGTGCAGCGTAGCTGATTAATTAAGGCTTTGCGAGTGCTATTTGGACCTTTAAGGATGCTGGGGAAGGGGTAGTCGGATTGGGTTTGTTGATGATTGGTGGGACTACCCTGGGATCCGAATGGCTCAGAGGGGGCCCTTGGTTTGAAGATGTGCTCAGTTGGAGACATCGCCACCGGTGAAACCTCAGTGGGGTCTAAATAGGCTAGTAATCCCTTTGTAAAGGCTATTTTGTGATCTCTTGGCCACACACCTACAAAAGTGTGAGATGACATAATTGAGATTCTTTAGCCATCGAAAGGTGATAAAATCACAAACACGTGGGTAAAGCGGTATAACCTCTACAAAGTGTGTCTAAAACTATCATGATAGCCGTGCTCCCAGTTATGAGCAACCTGGACACTCACATGATTAGAGGAAACTTGGTTATGGTTTGGTAATGGTTATGGTTGGTATTATGGTTATGGATGGTTATGAACTGAATTCTTGTATTGAATATGGATATTGGTATATGATGATGGATATGGAGTATGGACTGGTATTATGATACCTACATGGCTTATGATGGGTTTATTTCATATACATGTAATATATTATTTTTCAAATGTTTTGATGTACTTTTCAGCACTTAGCCATTATTATATTCGTCATTGGAATCAGCCACATGTCATACTTTCCACACTTGCTGAGTACGACATGTACTCACTCTTGCAATCCCCCCCAACAGTTGCAGGTCAGGATTGGGAGTTTAATGGCGATAATGAGGAGTTCTAGGCCGTGTCTACCGTTAGCTTTGCTTGTGGTGTTGCATGGAGCTGCGCTACCCTATTGCTTATGTTGCCTAGCTGTTTAGTTTGCTTATTTAGCTTATTTCCGCTGCATTAGTTGAACTTGTCATTAATATTTATGAGAACCTGTATTCGAGGATGATATAGTTTTTGTAATAAAATTTGGTTAATTAATCTTGTTCTGTGGTAATTTTATGTATACTCTTTTGTGAATGCACTCGTGTATGTGTGTTGAACATCCTGGGCACACATATGCGTTCACTTGGTTCATTTTTGGAACCGGGTGTCAGAGATTGGTATCAGAGCCACAGGTTGACCGTAGGACGCAACCTAGATAGAATGGACACTTTAGAGCACATAGGAGCACTTAGGAATCGATGTGTTCTTGCTTGGTGTGCTGCTTGCTATATATTGTTTGCTTGTGTGATTAATAGAGGATTTTGGGATGCTTTAGCATTGCCATGTCCACGTAGGCTAGTTAGTTGTCTAGTTTCATATCCCTTGATGCATATAGTTGGGGACGTTTCTAAATTCTTATCTCTTGCTTTTATTCAGATCGTGAGAACTCGCAACTAGAGGAATGGCAATGATGAGGAGGAGAACAATGGATCACCTCAGAATAATGGTGCACAAGGACCTGCTCAGGGAGCTATCAACATTGAGTAGCTATTGGGAATGCAAAACCAGCTCATGCAGACCATGATACAGACAATGGGACAGCTGCAGGCTGGTAACATCAACAATCAGCCCCACATGCCTCCACCGCCACCACCACCTCCTCATAACCGATTGGGAGAGTTTATGAGGACTAGGCCGCCGACCTTTGCTCAAGCCGCTGACCCTATGGATGCGGATGATTGGCTCAAGTCCGTGGAAAAGAAACTTGCTATTGTCCAATGCAACAACCGAGAGAAGGTCCTATTTGCTTCTCATCAACTAGTTGGAGCAGCCGCGGATTGGTGGGATTCCTTATGCAAAGCTCATGAGAACCAAGAGAGAATTACTTGGGCCGAATTCAAAGAAAGCTTCCGTTCTCATTGTGTGTCGGAAGGTGTTATGATTTTGAAGAGGCAGGAATTTGACAACTTGAGGAAAGGAAGATCGAGTGTGGGTGAATATCTCAATAAATTCACTCAACTCTCAAGGTATGCGCCTGAGATGTGAGCCGGGACAGCCGGAAACAATACTTGTTCATGAGGTGCCCCAACAATGAGATCCAAATGCAGTTGCTAAATTGTGACTATGCAAATTTTCAGAAGCTTATGGACAAAGCAATTGTGGTTGAGAACAAGATTTGTGGGATGGAAAAGGATAACAAGAGGAAGGCACCATATCAAGGACAGCCGCAAGGAAGTAATGTGCGCCCTCGCTTTGCGCCTCCTAATGCGCCATATTACAGCTCCTCTACTCCTATACAACGCCCTGGTTATGCACCGCGCCCAACTAAGTTCGTGCAGCAGCACCCTGATATGCAAGCACCTAGGCCTCCGATGCCATATGCACCTCGTGCTAATTTTCCTGGTGCAAATGTTCAGAACCAAGCTCGCCCCAACAATCACGGTGGAGTAAAGAAGTGCTATACTTGTGGAGAAGTTGGACACTTTGCACATCAATGTCCTAAGTCAGGCCTTGGTCAAGGAAGCAATGCGTCGAGGCAAAACCCAAGACCTAATGGAGAAGCGCCACAAGGGAACCGTGGATAGCAGAATTTTGCTCGTGGCAACATGAACCATGTCTCTACGTAGGATGCTCAACAAGCGGATGGCGTGGTCATTGGTATGTTTCTCGCGAACTCCAACCCCGCGACTATGTTATTTGATTCTAAAGCATCACATTCATTCATTGCATCGAAGTATGTTACCAAGTATAGTTTTCCTACCTCTCATATGCAATTTACTCTGTTGGTTAAGTCTCCTGGAGGAGAGATGAGGACACATATAGTATGTCCAAAAGTAAGCCTTAGAATAAGGGGGGTAGACTTCTTCGCCAACCTCATTGTTTTGGACTCTCAAGGATTGGACATTATACTTGGTATGGACTAGTTGAGGAAGCACAATGGTGTTATTGAGTGTGCCACGAAAACGGTAAAGTTGACCAATGAGGAAGAGATCACCATAGAATTTGAAGCATCTCAAACTGCACCGAAGCAATTGGAGCTGAATCATATGGACGGTGCCGCAATTGAGGAGATTCCGGTGGTGTGTGAATTTTTGGATGTTTTTTTGGACGAGTTGCCAGGTATGCCACATGATCGAGACATTTATTTAATACCTCGAACTGCACCTATAGCTAAGAGGCCATATAGAATTCCTCCTGTGGAATTAGCGGAGCTCAAGAAGCAGATTCAAGAGCAACTAGTGAAGGGTTTTATTCGGCCCAACTCTTCACCTTGGGGAGCGCCCGTGCTGTTTGTGGACAAGGAGAATGGATCCCAAAGGATGTGTGTAGACTACCGAGCTCTTAACGAGGTGACCATCAAGAAAAAGTATACCTTGTCACGTATAGAGGACTTGTTTGATCAGATGAAGGGTGCTTGTGTCTTCTCTAAGATTGATTTGAGGTCAGGATACTTTCAAATGAAGATTAGACCATCAGACATACCCAAGACAGCTTTTAGAACGCGGTATGGATCTTATGAGTACACCGTGATGTCCTTTGGATTGACCAATGCACCTGCGTACTTTATGTACCTCATGAATAAGGTCTTCATGGAGTACTTGGATAGGTTCATTGTGGTGTTTATTGATGACATTATGATCTACTCGAAGGATGAGAAGGAACATGAGGAAAACTTGAGGCTTACGCTGCAGAAATTAAGGGAGCATCACTTGTATGCCAAGTTCAACAAGTGTCAGTTTTGGTTTAAGGGAAGTGTCGTTTTTGGGTCATATTATCTCAGGAGGAGGAGTATCGGTTGACCCCAGAAAAGTGAGAGACGTGTTGAAGTGGGAACCACCGCAAAATGTAAAGGAAATAAGGAGTTTCCTTGGGATGCCTAGATATTACTGTCGGTTCATCAAGGACTTCTTCAAGATAGCCAAGCCAATGACGGAACTGCTAATGAAGGGAAAAGCTTTCCATTGGACTCAAGCTTGTCAAGAAAGTTTTGAGGAGTTGAAGAAGAGGTTAACTACAGCCCCAATTTTGATATTGCCGGATGTAAGCAAGAGTTTCGATATTTATTGTGATGCATCGAGACAAGGACTTGGATGCGTGCTTATGCAAGGATGTCAAGTGGTTGCATATGCATCGAGGCAATTGAAGAAACATGAACAGAATTATCCAACGCATGATTTGGAACTTGCAGCCGTGATACACGCATTGAAAATTTGGAGACACTACATCCTTGGACATAGGTGTGAAATTTATACGGATCATAAGAGTTTGAAGTATATTTTCACACAAACGGATCTAAATTTGAGGCAACGAAGATGGGAATCAATCATCATCCAGGGAAGGCTAATGTTGTGGCCGATGCGTTGAGTAGGAAAGGAGTAAGTCATCAACTCACAGATCGAGAGTTGCCATCCGAGTTATGCAAGGAGTTTGAATGGTTGAATCTCGGATTCATAAATGAGATGGGTATGATGGAGTTAAATCCGACCTTGGAGCAAGAAATTCGATAGGCACAAACCAAGGATGAGGAAATTCAAGAAATCAAGGAAAGGACCCAAGAGGGGAGAGAATTCAGATTTGATAAAGATGAACATGGTACCCTATGGCTTGGTAAGAGGATTGTTGTGCCTAATGTGAAGCATATTCAGGAGACAATAATAAAAGAAGCACATGACTCACCATACTCAATTCATCCTGGTTGTACAAAGATGTACAAAGACTTGAAGACGTGTTATTGGTGGGCTAGCATGAAGAAGGACATAGCTGAATACGTAGAATTGTGTGATGTGTGCCAAAGAGTGAAGGCGGAACATCAAAGGCCAGCTGGACTATTGCAACCATTAAAGATCCCGGAATGGAAGTGGGAAGAGATCAGTATGGACTTCATAGTTGGTTTACCACGTACTCAGTCCAATTACGACTCAATTTGGGTAATTGTGGATCGGTTAACTAAGTCAGCCCACTTTATTCCCGTCAAGACCACCTATAATGGAGAGAAATTGGCGGAACTGTACATGTGAAGAATAGTATATTTGCATGGAGTTTCGAATAAGATAGTCTCGGATAGAGGTTCACAATTCAATTCCAGGTTTTGGCACAAATTCCATGAAGCTTTGGGAACGAGGTTGGATTTTAGTTCAGCATATCGCCCTCAAATGGATGGACAAACTGAGAGGACCAATCTGATTTTAGAGGACATGCTAAGAGCTTGTGCTTTAAAGCATGGAAAAGTTGGGACAAGAGCTTGCCATATGCAGAATTTTCATACAACAATAGTTACCAAGCAAGCTTGAAAATGTCACCATATGAAGCGCTTTATGGGAGGAAGTGTAGGACACCTTTATTCTGGAATGAGGCAGGAGAAACTCAAGTATTTGATCTGGATGTGTTGCAAGAAGCCAAAAAGCAAGTCCAAATAATTTGTGAAAACTTGAGGGCTACCCAATCAAGACAAAAAGGCTATGCGGACAATAGGAGAAGGAAACTAGCCTTTGAAATGGGAGACTACATTTACCTTAAGGTGTCACCGATGAGGGGTCATAAGAGGTTTAACATAAGAGGCAAGCTAGCACCTCGCTACATTGGACCATTCAAGATTTTGGACAAAAGAGGAGAAGTAGCATATAAGTTGGAGATGTCAACTCATCTTCCGAATGTCCATGACATCTTTCATGTCTCCCAGCTCAAGAAGTGCCTGAGAGTACCGGAAGAACAAGTGCCAATGGAAGGATTGGAAATAGGGGTAGACTTGACTTATGCCGAACAACCGATCAAAATCTTGGAAACCAAGGAGAGGGTCACAAGGAACAAGGTTATTAGATGGTGTAAAGTTCAATGGAAGCACCACACAGAAAAAAGAATAACACCCTCATTTTCATGCATCATGCCCTACATACATTCATATACATGTTTAACATTAATTCACATAAAGAGGGATGAGTTTAAAATTGATTTGGAACAAAACCGCACTTAAAATGCTGAAAAGTGCGGACTAGTCCAATTTTGGTGAGGACTAGTCCGATTTCTGTAACACCCTCATTTTCATGCATCATGCCTTGCATACACTCATATACATGTTTAACATTGATCCACATCAAGAGGAACAAGTTTAAATTGATTTGGAACAAAACCGCACTTAAAATGCAGGAAAGTGCGGACTAGTACGATTTTACTGAGGACTAGTCCGATTTCTCTCTGACTAAAAACGGACTTGTCCGTTTTTTCTGCGGACTAGTCCGATATTGCCTCTGGAAACCTTCGGAGTTGTCCGATTTTGTGCGGACTAGTCCTATATTCCAAGAATCCTTCAAAATTTGCTAAGTCCCTGGACTTTTTCGGACTAGTCCGGTGTTCCAGCGAACTTGTCCGTTTTCCTCTCTGACTAAAGTCGGACTTGTCCGATTTTTTGCTAGACTTGTCCGATGTTCTCTCTGGACAACTTCGGACTAGTCCGGTCCTTTTCGGACTTGTCCGATATTTCGCGACTCCGAATTGATCTTTTGTTTTACGACTTGTTTCTTGGGTTTCACGTTAAGTGGGCCTATGGACGTCGTGCCTAACTCTTTTAGAGCCCATGTGGAACTCGAAACTGGCCTCTACTCCTCTCAAACTCGAAATCCATCTAACCCTAGCCTCCACCTCTATATAAACAACCCCACCCCTTGGCTTGACATCTATTTGTCACTTTTCCACCCCACCCAAACCCTAGTTCGTGGAGAGCCACCATCAAGGAGGGAGGAGGAGATCCCAAGCAGGAAGAAGAAGAGGAGGGAACGAAAGAGGATCAAGATCTCCATCAAGTTTCGTTCTTCATCACCAATTCATCTCCAAATTCATCATCAACCCTAGATCATCAAGATCCAAGTGTTACCTCCATGTTTCTTGATTCATTGGAGTGCTAAACACCTGGTATACCTTATATTCTCTTTTCCTTGCGTGAATTCAACCCCTAGTCTCCAAATTCACGTCGATCTAGAAAACCCTAGTTCGCTAGTTCTGCGAAGTGCAGACTAGTCCGGCCTTCTGCGGACTAGTCAGATTTTCCTGGTTAAATTATGTTGAATTAATTCTAAAAGTAGATCTAATCAAATCCAAACCTGTATAAACTTGTTAAAATCTATTAGAACTAGTTAGTGATCATTAAAAGCAATCTATTAACAAGTTCTACCTTGCATTTGCATCAATCATGCATGTCATGTCATATTGAGTAATATTTGTGCACTCTTTGATTGTGTTTCTTGTCTTGTATGTTTATTGTGCGGTTTAGACGGATTTGCGCTAGAGAGTACTGTGGAGGATCTCCAACACCAAGAGTTTGAAGAAGTTGACCCTAATCAACCGCAAGAGCAAGGCAAGTGTCCTTGAAGCATATTGATCCTGTTTTAAAATAAATGTTTTGTTTGCAAATTGCATGCTTGTGTCGATTTGATGGGAAATCCTATGGTAGGAAGTTTACTAGTTTTGTTGACCACCCTTGTCACCTGGAATTATGGTAGAGAGTCGAGAAGGGCTTTTTACCTTTTTTCTTCGCTTAATCAACTGGGATGGGAAAACAACTATACCACTCAATTTAATTATGCATGGATGAGATTATGGTTAACATGAACTGGTAAATCTGATATGATAATGGGTGATCTAAGCAAGCCTGGTATGTGGATGGGTTGGATGTATGGTGGATTACATGCTTTAGATCTAAGGATCGGTTCGTGGAGCGACCATCGAGGATTTACAGTGCCACCACGAGGCCAAGTATGGGTGCGGCGTAGCTGATTAATTAGGGCTTTGCCAGTGCTATTTGGACCATTAAGGATGCTCGGGGAAGGGGTAGTTGGATTGAGCTTGTTGATGATTGGTGGGACTACCCTGGGATCCGAATGGCTCAAGAGGGGGCCCTCGGTTGAAGATGTGCTTAGTGGGAGGCATCGCCACCGGTGAAACCTCAGTGGGGTCTAAATAGGCTAGTAATCCCTTTGTAAAGGCTATTTTGTGATCTCTTGGCCACACACCGATGGAAGTGTGAGACGACATAATAGATGTTCTAGTCATCGAAAGGTGATGAAATCACAAACACGTATGTAAAGCGGTACAACCTTTGCAGAGTGTGTCTAAAACTATCATGATAGCCGTGCTCCTGGTTATGAGCAACCTGGACCCTCACATGATTAGAGGAAACTTGGTATTGGAATGGTATTTGGGTTGGTTATGGTTTGGTACTGGTTATGGATTAATTTCTGGTATTGAATATGGTTATTGGCAAATGGTGAAATCTGGAACTATTGATGATGGTAGTGAATTCAGACTGGTATTATGATATTACTTATGATTATGCTGGGTTTACTTCACATACATGTAATATATAGCTTTTCAATTGTTTTGATGTACTTTTCAGCACTTAACCATTATTATATTCGTCATTTGAATCAGCCACATGTCATACTTTCCACACTTGCTGAGTACGACATGTACTCACTCTGCAACCACCCCCCCCCCCCCCAACAGTTGCAGGTTAGGATTGGGAGTTTAATGGCGATAATGCGGAGTTCTAGGCCGTGTCTACCGTCAGCTTGCCTGTGGTGTTTTGGAGCTGCACTATACCCTATCACTTATGCTGCCTAGCTGTTTAGTTTGCTTATTTAGTTTATTTCCGCTGCATTAGTTGAACTCGTCATCAATATTCATTAGAGCTTGTATTTGAGTATAATATGGTTTGTGTAATAAAATTTGGTTAATTAATCTTGTTCTGTGGTAATTTTTTGTATACTCTTTTGTGAATGCACTCGTGTATGTGTGTTGAACATCCTGGGCACACATATGCGTTCACTTGGTTCATGTTCAGAACCGGTTGTCACAACATCCTTTTGCCTCAGTTGAAAGACCACAAACCCTAGTTCGTGGAGAGCTGCCGCCAAGGAGAGAAAAGGAGATCCCGAGCAAGAAGAAGAGGAGGAAACAAAAGAGGATCAAGATCTCCATCAAATTTTCATTTTTCATCACCAATCCACTATCAAGTTCTCTTCATCAACCCTACATTGTCAAGATCCAAGTGTTGCCTCCAAAACCCTTGATTCATTGGAGTTCTAAACACGTGGTATACCTTCTACTTTCTCTTATTCCACATCAATTCAACCCCAACAACAACAACAAGAACCAAGCCTTTGTCCCAAACAAGTTGGGGTCGGCTAGAAAAGAAACCCAACAATTTTGAAAAAAAAAAGTAATAGAAAATAAGATGAAAGTAAAAAATAATAATAATAAATATAATAATAATAATAATACAAATGAAATAAGATTCTACATTTTATTTATTTTAAAAATGGGTTAATAAGAAAGAAGATAAGAGTAACAAAATACGAATAAACTAAGATTCTGGCACATGAATTGCTAATTTCCATGCAGTCCTATCAAGAGCCAAATCTCTAGGTATGTCCCACTCCTTTAAGTCTTGTTTCATCGCCTCCTGCCATGTCAACTTTTGTCGACCTCTGCCCCTCCTAAAATTTTCTCTAATCTTTATAATCCCACTGCTAACCGGTGCTTCTGGAGGTCTCCACTAGATATGCCCAAACCACCGTAGGCGATGTTGAACTAGCTTCTCCTCAATTGATGCCACCCATGCCCTATCATGTATTACCTTGTTCCTAATTTTGGCTCTTCTTGTGTGACCGAGCATCCACCGTAGCATGCGCATCTCCGCAACACTCATTTGTTGGACATGTTGCCTTTTAGTTGGCCAACATTCTGCTCCATACAGCATCGCAGGTCTGATCACCATCCTATAGAATTTTCCTTTCAATTTTTGTGGAACTTTCTTAACACATTAGATTCCAGATGCTTGTCGCCACTTCATCCACCCGATCTTGATATTGTGGCAAACATCTTCGTCAATATCACCATTGCTTTGTAACATTGATCCTAAATATCGAAATGTGTCCCTCATAGGTACTACTTGTCCTTATAAACTAACATTTCCATCCTCGCACCCAACATCACTAAAGTCGCATCTCATATACTCGGTCTTGGTTCTACTAAGTCTAAACCCCTTAGACTCTAAGGTCTGCCTCCATAGCTCCAATTTTCTATAAACACCATCCCTAGTTTCATCTACCAACACTACATCATCAGCAAAGAGCATACACCAAGGGATATCCCCTTGTATATCCTTCGACATCTCATCCATCACTAAGGAAAAATGTAAGGACTTAAGGCTGATCCTTGGTGTAGTCCTATTGTGATAGGAAAAGTGTCGGTCTCACGATCTCTTACACGCACACTTGTCACCACATTATCGTACATATCCTTGATAAGGTTAACGTACTTTGTTGGGACTTTGTGTTTCTCTAGTGCCCACCACATGACTGGTCTTGGTACCTTATCGTATGCCTTCTCCAAGTCAATGAACACCATATGTAGATCCTTCTTTTGCTCCCTATACCTCTCCATAAGCTGATGGAGTAAGAAAATCGCCTCCATAGTGGAACTCCCAGGCATAAAACCAAACTGGTTTTTAGTGACATTGGTCACTTTCCTCAAGTGGTGTTCAATCACTCTCTCCCAGAGCTTCATAGTATGACTCATGAGCTTAATTCCTCGGTAACTAGTTCAACTTTGAACATATCCTTTATTTTTGAAGATGGGTACTAAAATACTTTTCCGCCACTCTTCAGGCATTTTGTTTTACTGAAATGCGGTTGAATAGTTTAGTGAGCCATACTATCGCTACATCCCCCAGACATATCCACACCTCGATGGGGACATCATCGGGGTCGCGAGCCTTTCCTCCTTTTATCCTTTTATGGCCTCTCTAACCTCAGACTCTTGTATCCTCCGCACGAATCGTCTGTTGGTGTCCTCAAATGATTCATCCAACTCGAACCTAATGCTCTCATTCCCATCATTGAATAGTCCATTAAAGTAGTCCCGCCATTTGTTCCTAATTTCTTCATCCTTCAAAAGAATTCGATCTGCCTCATCCTTAATGCATTTGACTTGGTTGAGATCTCTCACCTTTCTCTCACGAAGTTTCACCATCTTGTATATATCCTTTTCTCCTTCGTTTGTCCCTAGCCTCCCATATAGCGCATCATAGGCCTGCCCCCTTGCTTTACTCACACATGCCTTGCATTTTTCTTAGCCTCTTTATACTTTTCCATGTTACTTGCGCTTCTCTCATGATGCCAACTCTTATAAGACTCACATCAATTCAACCCCAACTCTCCAAATTCTCGTAGATCAAGAAAACCCTAATTTGCAGTATGTCCAGGGCGAACTAGTCCGGCCCCTGAAACTGGACTTGTCCGGCCTCTGAATCTTAATTGTGCTAAATTAGTTCCAAATTGACTCGAATCAATTCCAAACTTGTTAAAAACTGTTAGAACCAGTTATTGAACATTAATATCAACTCATTAACAAGTTTCACTTCATAATTGCATTAGTAATGCATGTCATGACATTTTGAGTACTATATGAGCATTATTTGATTGTAATTAATGTTTTGTATGTTCGTTGCACGGAATAGAAGGTGCTGCGCTAGAGGGTGCTGTCGAGGACCTCCAATACTAGAATTTTGAAGACTTTGACCCAAACCAAGCTCAAGATCAAGGCAAGTGTCCCTGAAAATATTAATCCAGTTTTAAAATAAATGTTTTATTTTCAAAACTGTATGCTTGTGTCAATTTGGTGGGAATCCTATGATCTGGAATATATGGTAGAGCGCCGGGAAGGGCTTTTTACCTTTTTGCTTCGCTTAATTAATTGGGATGGGGAAAAAACTATACCATTCAATTATGCATTAATGAAATTATGGTTAATATGAACTGGTCAATATGATATGGTAAAGGGTGATCTAAGCAAGCCTGGTATGTGGATGGGTTGGATGTTATGGTGGTTTCGCTTGCTTTAGATCTAAGGACCAGTTCATGCGAGAATAAGCCAGGACAACAGTGCCACCACGAGGCCAAGTATATGTGCGGCGTAGCTGATTAATTAGTGTATTGCTAGTATTGCATGGATCATTTGGCGCACTAGGGAAGGGGAGTCAGATTGGGTTTGGATTTGAGGCGGGACTCCCTGGGATCCGAATGGCACAAGAGGGGGCCCTTGGTTAAAGATGTGCTCAGTTGGAGACATTGCCACTGGTGAAACCTCAGTGGGTCCGAACATGCTAGTAGTCCCTTTGTAAAGGCTATTTTGTGATCTCTTGGCCATACACCAAAGGAAGTGTAATTGGCATAAGGGAGGTTCTTTAGTCACTGACGGGTGATGAAATCACAAACACGTGGGTAAAGTGGTACAAACTCTGCAGAGTATTAAAACTATGATAGTCGTGCTCCTGGTTATGAGCACCTGGATGACCTACATGATTAGAGAAAACTTGGGATTTGGGATGGTTATGGTTGGTAATATGGTTATGACTTGTTATGGACTGAATTATAGTACTGGACATGGTGAGAACTGGTATAATGGTAATGGATATTGAATATGGATTTGTATTGTGATAACTACATAGTTTATGATGGGTTTACTTCACATATGTATAATATATTGCTTTTCAAATGTTTTAATGTACTTTTAGCAGTTAGCCATTATTATTTTGTCATTTGTATCAGCTACATGTCACTTTCCACTCTTGCTGAGTACGACATTTACTCACCCTTCCAATTCCTCCTCCAACAGTTGCAGGTCAGGATTGGGAGTATAACAATGATAATGCGGAGTTCTAGGCGGTGTCTGCCGTCAGCTTGCCTGTGGTGTTGGTTGGAGTTGTGCTACCCTTATACTTATGTTGCTTAGCTGCTTAGTTTGCTTATTTAGTTTATTTTCGCTGCATTAGTTTGAAATTGTCATTAATGTTCATTAGAGCTTGTATTCGAGGATATTCTGAATTGTGTAATAAAAATGCTTAATTAGCCTTGTTCTGTGGTAATTTTTTGTATATCCTTTTGTGAATGCACTCGTGTATGTGTGTTGAACGTCCTGAGCACACATATGTGTTCACTTGGTTCATTTTCGGAACCGAGTGTCACAGTTCCTTGGACGGACTTGTTTGGCACCAAACTGGACTAGTCCGATCAGCTCTCTGTACCCGGAATAGACTTGTCCGACCTTCTATGGACTAGTCCGGTGTGTAGGGTTTCGACTCGAATTCTATTTTTCCTACACGACAAGTTTTTGGGCAATTACCTTAATTGGGCACAAGAACGTCGTGTCCCACCCCTGAGGAGCCCAAGTGGGACCCCATCAAGGTCTCTACCTACCCCACCGCCTTATACTTAGATTCCACTCCAACCTCACCCCTCTCCTCCTATATAAACAACCCAACACCCACCCCTTTACCCCTTTGCCCACATTAGACAAACCCCAGCGCATGCTCTCATCATAGATGCAGCTCTTGAAGGGAGAAGAATGAAGGGAAGAGAAGGAGGAAGAAGAAGAGGAAGGAATCAAGTGAGATCGTCACCGTTGCTGCGATCTTCATCAACTCTTCATCGTCAATGTTTTCCTCCACCAATTCTTCATCTTCATCGATCTAGACGTCAAGTTCTCGTGTTTCATCAAATCCTCAACCTTTGAACCCTAGGATTCACAATAAATACCTTAGATCCATCTTTCCTACGTCAATTATGGTTCCATATTTAACTCAAACTATGATCTATTTGAAGTTCGCTAAAATCCTAGTTGTAGCGGACTTGTCCGGTCCTGTGCGGACTAGTCCGTTGAACTTTCTGTTCCAGTGCAGACATGTCTGACCCATGGTGCGGACTAGTCCGGTCCTTCAATTCTGGAATTGCTGGATCTTCTTTAGTTTTCTCGAAAATGACTCAAACCTTGCCCTAACATGTAAAACTTAATTATAACTAGATAGTAAGCAACAATAGCAACCTAATAACAGGTATTACATCATGATTGCATTATTCATGCATGTCATAGTATATTAAGTACTATATGAGCATTTGTTGATTGTAATGTTTGTTTAGAATGAATTTCGCGTGGAATAGAAGGTAACGCTCTAGAAGGTGCTTACGAGGACCTCCAGAACCAGAACTTGGAAGCATCTGATCCAAACCAGCCTCAAGAGCAAGGCAAATGTCCTTGAACATTTTGATCCTGTTTTGAAATGTTTTGTTTGCAAAACTGCATGCTTGTGTCAAATTGATGGGGAGCCCATGATAGGTGTTTACTAGACTTGTATGACCATCCTTGTCGCTTGGGATATATTGTAGAGAGTCGGGAAGGGTATTTTCCATTTTTGCTTCCCTTTGCTTAATTGGGATGGGAAATAACCAAATTACTCATTTCAAACAAATAGACATATTGACTATGTGAATTCATGATAATGATGACTTAAGTAACATGGAATTGGGGTGATCTAAGCAAGCATGGGTTGTGGACTGGGTTGGATGATATGGTGGTTTTGCTTGCCTTAGATCTAAGCACCGGTTCATGCGATAATATCCAGGACAACAGTGCCACCAGAAGGCCAAGTATAGGTGCGACGTAGCTGAATAATTAGGTGTGATGCTAGTGTTGTATGTACCACTGGATGGCGCGGGGAATGGGAGTTGAAGAGGGCTACCCTAGGATTTGCATGGCACACGAGGGGGCTCATGGGTGGGAGAATGGAGATTCAAGCCTGCCGGTGAAACCTTAGTGGGTCCGTACGTACTAGTAGTCCCTTTTGAAAGGCTACTTTGTGATCTCTTGGCCACACACCAACGGAAGTGTGAGATGGCATAATGGAGTTTCCCTAGTCACCAAAAGGTGATGAAATCACGATATGAGTAAAGTGGTACAACCTCTGCAGAGTGTTAAAAACTATCATGATAGTCGTGCTCCCGAATAAGAGCACCTGGATGACCTACATGATTAGAGTTGGACTTGGGATTTGGGATGGTTCGGTATGAGATCAGTTATGTCATACGAGTATGGTTGGTTATGATGAGATATGAAATCGGCATATGGTGATGATATCAATTGTTGGCTGGTTCTAAATGAAATATGATGATAAATGAGAATGTTGGATATGGATTGTGATAATTACTTGGGATATGATGGAAATTAATCTCACTTAGTCGTTTTAGGCTGTTTTTACAAATTGTGAATTTAAATGTACTTTTATGCAAAGAGCCATTTATTATCATCCTCGTTTTTAGCTATATGTCATACTTTCCCACACTTGCTGAGTACAACATGTACTTACCCTTGAAATTCCTGCACCAACAGTTTTAGGTGATGTTCGGGAGTACCATGAAAATCATGTGGAGTACTAGGTCGCGTGCTACCGTCAACTTACCTGTGGAGTGGAGTTGAGCTATTTAGTTTATTTTTCCGCTGCAATAATTAGAGATTTGTAATTTGAGAACCATTGAGTTAATGTAATAAGGTACCTATTTACTATTTGAGACGTGGTTATTGTCTGTATATAAATTGTGAAGTTGTCATGTATGTGAGATGAACATCCTGAACACACATATACATTCACTTGGTTTATTTTCGGAACCGGGTGTCACAAATTGGTATCAGAGTCAGGTTTGACCATAGCACGCAACCTAGGTAGAATGGACACTTTAGAGCACGTAGGAACACCTAGTAAGGGTCATTGAATGTAGCCTAGAGGGGGGTGAATAGGCTTTTTTAATTTTTCGTTGGAACCTAAAACACTTAGCAACCTGATCAAACACAGAGAAATCGGACTAGTCCGGTAGGGTGCGGACTAGTCCGGTGTATGCACACTAAATTGATCAAGTTTGATCAATAATTTTGATCAAAGTACTCTATGCAGCGGAAATTGAGTTGTAACTTGAGTGTATTGCTTCAATGAAACTAGATATGGCACAAGTTAACTTTAGATTCAAAGTTTTAACATAAGTTGAACAAGATTGATCAAACCCAAAATTATAATGAATAGTAAGAACAAAAGCAAAGGACACAAAGATTTTATCCCGTGGTTCAATTCCACAGAGGAAATCTGCATCCACGTTGAGGAGCCCACGGAGGACTGGGTCTTCACCAACCCTACCCTCGTCGAATTTCCACGGAGGACGATTCTCTTCCACTAATCACAAAGGGGTAAATAACCGTGTTCAAGGGGCCTTCTTACAAGTTGAGGGCTCCCCAATATTTACAAATCGACACACCACCAAACACACTCAAAAAGTATGCAATGAAACAGCTAGAGTGTGTGAGAGAATCAAACCCAAGAGCTCAAGACGTGAAGAACGTGTCTCTCCTTTGATCTAAGGTTAATCCTCAAGGATTTGATCTTTCTTGCGTTGAATTGTGTGAAGAGACATGTTTTTCGGGCTCTTGGAAGGTGTGATGGCGCAAGGGGTCAGGAGTATTTGATTAGGGGTCGTACACCTCTATTTATACTAGGATTTCCAAAGGTTACCGTTAGGGTTTGCGATGTCCGGACTAGTCCGTGGTGGACTCCGGACTAGTCTGGTGTGCGGCGTGTGGGAAACCCTAAGTGTCCTGAATTATTGGACTTGTCCGCCAACTGGCGGACTAGTCCGATTTTGTCTCTGGAGATGTTCGGACTAGTCCGACACTTATCGGACCATTTTGGCGTGGTGAATCCCTTAGTGAATTGAGGACAAGTCCGCACTTGGAGGACTTGTCTGATCTTAGTCAGAGAGGTTATCGGACTAGTCCGAATGATGTCGGACTAGTCTGGTGTCATGAAATTTTGAGGGGCTATGGACTTGTCCGAAATAGGTCAGTGAGGATTTCGGACTAGTCTATGGAATATCGGACTTGTCTGATATTGATCAGAAGAATTATTGGACTAGTCTGAACTTTATCGGACTAGTCCCTTGCGGACAAGTCCGCACTGGGAGGACTTGTTCGATTCTGGACAGAGAGCATATCGGACTAGTCCGGACCTCTGTAAACTTGTGCAGTGAGAGTGATTTCTTTTGCTTGAGCTCTTGGGGTGTGTTTCTCCAACACACTCCATACACAAGGACTATTCTATTCACCTCTTGAGCTCTTTTCAACTTGATTCATCACTCTCCTTTCTTTTTGCGCTTACTTCATAATTTCATCAAAACCTGTGCTCATCTCAACAGTTTCGTTAGGATCTCATTTGTTTGTCATGAATTAACCAAAACCCACAACGGATGCTTAGATGCACTTTGAATCTCCCCCTTTTGGTGATTGATGACAACCAATTGAGATTTCACCAATATGATTAAAAATTCAAATTTTCATAAAGTGTGCACATATGATCTTGTAACAAGTTTAATAATGAAAACATAAGACATATGTGCACTCTTTATGGTGGGGTGCAAAACTAAGTGTGTGTAAGCAATATTCGTGATGAGTATTAGATAATTCACATAAACATATCAACATCAAGCATATATGTCAATTTCGGAGCAAAGACATAGATTATATCAAAGCACAATCACACATTTCATAACCATGACTGGAAACATAATAAAAGCATAATGAAAGTTTTACAACCCCAACAAAAGTCTTACAAAAAGCAAAAGATGCAAAATAACTCTCATCTCTCATCTCCTTCTAGGTCTAGTGACTCCCCCTCAATCTCTCCCCCTTCGGCATCAAGGCACCAAAAAGAGGAGAGGAGGGATCTAGCAAACGCCGTCGACTCACTCCTCGCCGTCGGTCCTCTCATCGTCTTCATCTTCAGACCGCAGAGGAGGAGGAGGAGGAGCAAAACCACTCGAAGTGCCCCCAACACCAAAATAGGCGAGTTCGGACGAAGAAAGAGGTGGAAGCTCCGAGAAGTCAAAGGGGGAGTCCTCGGAGATGACTGGAGACCCAATAGGCTCAATCTCCGGCTTCTAACATATGGCTTTGACATTTTGCTTTATGTATCTCATGTCCTCTTTCCTTGCCTTGTTTAACTTGTGGACTTTCACCTCAACCTTCTTGCAGGAGCCAAAGATGGTGGCCAAGTACTTCAAGATGCCACTTGGAGACCCCTTCTTGGAAGTAGTATCTCTTGAACTTGGTGAGGGTCTTGCTTCACCTTGGGCCCTCCTGGGAGCCTCCTCACTAGTTACAGGGGATGGAGCAGCTGGGAGAGTGGCTTGGAAGGCTTCCGGGGCCTTAGATGAGTTTGCTCTACATCCTTCAAGAAATCAATTTCTATGACCTTTTCTATCATAAACATGATATAAGGCGCATAGCCACAGGAACGGTTCGGTGTGCTGGAGATTTTCACCATATCATTCCAAATGTAGTCGAAGACATCAAAATTCCTATTCTTACTTATCACTTTCATCAGTGTCCTTAGGTAACCTTGAACACTTCCTACATCTCCATCCTTTGGAGCTATTATCTTCCGGAGCACCCTATTTAGAACCATGAAGAATGGCTTCATGTTCTTGGTCGATGGAGGGTTGTACTTTAGGCAAGTATCATAAAGGAAGTCCATTTTGTCCTACTATATGACACTAATGTTGTGAATGATGAGCTCATTGCTGCTAATGTCCTCAAGATGCAGCAGTCTTGCAAACTCATCATAAGTAATAGTATACTTCGATCCATATGTCATCCAAGTCACCCTTTCCTCTTCATCGCTAGCAAAGTAGCAGGTTGCATAGAATTGAGCGATGACTTCATCATTCCAGTTGCACCTGAAAGCAAACAAGTATTTGAGGCCATGCCTCTCCACAGCCTGTATCACTTCATCAAAGGTTGGGCAGCTCTTCCTCTCAAAGTGTGTCCAATCGATCAATTGGCTTCGGACCACCAGAGTCTTCATCGTGAGATACACGGAGTCCCGTGGAAGTTGCTCCAGAATCTTGCATCAGCTTCCTTCCTGGAACTGCTATAGCAGTCAATGCTCCTGAGCTTAGAAGCCACATCGCTTCCTTTGCCATTGAATCGTTCTTCAGAGGGGTCCCTGTTCCACTGTCTCGGAGCACTCATTTGGAGAGGGCCAATTGGACCGGTGTCTATCCCTTTCCCTTTGCCCTTATATTGGTGAGGAGTTGCCAAGCTGGGGCCAACTGCATCCTTTCCATTGGATGCGGGCTTCTTGGCCACGACCTTTCGTCGCAATTGAGGTGGAGTGGGTGACGGGTCAGCGGCACGGTGTAACCGCTTTTTGCTTTGGCCCATCGAGGACTGAAGCAATGACTCTTGGTCCAACTCGTCCTCAAAGTCGGAGATCTCATCATTGTAGCTCAACATGGTCCTGACAAGAAAATTACACAATATGTGGATGAGGATTGATGGCAAGGAAATGCATTGAGTAGTTGGAATTTAGGGTTGAGTTCAGTAAAAAATCAGACTTGTCCGGTGCTCAAGTGCGGACTAGTCCAGAGAACCGGACTTGTCCGTACAGAGACTGGACTTGTTCGGTGTTCAATTGCTCAAACCCTAACTAGCAACTCAATGGAGTTTCTCAATGCAAAAATAGCTATAGATTGATGTCATACAACAAGGAGTCATGTATTAACAAGTGGAGCTAAGCTATTTGGTCCATAACACAAGAAATTGAAGATTCTAGGGTTTTCGAGAAAGTTTACCAAAATCCTTCAATTCTTGAGGTTGGAGGTGTTGTTGGTGCGGACAAGTCCGTGGACCTCAATCCCCTTGCAATGAAGATCGTTTTCCACAGAGATTTGACGAAATTTGATGGAGGAATTGCCAAATCACCTTTAGGGCACTCGAGTGGAGAGGGAGTGTGTGAGGAACGTTGTGAGGATGAAGGAGATTAGAGTTTGGGCGGCCCTAGGGTTATGGAGTCAGAAAATCGGACTAGTCCGTGGTCAACCGGACTAGTCCGGACTACCGGACCTCTGCGGACTAGTCTGCAGTGTGCGAACTAGTCCGGGTAACCACGGACATGTTTGTGGCCACCAGAACAAAAGCATTTAGCCCATTCGTATATATTCAAAGGTGCTTACAAATAAAATAGGGAGTAAAGCACAAAAATAATCTTGATGAATATGATCAATAAACATCCAACAATCAAGCTATGACCATAATTCTCCAAGATCAAGTAACTGAAATAGTTTTTCAGAGAAAATAGAGAGAGATGATTTCCATAACACAATTGATATATTTTGAAGATGGCATACATGTATGCAAGTTTTCAAGCCATGTTCCGAGAATCAAGGATATTTAGTTCATTTCGAAGCTCGCAAAACATTTTTCATCAAGTGCCTTGGTAAATATATCAGCTAGTTGTTTTTCAGTGTTGACTTGGGAAATGGTTATGTCTCCTTTTATTGAGTGGTCTCTCAAAAAGTGATGCCGGATGTCTATGTGTTTTTTCCTATAGTGATCAACGGGGTTATGGGCAATTTTAATAGCACTCTCATTATCAGAAAGGAGTGGAATACGGCTCATATTGTAACCGTAATCCCATAGAGGTTGTCGCATACAAAGGAGTTGTGCACAACAACTCCCGGCTGCAACGTACTCCGCTTTGGCCGTGGATAAGGCAATGGAGTTTTGTTTCTTAGAGGACCAAGAAACTAGGGATCTACCTAGGAATTGGCATGTACCGGAGGTACTTTTTCTATCTACATTGCATCTGGCATAATCCGCATCAGAGTATCCAATGAGATTGAACTTGGAACCTTTAGGATACCAAAGGCCTAGGTTGGGTGTATGAACTAAATATCGCAAGATTCTTTTTACGACTGTCAAATGACACTCCTTAGGATTGGCTTGAAATCTTGCACACTAACATACACTCAACATAATAGCAGGCCTAGATGCACATAAGTAAAGTAGGGATCTAATCATGGAGCGATATACCTTTTGATCCACGTTTGGTCCGTCTTCATTGAGATCCAAGTGTCCATTTGATGCCATGAGAGTCTTTATAGGCTTCGCTTTGTCCATTCCAAACTTCTTGAGTATGTCTTGAGTATAATTGGTTTGGCTTATGAATGTCCCTTCCTTTTGTTGCCTCACTTGGAATCCCAAGAAATATCGCAGTTCTCCCATCATAAACATATCGAATCTATCTGTCATAATCTTACTAAATTCTTCACAAAAGGATTTGTTAGTTGACCCAAAGATAGTATCATCAACATAAATTTAACAGATAAATAGATCGTTGTCAAAGTGCTTGGTGAACAATGTGTAATCAGCTTTGCCAATCTTAAATCCATGTTCAATTAAAAAATCTATAAGACACTCTGAAAGTCGCTTAGAGGGGGGTGAATAGGAAATAAGACCTAAAATGACTTAATCAAACGAGATTAAACTCCGGAGGCCGGACTTGTCTGGACAGGGCCGGACTAGTCCACGCAGCACAGGCTGAAAACCTAAAAACTTGGTTTCTACAAGTTATTTGCAGAATTTGAGTTCACCCAAGATGTAAGCAATGTGTGGTAACCTAGTACAACATAGATTGTGAAGTTAAGGCACTTAGGTCACAAGATTTCAACAAAGATCAAAGTGAAGAGCAATATGAACAATAAGAACCCTAATAGCAATGCTACTAATTATGAAATGTATAATGACAAGTGAGACGAGATTTTATCCCGTGGTTCAGCTCCACAAAGAAGCCTACATCCACGTTGAGAAGTCCACACAAGGATCGGGTCTCACTTGACCCTTCTCTCACCAAGCCACCACAATGGCCGACTTGGTTTCCACTATATCAATGGGTAATCACCAAGTTTAATTGGGGCTGCTCACAAGTTGAGGCTCCCACAAATCAATAAAATGAGGAGCACACGAAGCTTAACTCACACAAGCCACAAAACACAACACAATGTGCAAAGAGATCAAACCGAGAGCCAAAGCGCGATGATCATCCTTCACTTACCTCCCCAAACCCTAATCTCTTCAAGATTTGGACTTAGAGGGATAGTAGGACAAGTGGAAGACTTTGGAAGGCTCTGGGTCACTTGTGGCGGCGCTAGAGTTCAAGAGTTATCAAATTGGGGTCGGGGTCCCCCTTTTATAGGGGTCCCGACAACTAACCGTTGCCACCAGGGCAAAACCTGACTAGTCCATCCCTGTGCCACGGACTAGTCCGGCCTTCCGGGACCACCGACAATTTCACGTCATTGATCGACAAAACAGATGACGTGCGCGCCAACGTTTGAATTTGAAACGGCCACTTACAACACGGACTAGTCCGGTTCACTACGAACTAGTACGAAGTAGGACAGAGAGCTTTGATCCGTCCCAAAACGGACACAACTGGGTAGGCCCGGACTAGTCCGGCCACAGGGGGCGGACTAGTCCGACCCTCTAGAGTTTGCTCGGTTTCTCTCACACTAAGTCTCAGACGGACTAGTCCGCACCACCACAGACTAGTTTGAACTTTTCCAGAGAGCTTTGGTCCATTCCAAAACGGACAAGTCCGGTCTTCAAGCACTTAGCTCCAACTCCACTAAGGGATGAACGGACTAGTCCGTACCCATACAGACAAGTCCGAACTCATCCAGAGACGTTTAGTTCACCCAAAATTAGACTTCTCTGACTGGCAAGACTAGTCCGACCCTAAGGCTCAGACTAGTCCGGCCTCCTATGGTTTTTCCTCATTTTGGCTTCTCACTTAGGTTTTTCTCTCAACCACCACTTTGAGCCCTCTAGAATGATATCAGTGCACATGATGAATCCACCCTCACACATGATACGGCTCAGTTAAGCTCAATACCATAGAAACCCTAATTTCCACGCTTGAGTCTTTGACGCCCATTTTATTCCTTTCCTTTTTGAGGGATTTCTTCTCATTTCAATCATTACACCTGTGCTTAAGATCAACTCATCTCCTTAGCCTCTTAATTGTCATCATCAATCATCTAAAACCCACGGGGATGCCTAGATGCACTTTCACACTCATACCAAGCTCTAGGAGCTTGTTTGAGGCCATAGAGAGCCTTACGCAGTTTGAACACATGGTCGGGGAACTCTTGATCTTTGAATCCAGGGGGTTGCTCCACATACACCTCCTCCTTGATTGGTTCGTTGAGGAATGCACTTTTCACATCCATTTGATAGAGCTTCAAATCATGGTGAGTAGCATATGCAAGTAATATTCTAATCGATTCAAGTCTAGCTACCGGAGCAAAAGTTTTGTAGAAATCCAAACCTTCGACTTGTGAATACCCTTTGGCCACAAGTCGTGCCTTGTTTCTTGTCACCACCCCATGTTCATCTTGCTTGTTGCAGAAGACCCACTTAGTGCCGACGACTTTGAACTTGGGCCTTTCAACAAGTTCCCACACCTCGTTCCATTTGAAGTTGTTCAATTCTTCTTGCATTGCCATCACCCAATCCGGATCTTTCAATGCATCTTCAACCCTGTGAGGTTCCAAAGAGAATACAAACGAGTAATGTTCACAAAAATTAGCAATTTGAGATCTAGTTGTTACTCCCTTTTGGATGTCACCGATTATGTTGTTGACGGGGTGATCTCTTTCGATGTATTGGTGTACTCTTGGATGTGCCACTTGTGGACTTGAATCTTCATGGGCATCCTCTTCTCCCCCTAGATTGTTGCCCTCATTGATTTGTTGGTCAACTTGATCTTCATGAGCTTGATCTTATGTAGAAGCTCCCCCTTGATCAATTACCTCCACTTGTGGTTCATCTTCTTCATTTGCATTTGGAGGTGGCGCTTGTGGTCGAACATCGCCCAACGCCATTCTTCTCAACGCTTGACATGGAGCTTCTTCTCGATCTAGCACATATTGATCAACTTGCTCTTCTTGAGAGCCGTTAGTTTCATCGAACACTATATCACGTGCTACTTCAACAAGTCTGAAGACCTTGTTGAGGACCCGATAGGCGTAGGAGTTCGAATCATAGCCAAGCAAGAAATCTTCATCGGACTTCAAAGCAAACTTTGAAGTCCTAGGCTTCTTGTTCAATATATAACACTTTGAGCCAAAAACTCGAAAATAGGAAATATTGGGCTTGTTACTGGTGAGTAGTTCATATGACGTTTTCTTGAGTAGTCGATGAAGATAGAGTTGATTTATGGCATTTCGCGCGGTGTTGACCGCTTCAGCCCAAAATCGATCTGAAGTCTTGTACTCATCAAGCATTGTCCTCACCATCTCTATGAGAGTTTGATTCTTCCTTTCGGCTACTCCATTTTGTTGAGGGGACTACGGCGCTGAAAATTCATGTTTTATGCCTTCTTCGTCTAGGTACTCCTTGACTTGGGTGTTCTTGAACTTTGTGCCATTGTCACTTCGTATGTTCTTGATCTTCAATGAAAATTCATTTTTGGCATGCTTGAGAAACTTCTTGAGGGTTCCTTGAGTTTCTGTCTTATCATGCAAAAAGAAAACCCACGTGGAGCGCAAAAAATTATCAACAATTACTAAGCCGTATTTGTAAGTGCATCTAGGTCCCTTGTGGGTTTTGGTGGATTGATGATGAACCATTAAAGTGCTGATGAACTTGGTTGAGCATGAGCGCAGATCCGAAGTACGGAATGGAGCTTTGAAGAAAGACAGCAAAAGGAGAAAAGTTGTGGCGAAGAAGAATAGAAATAGGGTTTTCTATTTTCTCCTTGAGTCGTAGGAAAAAACGTACTATTAAGAGGGACACGACGCGTAGACACTTAGTGAGTCATTCGGGTGCTCAACCCCTTAGTAGAAGATTGGGCGGACTTGTCTGACTTGTGGTGTCAGACATGTCTGAATACTCTCTGTAGGAAGTCAGACATGTCCGAAACTGTGAGTCAGACATGTTCGAATTGGCACTGGAAGGGTTCCAATGAGAGTTCCAGTGAAGTTTCGGACTTGTCCGAACCTGGGGGTTGGACATGTCCGAGATGGATCTGTTCCCAGGGACTAAGAAAAATTTTCTAAGTCCCAGAGAGTCAAACTTGTCTGAGTTCTCTCTTCAGAACTTCAGACATGTCCGAGATTGTGTGTCAGACATGTCTGAAGTGGTTTTGGTCAGACAAGTCTGAAGTGAAAGGCCTGACCTTTGAGGTCAGACATGTCCGACTTTGTGTCAGACATGTCCGAGGTGGCTTTTCGTGCACTATTTAAATTCCAACGGGTAGCCGTATGCTTTATGACATCAGCAATTCAGACAAGTCCGACTTTGTGTCAGACATGTCCGACGTGGGCTGTGTCAAATGGCTCTAATGACCTTTTGGAGTATAAATAGTGGGTGGTTTCGACCCACCAACCATGCCTAACACCCCTGAATAGTTCTGAACGCCCATTTGAACTCAAGAACCTCTCTCCACTTGTTCTTCACCTCTAGAGCCCAAATTCGAGTTTTTGGGAGAGTGAAGAGTGCTTTGTGAGAATCGGGAGAAACGGTTTGTTGAGGGGTTGAGCAACGTGTGATTCACTAAGTTTCTTCGTGATTGCGTGTTTGTTGCTCTTGGGGTTCTCCCCTAGACGGTTAGGCGTCGCCCCGCGATTTCTTTGTGATCTCTTGTAATCGGGGAGTTTGTAACAATCTTTGTGATAGTGGAAGATTTGGGAGTTGGCCCTTGTGGCAACTCGTGAGGGAAAGGCTAGAGAAGGTCTGGTCCCTTGTGGACTCCTCAACGTGGACGTAGGATCCTTTGTGGTTCCGAACCTCGGGATAAAATCGTTTGTCTCTTGTTGTTCTTCCGTTCTCGCAAGTTTTGATTCTAGTGTTTTTCCGCGTGCTATCTCTCCCTCAGCTTTCTTTCTACTCCATACTTCGTGTAGAACTGCTAGGAATCGATATCTCTCACTAGATCGCTTAAAAATTGGATTTTTGGTCTGATCGTGCAGGTAATCTCGGACTTATCCGACCCAGGTCAGACTTGTCCGACTTAGGTCAGACAAGTCTGACTAGAAGTCAGACAAGTCCGACTTCTCTGTTTTCATAACTCTGAATTAAGTTTAAATTATTGATTATCGCCTATTCACCCCCCCCCCCTCTAGGCCGCTTTCAATTGGTATCAGAGCAGGTTTCTTCGGAAGAGACTAAGATCTCAGAGAATCGATGGCGGAAGAAAGGAACAAGGATGATACCTCATATGTCAAGGGTGAAGGCTCAAATGACAAGAACTACGACGTTCTTCTTGATGATCCGAAGGACGATGAAGAGACTCGCCAACTCAAGGCGAAGCTTCGGGAGAAGCTAGGGAAACAACCCAAGATCAACAAAGAGAAGGAGAAGAGTAACGATGACTATACTCAAACTCACTTTGATTATGATCGTCTTCATGCTAACAATCACTATTTGTCTATTCCACTTGGCAAACCTCCTAAATTCGATGGAAATGACTATTCAATGTGGAAACACAATATGAAGATGCATTTAATCTCTTTGAATCCTAGTTTGTGACAGATTGTGCAAACCGGAGTTCATATGCCAAGGAATGAGGAAGACGTCACTCCACAACAAGCTATCCTACTTCATCGCAATGCTCAAGCCGTGGGAGTCATAACCTCATCTTTGACTCGGGATGAATTCAACCGAGTCGAAGGTTTGGAAGTGGCCAAAGATATTTGGGATACACTCAAGATGGCGCACGAGGGCAACCGACTCATCCGGGAGGCGAAGATTGAGATGATCGAAGGAGAGCTTGGGAGATTTACCATCATGGATTGTGAGTTGCCCCAAGACATGTACAACCGCCTCAAGGTACTCGTGAACAAGATTTGTGCCTATGGAAGCACTCGATGGACGGACCATGAAGTGGTGAAGAGGATGCTTTGGGCATTCATGCCTCGAAACATCGCTCTTTGCTCCTTGATCCGTGAAAGCCCCGACTACACCAAGATGACTCCGGAAGAAGTGCTTGGGAGGATAATCAACAATGAGATGATGGAAAAGGAAGCTATGTTCTACAACGATCTCCAAAAGCTTGCCTCATCAAAGAAGAAAGACATAGCCCTCAAAGCAACTTCCACATCCTACAATGAAGATGCAAGTGATGATGAGAGCATGGACTCCGATGAGGAAGAAGCTTTCTTCATCAACAAGTTTAGAAGGATGATGAGAAGGAAGAAGGGAGGCTATCACCAAGAAGGCAAGAGCAAGGAGAAGCTAAAGAAGAAGACTTGCTACAAGTGTGGTGAACATGGGCACTTCATTGCGGATTGCCCATACAATGAAAGCAAGAAGAAGGAGGGCAAGACCCAAGATAAGAAGGTCTTCAAGAAGAAGAAGCCATCGGGACATGCCCACCTTGGAAGAGAATGGGACTCAAATGAAGACTCATCTTCCGACGATGTAGATAAGGTGGCAACCATTGCCATCGGAAAGAGCTCAAGTGCAAGCAAGATTTTCCCCAACCATGATGATTTCAAGTACACATGTTTCATGGCAAAGGAGGGAAGGAGAAAGGTCAAATCTAAACCCACTCCCTCTATAACTTCTTGTGATGAATTTGATAGTGGTAGTGAACTTGAATCCATGCTTAAAGGCTTAAGTAAGAGTGCCATGAGAAAGATGAACTTTTGTATAGATGAAATCTCCGAGAAGGAGGATCTCCTTGAGCGTCAAGAGGACATGGTCATCCAAAAATTGGAGATATGTCAAGAGCTTGAGGAGCTCCTCGAGCGCGAGAGAGAAAGAAGCAATGCATTGGAGCATGACCTTGCCATGAGCAAGGAAGCATGCTCAAATCTTAAGGACAAGACCGTTGAGCTCAAGGATGAACTTGTTAACTTGACAAATGTTAACAAGATTCTAGAGACAAAGGTTGAGTCACTTAATATCAATGCACCTTCTTCCTCAAAGAGATCATCTTCTCAAAAGATTTCATCCGAGGAAGTTCACACTTGCATGTGCTCAAGCTTGATCCTAAAACTTAAGGATGAACTTAACTTGGCACAAAACAAACAAGCACCGAAAGGTGGCATCTTTGACAAGGAGAAGGTGGCCTATGCACGTAGTGCATACACCAATGTGAGACCTCCCCATGTCAAGGATGGTCTTGGTTATTCTCGGGAGCGGAGGCAAAATGCCAAAGCCCCCAAGAATAACAAAGACTTGATTGTTTTTGTAAAGGAAGGTTCATCCACCCAAGATAAAGGAAAGAACATTGTCTCAACATCTTATATGCCTAAAAATGAACCTCATCCTTTGTTCCATGACTTTGATACTTCTTATGTTTTATTGAGGAACAAATTTGGCAAGACTTATGCTAGATATGTCGGACCACTCCGCAAGAGCCCAAAGCCTTGCGTGTGGGTGCCCAAATGTCTTGTGACTAACATCAAAGGACCCAACTCCGTTTGGGTACCTAAAGGAAAGGCATAACTCTTTTTGTAGGCATACTCCTCCGGTGGATCAAAATGGATGCTTGACAGTGGATGCACTAATCATATGACCGGAGAGAGGAAGATGTTTGTAGAGTACAAGGAGAATGAAGATCCTAGTGAAGGAATCTTCTTTGGGGATTATAGCCAAGGGAAAATCCTTGGCACCGGTAAAATTTCTATCTCCTCAAAACACACTCTTTCTAATGTGCTTTATGTTGATTCACTTGATTACAACCTCTTGTCTATTTCTCAATTATGTGATAATGGTTATGATTGTATTTTCACTAACAACGGTGTGACCGTCTCAAGAAGATGCAACAACTCAATCGCCTTTAAGGGCGTACTCAAGGGAAAGCTTTACCTTGTGGATTTCTCCACGGATAAAGCCCAACTTGATACGTGCTTAATGGCGAAAACTAACATGGGATGGCTATGGCACCGAAGGCTAGCCCATGTTGGGATGAGAAACTTGCAAAAAATTCTTAAGGGGGATCATATCCGTGGACTAAAAGATGTTGTCTTTGAGAAAGATAGACCATGTAGCGCATGTCAAGCCGGAAAGCAAGTAGGAGCTCAACATCCGTCCAAGAACATCATGACAACCTCAAGACCATTGGAGCTACTACACATGGACCTATTCGGACCGATCGCCTACATTAGTATTGGCGGTAACAAATATGGTCTAGTTATTGTTGATGATTTTTTTCGCTTCACGTGGGTATTTTTCTTGCATGACAAAGGTGAAACCCAAGGAGTTCTCAAGAAGTTCTTGAGGAGAGCTCAAAACGAGTTCTCCTTAAGAATCAAGAAGATTAGGAGCAAAAACGGGACGGAGTTCAAGAACACTCAAGTTGAAGACTTCTTGGATGAAGAAGGAATCAAGCATGAGTTCTCCGCTCCCTACTCCCCTCAACAAAATGGAGTAGCGAAGAGGAAGAATAGGACTCTTATCGAGATGTCAAGGACGATGCTTGATGAGTACAAGACGTCCGACCGGTTTTGGGCGGAAGTGGTTAACACCGCTAGCCATGCCATAAACCGGTTGTATCTTCATCGACTCTTGAAGAAGACCTCGTATGAACTCCTAACCGGTAACAAACCCAACATCTCATACTTTCGTGTTTTTGGGAGCAAGTGCTATATTCTCAACAAGAATCCTAGGAATTTGAAGTTCGCTTCGGAATCCGATGAAGGTTTCTTGCTTGGCTATGACTCAAACACCTACGCCTATCGTGTCTTCAACAAGTCCTCCGAGATTGTTGAAGTAGCACATGACGTAGTGTTTGATGAGACTAATGGCTCTCAAGTGGAGCAAGGTGATAAGTGTGTGCTAGATCAAGAGAAGACTCCGCAAGAAGCACTAAGGAGAATGGCACTTGGAGATGTGTGACCACATGATCCAAATGATCTTCAAGCAAGCGAAGAAGATGCAAATCCCCCACATGAACAAGATCAAGATCCTCAAGATGAATCTCAACAAGATCAAAATCAAGGAGGAGGCTTGGATCAGATAAAGAAAATGATCAAGATGAAGACAATGAACGAGAATCTCAACCACCACACCCAAGAGTTCATCAAAGCGTTCAACGGGACCATCCTGTTGACAACATACTTGGAGACATCTCCAAAGTGGTAACTACTTGCTCACGTATGGCTAACTTTTGTGAACATTACTCTTTTGTTTCCTCTTTAGAGCCACGGAAAGTAGAAGAAGCTCTACAAGACCCGGATTGGGTAATGGCGATGCAAGAAGAGCTCAACAACTTCAAGAGGAACAAGGTGTGGGAACTCGTGAGAAGACCAAATGCAAATGTTGTTGGAACCAAGTGGGTGTTCCGCAACAAAGAAGATGAACACGGGGTGGTAACAAGAAATAAGGCAAGACTTGTAGCAAAAGGATACGCTCAAGTCGAAGGTTTGGATTTCGATGAAACCTTTGCTCCCGTAGCTAGGCTTGAATCTGTTCGCATATTATTGGCCTTTGCTACTCACCATGATTTCAAGATATATCAAATGGATGTGAAAAGTGCATTCCTCAACGGTCCAATCAAGGAGGAAGTGTATGTGGAGCAACCGCCCGGATTTGAAGATGAAGAGCATCCCGATCACGTCTACAAGTTGTGTAAGGCTCTCTATGGCCTCAAACAAGCACCTAGAGCTTGGTATGAGTGCCTTAGGGATTTTCTCACTCAAAATGGTTTTAAGATTGGGAAAGCCGATTATACTCTCTTCACTAAGCATTTTGATAATGACTTGTTCGTATGCCAAATTTACGTTGATGACATCATATTTGGTTCTACTAACAAAACTTTTTGTGATGAGTTTTCCAAAATCATGACGGAGAGATTTGAGATGTCTATGATGGGGGAGTTGAAGTTTTTCCTAGGTTTCCAAGTAAAGCAACTCAAGGAAGGGACCTTCATATGCCAAACCAAGTACACTCATGACATTCTCAAGAAGTTTGGCATGGAGAAGGCGAAGCCCATCAAGACACCTATGGGAACAAACGGGTATTTAGGACTAAACGAAGAAGGAGCGAGCGTGGACCAAAAGGTATACCGTTCTATGATTGGCTCTTTTCTTTATCTTTGTGCTTCTAGACCCGACATTATGCTTAGTGTGTGCATGTGTGCTCGATTCCAAGCCACTCCAAAAGAGTGTCACTTGACAGCGGTTAAGAGGATCCTTAGGTATTTAGTTCACACTCCTAATCTAGGTCTTTGGTACCCTAAAGGATCCAAGTTTGATCTCGTCGGTTATTCCGATGCGGGTTATGCGGGCTGTAGGGTAGATAGGAAGAGCACATCCAGGACATGCCAATTCCTTGGTAGGTCCTTGGTTGCGTGGTCTTCCAAGAAACAAAACTCCATTGCCCTTTCCACAGCCAAAGTGGAGTACGTTGCAGCCGGAAGTTGTTGTGCGCAACTTCTTTGGATGCGACAAACTCTTAGGGATTATGGTTACAATCTGAGCCATATTCCTCTCCTATGTGATAATGAGAGTGCCATCAAGATTGCTCACAACCCCGTCGAGCATTCTAGAACCAAACACATAGATATTCGTCACCATTTCCTGCGAGATCACTCTATCAAGGGAGATATCGTTATCTCTCATGTTAGAAGTGAGAAGCAATTGGCGGACATCTTCACCAAACCCCTTGATGAGAGACGCTTTTGTGACCTAAGGAGTGAGCTAAATATCTTGGATTCTCGAAACATTTCTTGAGTCATGCACATCTGATTGCTATTAGTTTTCAACTTCAAAATGTTGTGTGTTTTCGAAAATCTCATCTATTTGTTCTTGAAAACTATGTTCTAAACTTCTCTTTGGTGAAAATGATCATAGTTTGATTGTTGGTTGCTTACTGATCATTTTTGTCAAAGATATTTGCAAAAACCTATCCAAAATGTCCATATATACTTATCTATATATCCCCAAGTGTTTACACATTGCATACACTCAGGGGGAGTCGGACAAGTCTTACAAAAGTCAGACATGTCCGAAGTGGGTTTTAAGTCTGCAGAGAGAACTCGGACATGTCTGAAGTAAAATTTTGGACTTGACCGATGTGGGAAATCCGAACCCCTTCCAAGAGGCCGACGGTTTCCTTTCCTTCTCTCTCTCCTCACTTCAAACCCTAACCTCTCTCTCTCTCTCAAACCTCCCAAGGCGATCCACATTGCTTTTGAGGCTCTTGTCAGGAGTTCTTGAGGGAAAATCTCCCTCGAAGTTGGAGGATTCACATCCCCTTCGGAGTTCTTCAATCTTTTCTCCATCCGAAGGTATTTTTCTCATCTTTCCTCTCATTTCTAGATCTAGCGGCAAGTTTGCAAATTTATGCCCTTGGAATTGTTCCTAGGCATGTTTGCAACCTTGGTGCAAAATTTGGTCGGTAGAAAAGTTGATTTGCTTAGTTTCCTTAGCAATTAGGTTCAGTTCTGTACAGGTCGGACAAGTCTGACTCTGAAATTTGGACATGTCCAAAATTCTTGAGTCAGACATCTCCGATCCTGTATAACTCTAAGACCTAATTTCTATCGAAACTATCAAGTTAATTGCTCTATCTCTCTTGCTTTGACTCTTATCTATCCTTGTATCTTTTTCTAGCTATGAGCAGGAGAGCAACGACACCGAGTAGACTAGGTCTTAGTGTCCACTTTTCTCCTTTTTGGTGCCTTGATGCCAAAGGGGGAGAAGTATTAGACTCTAGTGCTTTTTCTTGGACATGGACATGTATCTAGTCATATTTTCTATAGTGGTGTGTCTTGTACTTATTTGTTACTCATTTATGGCTGTTAATGCTTAATGATGTTTATTGATGCCTTATGATGATGTTTATTGATGCCTTATGATGATCATTATGATGCTTCATTGATCTCGTGTGCATTTCTTCATTTGTATCACGTTATTGCACACACACGAGCATATAGGAACCCCACGACGATTGAGTGTATATGAGTTGTTTTTCTATCGTGGTGTGTCTTGTACTTATTTGTTACTCGTTTATGGCTGTTAATGCTTAATGATGTTTATTGATGCCTTATGATGATATTTATTGATGCCTTATGATGATCATTATGATGCTTCATTGATCTCGTGTGCATTTCTTCATTTGTATCACATTATTGCACACACACGAGCATATAGGCACCCCACGACGATTGAGTGTATATGAGTTGTTTTTATTGTTATTCCAAAAGCTCATATACACTTGAGACTCAAAGCTTCTATCAAATCTTATTTTTGTCAAAGACTTTAGTTGGTTGTCATCAATCACCAAAAAGGGGGAGATTGTAAGTGCATCTAAGTCCCTTGTGGATTTTGGTGGATTGATGATGAACCATTAAAGTGCTGATGAACTTGGTTGAGCATGAGTGCATATCCGAAGTACGGAATGGAGCTTTGAAGAAAGACGGCAAAAGGAGAAAAGTTGTGGCGAAGAAGAATAAAAATAGGGTTTTCTATTTTCTCCTTGAGTCGTAGGAAAAACCGTACTATTAAGAGGGACACGACGCGTAGACACTTAGTGAGTCATTCGGGTGCTCAACCCCTTAGTAGAAGATTTTAGTAGGGCCTTTGTGGCTTGGGCGGACTTGTCTGACTTGTGGTGTCAGACATGTCCGAATCCTCTCTGCAGGAAGTCAGACATGTCCGAAATTGTGAGTCAGACATGTCCGAATTGGCACTGGAAGGGTTCCAGTGAGAGTTCCAGTAAAGTTTCGGACTTGTCCGAACCTGGGGGTCGGACATGTCCGAGATGGATCTGTTCCCAGGGACTAAGAAAAATTTTCTAAGTCCCAGAGAGTCAGACTTGTCCGAGTTCTCTCTGCAGAACTTCAGACATGTCCGAGATTGTGTGTCAGACATGTCTGAAGTGGTTTTGGTCAGACAAGTCTGAAGTGAAAGGCCTGACCTTTGAGGTCAGACATGTCCGACTTTGTGTCAGACATGTCCGAGGTGGCTTTTGGTGCACTATTTAAATTCCAACGGGTAGCCGTATGCTTTATGACATCAGCAATTCGGACAAGTCCGACTTTGTGTTAGACATGTCCGACGTGGGCTGTGTCAAACGGCTCTAATGACCTTTTGGAGTATAAATAGTGGGTGGTTTTGACCCACCAACCATGCCTAACACCCCTGAACAGTTTTGAACGCCCATTTGAACTCAAGAACCTCTCTCCACTTGTTCTTTACCTCTAGAGCCCAAATTCGAGTTTTTGGGAGAGTGAAGAGTGCTTTGTGAGAATCGGGAGAAACGGTTTGTTGAGGGGTTGAGCAACGTGTGATTCGCTAAGTTTCTTCGTGATTGCGTGTTTGTTGCTCTTGGGGTTCTCCCCTAGACAGTTAGGCGTCGCCCCGCAATTTCTTTGTGATCTCTTGTAATCGGGGAGTTTGTAACAATCTTTGTGATAGTGGAAGATTTGGGAGTTGGCCCTTGTGGCAACTCGTGAGGGAAAGGCTAGAGAAGGCCTGGTCCCTTGTGGACTTCTCAACGGGGACGTAGGATCCTTTGTGGTTCCGAACCTCGAGATAAAATCATTTGTCTCTTGTTGTTCTTTCATTCTTGCAAGTTTTGATTCTAGTGTTTTTCCGCGTGCTATCTCTCCCTCAGCTTTCTTTCTACTCCATACTTCGTGTAGAACTGCTAGGGATCGATATCTCTCACTAGATCGCTTAAAAATTGGATTTTTGGTCTGATCGTGCAGGTAATCTCGGACTTATCCGACCCAGGTCAGACTTGTCCGACTTAGGTCAGACAAGTCCGACTAGAAGTCAGACAAGTCCGACTTCTCTGTTTTCATAACTCTGAATTAAGTTTAAATTATCGATTATCGCCTATTCACCCCCCTCTAGGCCGCTTTCAGTATTTGTTACCGCCGATGCTTATGTAAGCAATTGGACCAAATAGATCCATGTGAAGTAGCTCGAGCGGTCTTGTTGTTGTCATGACGTTCTTCACGGGATGGGGTGCTCCTACTTGCTTCCCGGATTGGCACGCGCTACAAGGCCTGTCGGTACCGAGCACCCCTCCTTGACTGTTGTCTCCAAAATAGATGCCTTCGCTTGGATCTTCATTTACTTCATATTCAACGAACATCCTTCTTTCTCCATTCATGTGGTTGGTGCATCCACTATCTAGCACCCATTTTGCTCCACCGGAGGAGTAGGCCTTGATGAGATCATGCATATTATTATTGCACCTACAAACATAACACAATGTTTATTTGTTTGGGATCCTGGCTCAAGTGAATGTGCACTCTTATTTGATGGACAAGATCAAGATGGCGCACTATGTCGTCCACCACCTTGGCCTCCTCCATTCATGCATACAAGAAGATTTGATGGCGTTGCACATTTGGACCAACACATGAGAGGAGATAAACTTGAGTCGAGGACGACTCCAATTCAAGAAGGGTGGGATGATGAGAACATCACTTCTATGGATACAAACAATACTCCATTGAATATACAGGATGCAATCAATAGAGTTCATACACAACAATTAATTTTAGAGGTGAGCTTGTTCTTATATATTTCCTTATATGTTTTTGAGCATAGATTGCTACCTAATGATTTAATTATGATTAGTATCCATGGAGAGGTTCATGGAGTACTTGGAGGAAGTATTAGGGACGTGGAGGACCAGAGAATTTGTTCAAAGAAGATGGAAACCGAGCCAAACTCAAAATCGTGTCCAACTCGGAGTCCAGGAGCAGTACGCACTAAAACGGACGCCCAGGACGCATACGAAATCCGTTTTCGACGTTCTACATATGCACGGAAAGGGGAGAGGATAAAATTTCCAATGGCACTGGTCCCATGTCAAAATTCCTTCGGAGTCGATGGGAATCATCGAAACAAAATCGAGTTCAGAATCTGTCAGGGTGCTGCGCCACCGTATTGGGCCATTGGGCCTTGTATCAAGTCTAAGTCCATTATTTTCGTGTTTTAGGGTTAGGTCACGATCCCAACACCCCCTTGGACGTCCTCCCACCTATATATACTCCATAGTAGCCGCCATGAACAATTGGGTTTTGCTTAGATCAATAATATCGCTGTTCTACGGTTTGTGAGACCCCAACTTCGCAATTTCCGATCGTGTCTTCGACGCTCTTGCTCGTGTTCTCTTTTTCACTTGCAGGGATTAGCCTTCTTGGTGAGGTCAAGCGTGTGCAGCACGATTGATAACCAACGGAGCCGTGGTGTAGTGATTGCAGGGGTACTCGAACCGCTCGAGTGCTGCGGATCATCAACGTCGAGTTCTCCACCCCAATCGACATACCTTTCGGAAGATCGGGACTCATCAATTTACTCATCAATTGGTATCAGATTTCCAGGTTGCCCGTGAGGTATCTTTGTTTTCCTTCCTTCCATTAGATCGATTTTGTTTCTTACCTAGAGTCCACAGAAAAGCCACAAAAAAATTAGATCGTTTTTACCGCTTCCCAGACTATAGTGCCTGCAGTTTTGTTTTTCAGTTTGCATTGTTGAGTTTGCATTCGTGTGGTTGAGTCTTGTTGCTGGTTTAGCTTTGGGTTTTTGGGTCCTAGTTATCATGTTTCGTCCTTGTTTTCTTGCTATTCCACACCTATTCCACAATCCCTAAATAACAAACCGATCCGCCACGTTCATCGGTTTGCCCTAGCTAGCCGCCTTGCGTGAACTCCTGCATCGCCAGCCCTAGATTAGGTGACAAATCTTTGTGCCATTCATCCTTGAATCATCACACACCACCCCATTAGTTGCTGTGCGAATTCCCGATCGTTTTCGTATCCGATTGCGAGTTCTGTTCTCAAACCGAGTTGGAATCAACATCCAAAAAATCGTAACTTGGATAGCCTACCTTAAAACGGCCATAACTTTCGCATACGAACTCGAAATCGGGCGATTTTTTTTTCAAATTCATCTACGCGAAATTTCGCATCTGATTTTCCGCAGCGTATCCGTGTTCGGCGAAATTAGATTGCCCAAATTCCCCTCGGAAGATAGGCTATCCGGCCTCCGAAGTTTCAGCACGAATCTTAAAGAATCTTCTTGATTTCTATAGGCCGCATATTACATCCAGTTGAACTGAAAATTTGTGTGCTTCATATCTTCGTGCTCCTGAGTAAAGAAAAAATATCAAAAAAATAATACAAAAAAGAAAAAAAATAGTGAAGAGCACGCATATTAAAGCAATTGGCCTACACCACTTTGTGCTGTTTTGTTGGCTATATCATTATGTCTTTCTTTTGCCTTGATACTTCCTTGTGTTGTGCTAGGCTCTAGGGCACTCGGTTGACCAGCAACAATTTCCTACATTGAATACTTATTCAACTTTGTTTAGCTGTTAGCGATTTTCTGCTTATTAGCCACCATATTGTGCCATCCAAGCTCCACCTTTCTCTTGAGCATAACAGGTACCTTTGCAATCACCCCACGCTTCATTGGTTCATCTCACCGTCCACACCACCTGTTGTGTCGGTAAGAACACTTGTAAGAGCATGGTAAGATGCTTGAGAGTGTGTGATTCCACTTCCACTTTTCCATTATCCTTTGTAGTTGATAGGGATAACATATTTTTTTGTTGTCTTCTATTTGCTACTAACAATGTCAGATAAAAGCAAGAATCATGCATTATATGCTGAGATGATGGACATGATGAAGACGGAGATGGAGTTGCTCACTAAAAATCAAACATCAACCAAGGTTTCACATGACATTCAGACCACCTTTACAACACCTTCCATAAGAAGTAATTACATTCTCCCATCTCTTCCTTCTTATGATGGTTTTGGTTATGATGAATATATTACTTGGGAAATAGAGGTGGATAATTTTTTTGGACAATGGCATATGTGTGAGAGGAGAAAGATTAGAAATGTTGCAAGTGCATTAGTAGATTGTGCATTAACTTGGTGGAACAATTTAAATGAATTAGAAAAACCTCGAACATGGAAAGAAATGAAAATTCTTATGCGAGAAACTTTTGCTAATGTATCTATGTGCAAAGAAGAAATTCAGCAATTTGAGAAGAAATTTCTTGTTGTACCTCCTTTTGTGTCTAACGTTTTGTAGGACAATATAGAAAATAATATAGATGATGCAAAAGAGAACGAGGCTTTTGACAACACTTGTGAAATTTTAGATGGATCAACTCATAATGCACTCAAAATCACTGCTAAAAATGGTAAGGCAAAACATTCTACAAATACAGAAGGTGAGAAGTTTTTTGATGTTCTGAATTTTTCCACCAATCATGCTATTTTCGAGGAGCAGCTATTAGAATCGTTTATTTATACACCATTGTCACATGTTGATTTTCCTGCTGATCGTTGCGCTAAGAAAGAGTTATGTGCTGATAACTCTATTATACCTATGCAAAAACAAGTTAATGTACAAGATGATTGTGTTTTGGATTCACCTACTTGTGCTGAAATTCATACTACTGAAAATGATGAGCTGAAATTTTTGTCTTCTCTAAATACTTTGGGTTATATTGAATTTGACACTCTTTGTGATCTAAATATTGTAGAGAGGAGAATATTTTCACAATCTGAATTTCCTTTATTAAGTAGAAATATTTTTCATGCTATAGGCAACTATGAAGATAGTGGTGAATTTATGGTGCATAAAGTTTACATATGTTCAAATGTGCAAGCTCCTTTTATGCTGCCACAACATGGTGAAATGAATGGATGCACTAACACTAATAATGTATTGTCAAGTTTTTCTAGCATTTTTTTATTGCAGCAAGGACAACAAATAAAAAAGAAGCATTGTTCGTTGCGGTTGTGCAATATGGACAGTGTTCATTCTACCCCCAAAGCAATCCTTTTTCCTGGACATACGAGCAAGCCGAGGACGGCTTGTCATAAAGAAGGGGAGAATGATGAGATCATTCATATTATTATTGCACCTACAAACATGACACAATGTTTATTTGTTTGGGATCCTGGCTCAAGTGAATGTGCACTCTTATTTGATGGACAAGATCAAGATGGCGCACTATGTTGTCCACCACCTTGGCCTCCTCCATTCATGCATACAAGAAGATTTGATGGCGTTGCACATTTGGACCAACACATGAGAGGAGATAAACTTAAGTCGAGGATGACTCCAATTCAAGAAGGGGAGGATGATGAGAATATCACTTCTATGGATACAAACAATACTCCATTGAATATACAAGATGCAATCAATAGAGTTCATACACAACAATTAATTTCAGAGGTGAGCTCGTTCTTATATATTTCCTTATATGTTTTTGAGCATAGATTGCTACCTAATGATTTAATTATGATTAGGATCCATGGAGAGGTTCAAGGAGTACTTGGAGGAAGTATTAGGGACGTGGAGGCCCAGAGAATTTGTTCAAAGAAGATGGAAACCGAGCCAAACTCAAAATCGTGTCCAACTCGGAGTCCAGGAGCAGTACGCACTAAAATGAACGCCCAGGACGCATACGAAATCCGTTTTGGACGTTCTACATATGCACGGAAAGGGAAGAGGATAAACTTTCCAATGGCCCTGGTACCATGTCAAAATTCCTTCTGCGTCGACGGGAATCATTGAAACAAAATCAAGTTCAGAATCTGTCAGGGTGCTGCGCCACCGTATTGGGCCATTGGGCCTTGTATCAAGTCTAAGTCCATTATTTTCGTGTGTTAGGGTTAGGTCACGACCCCAACACCCCCTTGGACGTCCTCACACCTATATATACTCTATAGTAGCCGCCATGAAGAATTGCGTTTTGCTTAGATAAATAATATCGCCGTTCTACGGTTTGTGAGACCCCAACTTTGCGATTTCCGATCGTGTCTTCGACGCTCTTGCTTGTGTTCTCGATTGCACTTGCAGGGATTAGCCTTCTTGGCGAGGTCAAGTGCGTGCAGCACGGTTGATAACCAACGGAGCCGTGGTGTAGTGATTGCAGGGGTACTCGAACCGCTCGAGTGTCGCGGATCATCAACGTCGAGTTCTCCACCCCAATCGACATACCTTTTGGAAGATCGGGCCTAAACCTACTCATCAGGCCTACAAAAACAAATTACACCTTGGTTTTAGGTACCCAAGTTTGCTTGGGTCCTTTGAGGTTAGTTACAAGTGATTTGGGCACCCACACATGAGACTTGGTGTTCCCATGGCGTGGCCCAATATGTTTAGCATAAACTCTACCAAAAGTACTTTTCATGAGAACATATGATGTGTCAAAGGTTCTAAACAATAGTTGTTGTTCATATGTGTTAAAATTTTTGTACTTATCAACATTATTAGGCTTTCTAGCTTGAGAGGAGTTTCCCTTGACAAAAGCAATGTGTTCCTTGTTATTCTTGTGGCTTCTAGCATTTTGCTTTTCACCATAAGAATACCCAATGCCATATTTGACATTAGGAGGTCTTGTGGACAAGTATGCACTACGTGCATACTTGACCTTCTCCTTGTCAAATATGCACTATGGGAAGGATGCTTGCCCTTTGTCAAGATCGACTTATCCTTCAAGTTAATGTCAATTTTAGCACATGCACAAATAATAGTAGTTTCAGATTTTAATTGTTGAGAAGGTGAGCTTGAAAAGGATGAAGGTTCACTTTTCTTGAGTGACTCAACTTGTACCTCAAGGATCTTGTTAACTTTGGTTAAGTTAGCAAGTTCATCCTTGATGATTACATTTGACTCGCTTAACTTCAAGCAAGCTTCCTTGCTTGAAGCTAACTCAAGCTCTAGTGACTTGCTTCGCTCCTTTTCAAGTTCAAGGAGCTTTTTGATCTTAAGATACTCCTACTTTTGAAGGATGATCATATCTTCTTAGCGATCAACAAGCTCCTCCTTATCAATAAGTTTATCCATCAAGAATTTCATTTTTGCAGCAGTTTTCTTATCTAAGCCAACAAGCATATCTTCATTATCACTATAAGCATCACTATCACTAGAGTAAGAATGCGAGGAGGAAGATTTAGTTGTTACCTTTCTTTTACCTTCCTTCGCCATTAGACATGTGTAGTTGTCCTTCCTTGCGCCAATAGTTGGGAAGAGGGTGGATTTCTTGGTTGTCTTCTTGATGGCTATGCAAGCCATCTCCTCTTCCTCTTCGGATGAGGACTCATCAAGTGGCTTGGTAAATATATCAGCTAGTTGTTTTTCAGTGTTGACTTGGGAAATGGTTATGTCTCCATTTATTGAGTCGTCTCTCAAAAAGTGATGTCGGATGTCTATGTGTTTTGTCCTATAGTGATCAACGGGGTTATAGGCAATTTTAATAGCACTCTTGTAAAATCCCACTTTTTCCTTCATATTAAGTTCAGCTACAAGTTTATTATCAACCATAGTGGATCCATCATGGTTATGCACATGAACTTATGGTGGGATACATGAACTTGATCTCATCCAATCTTTTATTCCACTCATGCTTAAATTTTATTAACATGAGGAATGGACTTCACCAATAATATTAGATAAATTCTTTTGACCTCTCTTCAAAGTTTGGAATTATTTGAATGGGGGATCCTAGGTCAAATTAATATGAAGTACCCAACATATATTTAAATTAATTGCAAATTGAATATACTACTGTATATTTGGCCCTGTCAAAATTATTCAATTTAGAGGCCATAAATTTTTCTATGGTTTGCTAATATTCCAAATAGACTTCCTGCAAAGTTTCATAAATTATGAACTCCATTTGCTATTTTATTTGAGACGCTTAGCAAATTCTGACCCTATTAGGAATTCAAATTTTGAATGCTGTTCAGCTTATTTGAACATCAAGATTTTGACACACCATCATGGTCAGCATTACTTGCTTGATTTATTCTCATAGTTTCAAAATTTTTGGAACTCATTTGCTATTTAAATCAGTGACCCCATTGAATTTCATCCAAATTCAAATTCAAATTTGAAATTCAATTGGAACTTGCTCCAATTCGAAATCCAATTGCATAATCAAATTTCAGATATTTATTTGAGCCTCCCCACAAAAATCTAGAATTTTTGGACCAAGTTTGGTGAGGGAATTGAAGTCTGCAAAGAAGGGGCAGGGATAAGAGTTGTGGGACCCACTAGTCAGTGGGACAAGCTCGGGCTGCTCTGCACGCCGTTTTTCCGGCGCTCCCCTGCTCGACACCGTGCCGCATGCAAGGCACCACAGAGCTGCTCGTCTTCCTGCTTCATGGCGTGCCTCCTACTCCTCCCCGAGCTGTATAAATTCTCCCCCGGTCGAAGTGGACACACACCGACACGCTCGCCTCTGTTTTTCCATTTCCACCACTGCACCGCATCGCCGCCGCCGTTCCTGACGCGCCGGCCCCACGTAGCAAGGAATCGCGGTTCTTCCAACAACAAAAGGTGGCTTAACTAGTTGCTCTTCCTTCCCGTCCAGTCCTTTGTTTGATTCCCTGTTTATATGTGCGGTATTTTGAAGTTTCCTCGGCGCTCGCGGGTGAAGCCGCTAGGGGAACTTTCTGTTCCAAGAGGACAGACCACTTCAAGCACGTTTCCATCTCCTTCCTTGAAGTAATAAGGCACGCAAAGGTATCTAGATACTTCTTGTGAAGTTTTAGCCACTGTCGTGCTTCCTAGCTCCCTTATCTCAAGTTTTCCCCAAAACAGTTCATACCGATATCAATAGATTACCGGTTAAATTCTGTTTCTACGTACGATGAATTGTCAATCCAATAAGGTATTATCTCCTAGATCTCCAGGCGCATCACCTCACAAAAATTGAGAGGAAGACATCAAGAGACGAGGTCGGATTTTGAGTTTTCATGGCCGCCGGTTGAAAAATCGTACCTCGCCGTCGAGCTTAGCTTTGCCGGCGATGTACCCCCAATATGACCCCCAAATCATCCTCCTGGTGCTCCCAGGAACCTTCCCGACCTTTTCCCGAGCCTATTGAGCCATTTCCGAGCATTTCCAACGAAGGCCGAAATCCTAGCTCCGCCGCCACCGTCGCGCCGCCGTCTCCGGCCATCGCCGACGTGATTGGACACCACCATCGGCTTGCGCGGTCGATTTTCTGGTTGAGCGGTCACAGTGAGGATGAAAGGAGGTCGATGCACCTAAGTCCAGCGAAGCACCACTGCGGTTCCGGCGAGAGGCGCCGCCGCGTCGAGAGGTAGACGAAGATGCGGGTCCCACCTGTCAACGACACCCCTCTTGCATGGGATCAGTTGTGGACAAGGATCCGGTGTGACAGCGTGGGTTAACCCCGTGGCTCCCGGTGTGGCTCTGTTCTGATTGGCCCGAGTCAAATGAAGTGCGACCGGCCCCTTTATTTGAATTTTCCAAGAGAAAAATAAATCCAGATTCAATCCAAACATAGAAAATCCATAGCTTCCAGTAGAATTATCCAAAAATTCCCAATAAATTTTGTTAGAACCAGCAGGAAGAATACTGTCTAGTGGTGCACTTGGATTTGTATAAAAAGCCATAGAATTTCTCCATAATTCAGACAAAAAAATGCTTAAAGAATTCATTTACATAGTTCGGTTAATTGGAAAATTTCCAATTTTGGTCAGAACACTATTGTTAATACCCTTGATCTCCAGTAAAAGTTTCAAACTATTTGGACTTAAAATACTGGGTTGATCAATATTCCAAATCTCTATGTAGTTATAAATTGAGAATAATTGGAAAAAGTCAATTTCCAGAAATTTACCCAAACTTGAAAAATCAATTTCTCCTTGTAGGAGGCTTATAAAATGGTGAAACAAATTTTCCTAGAATCAGTGAGACCCCCTCTATATGATACAAACCCTAGTAGCCATGATACGTCTCTAAAAATTTCAACCAAGATTTAGAGAAGATTGTTGCTTACCATAATTTTAAAGAACAACAAACTTCCTTGATCATCTCCTGTTCTTTACAAGAGTCTTCTCTATAGTCACTAGTATCCACCATAAAAGTCCCAAAGCCATTTAAGATAATTATCTTAATTTATCCTAGGATATTCACACTATCTCAAGTATATTAATTATTTTCAAAATCATTCATACCTAGTATATGCATATCGTGTAGTAGCTGAAATCAAGGAGCAGCCGGAAGCTTTGGAGGTCCAGCTGCTAGAAACTAACATAGGCTCAGACTCGCATTCAGGCAAGCCCCTGTTTGCATTTAAGTTCCTTACAATGTTTTGCAGTTTTATTTCATCTTACGTCTTCAGATGATTGTGCATTACGTTTAAGGTGTTTGACATCCACTTGCATTGCCAACAAATCCTATGGAGTCTTGGGTAGGTCTACAGCCCGTTGAGTAGACACTGCTATGCTTGTGCTCATAGGAATTTGGTAGAAGTCGATTAGTTGAAATCTACTCGCGAGATAGGAATTTTGTCACACGGGAGATTCTGGAATAAGAAAATGGCTTATGAACATGAAATTGAGACCGAGCAGTGGGTAGGATGCAGTGAGACATGGTCTCACGTTTGTAGCCCTGCTTGTTTCAATTGAGGACCATTTCGTGTGCGGTCCTACTGGACAAGCTTGAATTGTACCGGCGACATACTAGAGGAATGGGCTCCAGTAAACTGACGTAGCTTGATACTGATTTGTTGAGGCATTCCGTTCCGTTTTATAGGCGTGGGTTGAGGGCAGCAAGGTGTAAATCAGTTGGTGGACACGTCAGAGTACGCCCCATGCAATGACCTCCTGCTCGTGACAGATCGACCGGTTCAACATTCGAGTGTTTAGTGAAAGGTGGCCATATATGACTAGTACTGAATTGTTATGTAGGTACTGTTGTAAGTACTTGCTGGCATTTCCGAAAGTGTGTATGTGTCGTGTTGTTCTGGGTATGTCCTGATTGCAATCACCGTCCCTCGCGGTAATAGAGTACCACTTGTTCACTGTGCTGTGACGTAGTAAACACTAAAGAAGTCAGGAGAGTATGATATATTGGTTTACAAATTGCTTGGACAACCTTGTTTGGCTTAGAGATAGTACAATTAAAAGTTTACAGTTTCCCCATACTTTACCTGTAATAGCATTATGTGCTTTGTGCACGTCATATTATCGGCAAAGCGTTTCTTGTTTGATTGTGGAGTCTATGATGTGCCATGCCTGAAGAATGTCTTGTGCTAATTAAAACATGACTATAAGGATCCACTTGTAGGCGAGTCCTTATGCTTACTTTCCCTATGTTTAGTGTTCAACCTTGCATATGTCTAGTGAGACAGGTTAGTCTTGCTGAGCCTTATGCTCACGTTTGCAGTTAATGAGTTTTTGCAGATTATACGACTAATGACGGGTTTGATGACGAGGTTGCACCCCCTCCAGGGTTTACAGCTGAGTGGGAACCCTGCATGCCGCCGTGAATTGTGTGTTGCTAGTGCGAAGTATCCAGCGCATGGATGACATTGCTTTTGCATAGCTAGTGCTGAGAGCCTAGCTATGATGTATAATTCTTTTCCCTTCCGCTAGTATTTTAAAAACTTCCATTGTGCTTTTAAATAAATACTTGTTATTGTAAATTGTTCTCGTCCTTTTCTTGTATAATGTTGGGTGTCGCGTCGCACGACACCACCCAATGAGATCCTTGGCGGTCGGGATTCCGGTCCCCACAGACATGGTATCAGAGCATCATTGGGAACAGTGTACTTGAAAGAGCATAATTTCAAAAATTAGGATTTGAGTGAGGAATTAGCTATATGCCCTTATAGGAGTATTACTAGTATAAGATATAAAGGTGATAAACTAACTTATATGTTATTATTTCTGTAACGATGCTCCGACGTCAGGTAAGAGGTAAGGTATGCCACCGTAAGCGGATCAATTGTGGTAAGCTCACCATGCGAGAGGTAGCATGGAAGTATTTTCGTGGCCTGGCACAAAAATTTTAATTGGAGTCTCTGAAGCTTTCTATGTTTCTGGGAATCTATGCCACGCGGTACCTCAGCGTGCTTCAAAGTTAGTGGGAGCCCCCGTCGGGTGGTGTATAACCCGATAGTAGGCCTCTCTAGAATCATTCATATTCTATGGGAGCATGTGAAACACGTATGCCTGAGCGTGTATAAGCCTGTTCGTACGGGGGTCTTTGCTGTATAGACGTATTACGGCCATGTACCTCGAGACATGACATCGCTCGAGGGCGACTCACACCAGAGTCGTATGCAATTACTTTTGTATATATTATTGTGACTGCCTGTCATGTTTCCCCGTGCCACCCTTGAGGTGTGAAGGTGTGAAAGGGGATTATTTGTCTTTTGCAACATTGACTACGGTAGCGACCCGTGTAGCACACGTTTGCGAGTTAACGATACTAGGACGACCTATAAAACGTATCCGGAAATACTGGTTAGAATTTTCTTTGGTGAGGCACGTAGTACCATCGGTATCAACTTTTATACTTGACCATCCCCAACAACGACAAAAATGGATGCATTATATTTTGGAAAGTCTGACTATCAGGTGCTGGTAGGTTTGGACTCCGCAAAATGAGTTTTCATTCGAAATTGGGTTAGCACCAAGATTCTTGCTTTCTGGCTAAAGTTTGCTCAACTTCGCCAGGTTGTAATCTTGGTTAGTTAGGAATAAACATAGGGGTAGGCTATATGGATGAAAATTTCTCGAAGACCTCTACAACTTTTCTGTTGACCATCAAGGCAGAAAAGCTTGATAATCTGTTGAAATTTGGGGTATGCTTAAATTACTCCAGATAACCCTACCATTGCACCAGTCTCGGTAATTTTGTAATAACTCACTGTAGTAAAACCTTCTGCCGTATTGTGATATATATCTGAAAAGGGGAGAAGCAGATCTACAGTTTTGTTATTTAGAGTTTCTCGTGATTCAAATTGGAGGCAAGTCAAATTTCGAGCTCAAAACAGTGGACTGCAGGGCTGCTGTTGAACAACAGTCAGTTCATCTGTTAAGTTTAGATAGCCCTAGCTTTTGATCCAGAATAGTGACATGGTCATATATATACATTTCTGGAAATCTTAGCAAGTCCTCTATCAACTTGGTTGTACTCATGGCCTAAATCTTGGTATAGCTGTGTAAAATTCCTATGGTTGCAAACTTGGCAGAACTTGAACAGTTGGCACATAGTTTAGAATTAGCACACTATACCTATGTAACAAATGTTTCATGGCCGAAATCTTTTACCACTGGATTGCTAAATTGATGTTATACAATGTTTATTTTGTCATTACCTCAAAATATTGTCATGATATACCTTTATAAATTGTGGAAATCACCACATATACAGGGGAGGTTCTGTCAAAATTTCTAGAACATTTGGGTCTACTTTAAACCTGTGTAGATTCTATTCCCTAGCTCACATGGAGCTGTATCAGTACAATCTGGAAAGGTTGTAAAGTGTAATACAACTTTTGTATTCAACCCCACACCTGGTTCTGACGTTTCCTGTATGAAAATTTTCAATTTATACAGGAAGGTCAGTTGGAACAGACTGTAATTGCAACTCCAGTTTTAAAAATTTTTGGGAGTTGGAAACCTTCTCATTGTTCCAATATCTTTTCCACAGATGGCTGATGCTATAGTATACTTACCAAACAGATGGGTGTTCACGAAGTGTACTCTTCTGAAGGGTTTTCCGGATTTGTTGATAGCAATGCTTCAACGATTCGGATATCATGAAATACCGGACTATTGGGGCAGGGAGATCGATGACGGGGGTGTGACAAGGTGCACCATTTACGTCGATGTGCCTGCTTCTCCATTGAATATTGGATGGGCTCCTTTCTCCATCCAAGTGCAAGGATTTCAACTGGAAGACACGTGGTGTTATGCCGCAAGTGTTGCCATGATGAGGTTTTGCAAACTTCATTACCGTGCCATGGTTGGCACTCCATTCGTGCTCCTTCCGGTCGACGGTAGAGCCGGTGATGAGTGGGCCAGTCGGATGGTTGCAGCACAGGGGCATAATGAGGAAGTACCCAAGATGATTTTAGCGTCATATGCAGCATCAGCGTGTCAAGAGAGCCTTGATCAGCATGCTAGCCTTGGAAAAATGATGAGTGACCTGAAGCAGGCTCTGATTCGATGGATCACTTTGAAGGGGCCAATGACTCACTTAGGGTCACAGTTGCTCCCCTAAATTGCCGTCTAAACTTAAGGGAACATCAGTGGCACCGGGCTGTTAAAGCTCGATCGGAGGCTAACATAAAAACACAACACGCGGAAAGCGCGTTGGAAGCGAGTCAACTCGAGGTGCAACTGTTGGATGAACAGCTGAGTGAGGTGACTCAAGAAAGGGATCAATCCAGAGGAGAGACTCAGGATTGGAAGGCCAGTTGCAAAAATGCACAGAAGGAACTGGAAGACTTGAGGATGTTTCTTCTGCAGGCTGATGTGAAATCTTTAGTTGCCGCAACATCATCAATGGTGGGTGAGGTAGCAACTCTTGCTCCCACAACCGCACCTGTGGCACCAACTTCGAATGACGAAGAAGAAGAAGAGGATCCTGAGGAACTCGAGTATGTCGAGTAGGACGTATTGGAGTGGGATGTGGCAGCACTTCTGCCGTCACGGGGCAACTTATAGTTTCATAGTTGCTCGTGTTCATTTTGTGGCCATGTTTGTATCATATTAAGAATAGCAATGGTTATGTCTAAGATGACAAGACATGTATAACATCTCATGGGGACCAAGTATGGTAGAGATGCACTTCCGTAGGGGTAGTCCATCGTTTTGGAGTTCACTACTGTAAACTTGGTCATGAGATAATATATCTTGTATAAAGTTTGTGCTTTATCAATATATGTGAATGTTATGCACTTATTTCCTTGTCAATAAGTCGTGCTACTGATTGATGAAATGGATAAAGAAAAAGGAAACATGTGCTGATTTTAAGTCATTTGGATGCAGAATGGTGCGTACTCGCTCGATGCCTGAAATGGGAGGGTCCAGTCGTGGTTGTGAGGACGAATCTCCAACCCAGGAGAAAGCTGCTACACCGCAGCAACGAGTTCCTCCACCACCACCTCCGAAACTTCCAAGGAGTCTAGCGGAGGTTCTCGCCGCAGTGCTTGGCTCGCGCGACGAGCAAACATAGTTACTACGGACTTTGGTCCAGCATTCGTCCTGTCAAGGAGGGCGACCAGAGCGGGTCCACGACAGCCTTCTCCGAGTTCATACTCGGACTTTATGTGAATGCACCCGCCAGTCTTTGTGGAGGCCGATGAACCGTTGGAGGCGGACAACTGGCTCCGCTCCATTGAAGGGAAGTTCGTTTCGCTATGAGTAACCAAACATCAGAAGACCCTATTCGCGGCCCAACAACTACAAGGGTACGCTGGTGCGTGGTGGGCGAATTACCTTGCCGCACGACCAGTCGGCTATGACGCGAGTTGGGAGGAATTTCGAGAGGCGTTCCGCGCCTATCACATTCCTCCCGGTGTTACGAGGAGGAAGCTTCAAAAGTTCTTGGAGCTGAAACAAGGAGAAAGGAGTGCTTATGAGTACTCCAAGATATTCAACCACTTGGCCCAATATGCTCAGGACCAAGTGAATACTGAAGATCAGAAGCGGGAATGCTTCTATCGGGGTTTGAACCCCACGATGAAGGACAAGCTTGCCTTGTTCAACAGCGGCAGCTTCAACAACATGGTCAATGCCACAATCATACAGGAGGACGCTACTAGGGAGCTGTTCTCTGACAAGAAGAAAAGGAGTGCTCCACAAGGCAGCGGAGGAGGTACTCCTAAGAAATACCGCATGGTGTATCGATCACCATCCGGCCAGAGGTGGCAGCCGCCATCGCGACCACCGATGTTTCGTGGTCGCCCATTCAACAATGCCGGCTTCCGCCCACAACAACAACCAGGGATGATTCCGCGTGCACCTCTACCTCCACCGCGTGCATTGGGATTTCGTCCTCCATTCCGTGCCGGTCAGACCCCGTACACATGTTATACGTGTGGACGTACATGACACTTCTCCAAGGACAGCCCGCAGAGCGGAGGACAGTCATCGTATTAGGGGGCAAACCAGCCTCGCAACCAGCCCAAGAAGCCAGCCACCAGAACTGGCAACGTCCACCACCTCGCCATCGAGGATGTTCCGGAAGGCGCAACCATACTCACGGGTACGTTCTCTCTCTTTGGTCATCCCGTAGTCATACTTTTTGACTCCGGTGCCTCCTACAATTTTATTAGCAATTCTTATGTCAGTCAATACCAGTTGCCTATCTGTTCCACAAAAACCCCATATATGATTTGTTCTTCGGGAGGAAAAGTAGTTGCAGACAAGATGGTCCATAGGGTACCTCTTAATCTGGGTGGGAACATACACCCTATCTCTCTCATTATACTAGAGCCTCAGAAGTTAGATGTCATCCTAGGGATGCCATGGTTGCAATACAATGGTGCTATTATTGACAACATTCCTCGGAGGATATATCTAAATTCTCCGCTCCACTCTCCCCAAACTCTCACTCTTCAGAGTAATATCCACGTGCCTCCAACTGCTGATAACATCGAAGCCTGTAAACTCGAAGATATTCCAGTAGTATGTGAGTATCCGGACGTTTTTCCCGAAGATCTTCCTGGTATGCCACCAGAAAGAGATGTTGAGTTTAAGATTGAACTTGTACCGGGAACAGTGCCAATCTCGAGAAAGTCGTAGATGGCACCTAAAGAACTTGCAAAACTGAAAGAGCAACTGAAGGAACTTTTGGACAAGGGTTTCATTCGTCCAAGTTCATCACCTTGGGGCTGTTCTGCATTATTCGTGGAAAAGAATGATAAAATGTTGAGACTATGTGTGGATTATCGTCCACTCAATGCTGTCACGATCAAGAACAAGTATCCACTACCCCATATCGATATTCTGTTCGATCAGTTGGTAGGTGCTCGGGTATTTTCGAAGATGGATCTTCGCTCTGGTTATCATCAGATCAGGATTCGACCAGAGGATATACCTAAGACAGTATTCTCGGCGAGGTATGAATTATATGAGTACCTTGTCATGTCCTTCGGATTGACCAACGCACCGGCCCATTTCATGTATCTCATGAATTCAGTATTCATGCCAGATTTGGACAAGTTTGTCGTGGTCTTCATCAACGACATCCTTGTATACTCAAAATACGAAGAAGAACATGCACAACATTTGCACATCGTGCTTCAGCGATTGTGGGACCACAAGTTGTACGCTAAGTTAAGAAAAGGTGAGTTCTGGATCAACCAAGTGCCATTTCTAGGGCACATCATCTCTGTCGAAGGGATTGCAGTTGATCCAAGCAAGATTAAGCAAGTGCTCAAATGGGAGTCTCCTAAGTCTATGCATGAAGTTCGAAGTTTCCTGGGTTTAGTAGGATATTACCGAAGGTTCATCCCAAACTTTTCCAAGATAGCTAAACCAATGATGAAACTTCTAAAGCAAGGAAAGAAATATACCTGGACAAAGGAATGTGAGGAGGGTTTTCAAGCATTAGTAAAACACCTCACAACAGCACCAGTATTAGCCCAACCAGACACAACAAGATCCTTTGATGTTTATTGTGATGCATCTGGAATTGGTCTGGGTTGCGTATTAATGCAAGACAGAAGGGTGATCGCTTATGGATCACGGCAGCTTCAGAACCATGAGCAGCATTACCCGACTCATGATCTTGAGCTCGCTGCCGTGGTACTAGCATTAAAGACGTGGATACACTATCTATGGGGCAACCTAGTACATCTCTACACTGATCACAAAAACTTGAAGTACATCTTCACCCAGAAAGAATTGAATATGCGACAACAAAGATGGTTGGAGTTAATCAAAGACTATGAGATTGAAATCCACTACGATCCTGGAAAAGCAAATGTAGTCGCAGATGCGCTAAGTCGCAAGTCCCATATCAATAACCTTTCTATCACCTTGATAGAGGAAGAAGAACTGAGTCTCTACTTGGTTTCGTATGGGGCGCTCTACAACCTAGCTCTCATTCCTACCATAAGGGAGGAGATTGTGGAGGCTCAGAAGGAGGACAAGGGCATATCGCATATTCGCCAACGAATGAAAAAGGGGGAAATGAAGTGTTTCAGAGGTGACGATGACGGTACCATCTGGTTCAAAGACCGCATCGTGGTACCCCGCAATGTGGAACTTCGGAAGAAAATTTTGGACGAGCCTCATTTGTCCAAATATTCTGTTCATTCGGGGAGTAACAAATTGTACCAAGACTTGAAGAAGAAATTTTGATGGACTCGGATGAAGAGGGAAATAGCAAAGTATGTATCCGAATGTGATACATGTCGACGAGTGAAAGCTGACCATCTGAAAGTAGCCAGACAACTACAACCGTTAAGCATACCTGCCTGGAAATGGGAGGACATCAGCATGGATTTCATTGTTGGATTACCTCTCACTTTTCACAAACATGACTCGATTTGGGTTATAGTCGACCGAATAATCAAGTCGGCTCACTTTATTCCAGTCAATGTCAAGTATGTGGCACGACAATATGCAGAGTTGTATATTGCCAGGATCTTATGCTTACACGGAGTACCCCGCACTATCATATCAGATCGTGGAAGCTTGTTTGTTGCTCGATTTTGGGAGCAGCTCCACGCATCTCTGGGTACCAAATTGAATCAAAGCTCAGCTTACCATCCACAGACTGATGGTCAAACGGGACGAGTAAACCAAGTGCTAGAGGATATGCTCCGCGCCTATGCCATACACCATGGTAAGAACTGGGATGATCATCTACAATTGGCGGAGTTTTCATACAACAATGGTTATTAGACTAGCACCCAAATGGCACCCTATGAAGCTCTTTATGGCCGGAAGTGCCGCACACCTTTGAATTGGTGTGAATCCGGTGAACGAGTAACATATGGTATAGACTTGGTAAAGGAAGCCGAAGATCGAGTACGAGTTATTCAAGCCAACCTCAAGGCTGCTCAGTCTCGCCAGAAAAGCTATGCGGACAAACAATGTCAACAGCTTCACTTTGATATCGGGGATCACGTTTACCTTCGTGTATCCCTAATGAAAGGGATTCATCGCTTTAGAGTAAAAGGGAAGCTAGCTCCACGTTTCATCGGACCATTCGCAATAAGTGAGCAATGTGGACCTGTAGCCTATCGGCTAGAGCTGCCAGCATCGTTGTCCAGGGTGCACAATGTGTTTCACATTTCACAATTGAGAAAATGTCTCAAGGCCCCAGAGGAAGTCCGTATGGAGGATTTGGAAGCTATCCAACCAGATCTCACTTACTCCGAGCATCCAACCCAGTAGTCGATAAGAAGACTCGTACCACAAGAAACCGCACCTTACATTTCTACAAGATCTTGTGGGGAAACCACACCACTGATGAAGCAACGTGGGAAAGTGAGGAATATCTTAGAACCAACTATCTGGACTTGTTAACTTCATATGTTCGTTAGATATTTTCCTTTTATCCTTCCTTTTGTAATCTCGGTACGAGATTCTTTTAAGGGGGTGGATGTAAAATCCCACTTTTTCCTTCATATTTAGTTCAGCTACAAGTTTATTATCAACCATAGTGGAGATCCATCATGGTTATGCACATGAACTTATGGTGGGATACATGAACTTGATCTCATCCAATCTTGTATTCCACTCATGCTTAATTTTATTAACATGAGGAATGGAATTCACCAATAATCTTAGATAAATTCTTTTGACCTCTCTTCAAAGTTTGGAATTATTTGAATGGAGGATCCTAGGTCAAATTAATATGCAGTACCCAATATATATTTAAATTAATTGCAAATTGAATATACTACTGTATATTTGGCCCTGTCGAAATTATTCAATTTAGGGGCCATAAATTTTTCTATGGTTTTCTAATATTCCAAATAGACTTCTTGCAAAGTTTCATAAATTATGAACTCCATTTGCTATTTTATTTGAGACGCTTAGCAAATTCTGAACCTATTAGGAATTCAAATTTTGAATGTTGTTCAGCTTATTTGAACATCAAGATTTGGACACACCATCATGGTCAGCGTTACTTGCTTGATTTATTCTCATAGTTTCAAAACTTTTGGAACTCATTTGCTATTTAAATCGGTGACCCCATTGAATTCCATCCAAATTCAAATTTGAAATTCAATTGGAACTTGCTCCAATTCAAAATCCAATTGCAGAATCAAATTCCAGATATTTATTTGAGCCTCCCCACAAAAATCTGGAATTTTTGGACCAAGTTTGGTAAGGGAATTGAAGTCTGCAGAGAAGGGGCAGGGATAAGAGTTGTGGGACCCACCAGTCAGTGGGACAAGCTCGGGGTGCTTCGCACGCCGTTTTTCTGGTGCTCCCCTGCTCGACACCGCGCCACATGCAAGGCACCATGGAGCTCCTCGTCTGCCTGCTCCATGGCGTGCCTCCTACTCCTCCCTGAGCTATATAAACCCTCCCCCGGTCGAAGTGGACACACACCGACGCGCTCGCGTCTGTCTTTCCATTTCCGCCACTGCACCGCTTCGCCGCTGCTGTTCCTGACGCGCCGTCCCAACGACGCAAGGAATCGCAGTGCTTCCAACAACAAAAGGTGGCTTAACTAGTTGCTCTTCCTTCCCGTCCAGTCCTTTGTTGGATTCTCTGCTTATATGTGCGGTATTTCGAAGTTTCCTCGGCGCTCGCGGGTGAAGCCGCTAGGGGTACTTTCTGTTCCACGAGGAGAGACCACTTCAAGCACGTTTCCATCTCCTTGCTTGAAGTAATAAGGCGCGCAAAGGTATCTAGATGCTTCTTGTGACGTTTTAGCCACTGTTGTGCTTCCTAGCTCCCTTATCTCAAGTTTTCCCCAAAACAGTTCATACCGATATTAATAGATTACCGGTTAAATTCTGTTTCTACGTATGATGAATTGTCAATCCAATAAGGTATTATATCCTAGATCTACAGACGTATAACCTCACAAAAATTGAGAGGAAGACATCGAGAGACGAGGTTGGATTTTGAGTTTTCATGGCCGTCGGTTGAAAAACCGTACCTTGTCGTCGAGCTTAGTTTTGCAGGCGATGTCCCCCCAATCTGACCCCCAAATCATCCGCCTGGTGTTCCGAGGAACCTTCCCGACCTTTTCCCGAGTCTATTGAGCAATTTCCGAGCATTTCCGACGAAGGCCAAAACCCTAGCTCCGCCGTCACCGTCGCGCCGCCGTCTCAGGCCATCGACGACGTGATTGGACACCACCATCGGCTTGCGCGGTCGATTTTATGGTTGAGCGGTCACGGCGAGGCCGAAAGAAGGTCGACGCACCTAAGTCCGGCGAAGCACCGCCGCGGTTCCGACGAGAGGCGCCGCCGCGTCGATAGGTAGACGAAGATGCGGGTCCCACCTGTCAACGACACCCCTCTCGCGTGGGATCAGTTGTGGACAAGGATCCTGTCGGTACCCTGGGTACTGTATACCCCTTGAGATTGCAAAGATCTCAAGGGAATGTCATCTACTTGATTTGAAGACCTTCGGAGGCCCACATGTCAGACATAAGCGGACCCACTTCCCCAACATGGTTAGTCCCAGGGTCGCCACATGTACCATCAAACCGGAGCTACCGCCCACAAGAGGGAAGCTCCGGGCTATGTACCATAACAGCACCCCCGGACCTAACCCCGGACCAAGGGAAGCTCCGGAACTGACACGTGTCTGGTGGCACCGGACCTATCTGTTCCCCACAGCACACTCCGGAGCTGCCACGTGTCCAACCGTCGGATCTTTAGCCTCAAACCTCCGGAAGACTTCACAACGGCTCCGGATCTTCAAAGGAGAATCAAGGACTTCAAGACCCGATTAAGTGTCATTAATACTATGCTAATGACACACGATCGGGCGACCTTAATTACCAGTAACGGTGCTGTCAAAGCTCATAACTCGGTCATTAAGGGTAATTAAGTGTATCAAATGTATATCAATATTAGTAACCGCCAGGGCCACATGTCGGGCCAGGCCAACTTGTAACGGCCTGCCCTTGTACTATAAAAGGACAGGCCGACGATACATAGTACACGCTCACACGACGCGCTCACTCTACACTCTCAACTCACGTTGAGCTCATACATCCAATACAACACCAACACACCCCGTGGATTAGGGTATTACGCTCAGGCGGCCCGAACCACGTAAATCTTCGTGTCTCATGTGTCATTTTACACTTCACCTTCTTGAATCTCCGCGCGCCCACACCAAACTTCAAACTCTGCAAACACCTTAGTAGTGTCGGGAGATCTGTCGGATCAAAACCACCGACAGTTGGCGTGCCAGGAAGAGGCGCCTGAGATTTCAAGAATGGTGAACTCAGCTGCTAGATCATCCAACGGTCATCCCGCTGTTCAAGTTGTTGGGGGCAATCCCTCCAATATGCAGCCACCAGCAGGAACCTCAGTTCCAGCAGGAGTCACACTACCACCACCGACGGCTCTGCTAGCAAATCAAGCTGGGCAGCGCAATGGTGCACCGGAGTCAATCAGTGCGTCGGCAAATCATGACAACCCTGAACACGCGCTCCATGCAGCACGTGCTCTTCTTCAGCGTCCACCACCTCCGAACGCATCTCGGGATGCAATGGAGCAGTGGAGGGACGATGTGGAACACTTGGTTGCAGCAGGAGCCGACCGCATCAGCAACCAGGGTCCTCCTCCTTCAGGACGGGCCCTGTCGCAGTGACGGACCTTGTCTGGCAGACTTGGTCCGCACGTTTCCAACAACAGGAGATGTGCTGCGTCGTAGCAAGTGACGTCGTTGCCCTCCGGGGCACGGCGCACTCACACGGTGTCAAGGCTTTCAACTCATGACCTCCGGGCGGAGCTTGATCGCCAATACCATCAACAAGACGCCCGAGTCCATATTGAGCGTGCTCGTGAAAGACGAGAAGCTCAGGACATTCCTGCTCCTGAAGGAGTAGGAGGAGGCTGTTCGGCCCTGGCCATGCATCTACGTATGGTCAGATGGCCGTAGAAACTCCGGCCTCACCTTCCGGAGAAGTTTGACGGGATCGTTAATCCCGTTGAATTTCTTCAGATTTACTCCACTGCTATCGTGGCAGCTGGAGGAAATGAGGCTGTAATGGCCAATTATTTTCCAGTGGCTTTAACTGGGACCGCCCGGTCCTGGCTTATGAGCCTTCCACCCAACTCCATCAACAGTTGGGAGGAGTTGTGCTGGCACTTCACCGCCAACTTCGGGAGTTCATACACCCGACCAGGCACTGAACTGGACCTTTTTGCAGTCGTGCAAAAAGGGGGAGAATCCCTACGATCATTCATCCAGAGATTCTCTCAGGTACGAAACACTATCCCTTCTATCTCTAGCGCTTCTGTCATTGTGGCATTTAGACAGGGTGTACGGGATAAGAAGATGTTGGAGAAACTGGCGATCAAGGAGATCACCAGTGTCACAGAACTCTTCAGCTTGTCTGACAAATGTGCCAGAGCTGCGGAGGGCCATGAAATGCACTCCAAACCACCTCCGGAGGATCACAAAAAATCCTCCAAAGGCGAAGCCGCTACCTCCGGGAGTGGCAAGAAGAAGAAAAAGACCAACGACAAGAAGAAGTCGTCGGTCGGCGCATCTAATGATGCAGCTGCTGCAGCTCCGGGTGGCCGGGGGCCAAGCCCCGAGAAGCAACCTCGACCCTCCACTGAAGACGGTGACAAACCCAAGGTGTGGTGTCCAATTCATAAGACGGAAAGCCACAGTTTGGAAGACTGTCAGGAGGTCCAAAACCTTACCGAGCGCTATAACAAGCGCCGGGAAGAAGCTCCTTTCCGACAGAGGGAAGGAAAACAAAAAGTTGACGAAGCTCCGGCTGAAGAGAAGTTAGGTTTTCAGGATTCCAAAAAGGTCTTGAAGGCCGTCTACACCTCCATCGACGACGATTCTGACGTCTTTGACATCGAGCGTCGGAAGACCATGAACACCATTTTTGGTGGATCATGGGACATCACCTCCCGTCGCGTCCTCAAGAAAATGCGCCGGGACATGGCCGCTGTAGCTCCTACAGCCAGGGCGGAGCCTCATCGGAAGTGGATGGACACGGCCATCACTTTTCATGCTTCGGACTGCCCTCGAAGCATGGTTGGAGCAGGACAGTTACCTTTGATGGTATCTCCCACCATCAATAACATCCAGCTCCACCATGTTATGGCAGACGGAGGTTCGAGGCTGAACCTCATAAGCTTCGAAGCCTTTACCAAGCTTCAGCTCCGACCTTCAGATCTCCATCCCTCCCGGCCTTTCTCTGGAGTAGGTCCGGGAGCCATTACCCCACTCGGTGCTATCACTCTCCCCGTTACCTTTGGGACCTGTGAGAAGTATCGCACTGAGAAGTTGGTCTTTGACGTTGCTCAGATCAACTTACCTTTCAACGCCATCTTGGGCAGGCCTACCTTGTACAAATTCATGGCAGCTGCTCATTATGGCTACCTGGTGTTAAAGATGCCGACACCAGTAGGTGTTCTCCGGATCCGTGGAGATCGTACTGCCGGAGTAACTGCTCTGGATGAACTTCATGCGCTTACTACGACGCAAGAGGAGGACTCCGGGAAGGAACAAGCTCCAAAACCCCCGAGCATTCGTCAGCGAGGCTCGACTTCTGCACCCCGTGTGCAGCCAAGCGGGGACACCGACATTCCCGTCAAAGTCGTCCAAATCGGTTCCGACGCCGCTCAGACCACCCGTATATCGGGAGGACTGAATGACAAATAGGAACTCGCGCTCATTGCTTTCCTCCGGGCTAATGTCAACGTGTTTGCCTGGCAACCGTCACAAATGCCTGGGATCCCCAGGGAAGTGATTGAGCACAATTTGAAGATCTACCCTGATGCCCGGCCCGTACACCAGAAGCCTCAGAAGCAATTCGTGGAGCGACAGAACTTCATTCGACAAGATGTGAAGAATTTGCTCGAAGCTGGATTCATCCGAGAAGTCTTCCATCCAAAATGGCTGGCAAACCCAGTCGTTGTGCCCAAGGCCAGCGGGAAGCTTCGGATGTGTATCGACTACACAACACTAAATAAGGCATGTCCAAAAGATCCATTCCCACTACCTAGAATAGATCAAATAGTGGATTCTACCTCCGGGTGTGAATTACTGTGTTTCCTAGACGCATATTCTAGGTATCATCAAATCAGAATGTCTAGGGAAGATGAAGAGCATACCTCTTTTATCACAGTAGATGGATTGTACTGTTATACAGCCGTGCCATTTGGTGTCAAGAATGCAGCTTCAACCTTTGTACGAGCTATGTATAAAACTTTTGAAGAACTCATTAGAGACATAGCGGAAGTGTACGTCGATGACATCGTGGTCAAGGTCAAGAACAAGGAGTCACTCCTTGACACCTTACAGGCTGTCTTCGAGAAGTTGCGGGTCACGTGTACAAAGCTAAACCCAGACAAGTGTGTCTTCGAGGTCAGCTCTGGGAAACTTCTTGGTTTCCTGGTAAGTCACCGGGGCATAGAAGCTAATCCGGCGAAGATCAAAGCCATTGAAGATATGCGGCCACTAGCCCGCATCAAGGATATCCAAAAGCTGACTGGATGTCTAGCAGCCCTTAGCCGGTTCATTTCAAGACTGGCGGAACGGGCACTTCCCTTCTTCAAGTTATTGAGGAAGTCCGGACCATTCCAATGGTCTAAAGAAGCAGAAAAGGCGTTCCAGGAGATAAAACAGTTCCTCACCACCCTACCAACTCTGGTAGCTCCGAACCCTGGTGAGCCTTTGCTGCTTTACATTTCAGCAACTAACGAAGTCGTTAGTATGGTCCTGGTTGCGGAGAGACCAGAACTATCCCATGCTCAAGAATCCAGACCCCCCCCCGAGAGGGTCCGGAGGTTCCTGAAAGCGAGTCTGGGTCCCAGCTCCCAGACTTGAGTTCACAAGAAGTTACTTCAGAAGACTCAGACCCCTCCGGGAGGGTCCAGGTCGCTTCTGAAGAAGCTCCGGGTCCCTCCAGCCAGGACCCGGAGGTCCCCGAAGAAAGTCTGGATCCCTCAGGGAGGATCCGGGTCAATGAAGAGGAAGCTCCGGGCCCCTCCGGGAGGGTCCGGACCATCCAGAGCCCAGTGTACTTCATCAGTGAAGTACTTCATGACGCCAAGACTCGATACCTAGAGGTGCATAAGCTGCTCTATGCAGTTCTCATTGCCTGCAGGAAGCTTCGCCATTACTTCCAAGCTCACAAGATTTCAGTGGTGACTTCTTACCCACTTCGAGCAATCTTGCATAATCCCAATTCAACTGGGAATATTGCAAAATGCGCAGCGGAATTGGCCGAATTCGATCTCGAATTCATTTCAAGGCAAGCAATCAAGAGTCAAGCATTGGCAGATTTCGTGGCAGAATGGACTCCCTCTCCATTAAACCCTGGGGGCCCCAGTGAGCAGAAGCCGGAACACAAGGCTCTGGTCTTCATCGAACCTCACTGGACCCTCTACTTTGACGGCTCCATGCAAAAGCAGGGGACTGGAGCTGGGATCCTTCTCCTAGCACCAACCGGGGAGAAGGTAAAATACATGGTGAACCTTGACTTCAAGGCGACCAACAACATGGCGGAGTACGAAGCACTCATCTACAGACTAAAGGTGGCACTGTCATACGGTGTCAAGCAGTTGCTGGTCAAGGGAGATTCATAGCTCATCATTAAACAAGTGAAGGGTGAATGCTCCTGCAACAATCTCCAGCTAGCCGTTTACCTACTTGAAGTCCAGAGGCTTCAGAAGGACTTTGAAGTCCTAGACCTCCACCATGTTCAGCGTGCCCACAATGCTGAAGCCGACGAACTCTCGACGAAAGCGTCAACCGGAGCTCCAGCTCCAGACGGAACTTTTGTTCGGAGGTTGTCAAAACCCACAGCTCAGCCTGCCGAACTGAGCGAAGGCGGCAAGATCAGCATCCCGAAGCTGACGGTCCCGATGGACCTGTTACCATGGCAGCCATCAAGGGTCGTAGGTGCTGCCAGAAGCTCCGAGCAACCTAGCACGCAAGACTCAAATGCTCAAGTTAGCTCCGGTGCATGGATCTCGGAGATCCAGAGCTACTTGAAAGACAACATCCTTCCTGATGATGATGTATCCGCTGACCGGATAGTCACATTGGCTAAAAGATACACGTTGGTAGAAGGGGATCTCTACCGGCGCGGTGCCAACGGTGTCCTAATGTGGTGCATCACAAGGGAAGAAGGTTGCGAGCTCCTCGCAGAAATCCATGGAGGCGAGTGTGGGAACCACGCGTCTTCCCGCACGCTGGTCGGTAAAGCCTTCCGGCATGGCTTCTACTGGCCTACATCACTCCAGGATGCAACTGAGCTGGTGAAGAAATGTGAAGCATGCCAATTTCATGCAAAGCAAATTCACACACCGGCTCAGCCTCTACAAATGATACCTCCTACATGGCCCTTTGCCGTGTGGGGGATGGACATCTTGGGACCTTTCCCAAGAGCCGTCGGAGGTTACAAGTTCCTGTATGTCACCATTGACAAGTTCACCAAGTGGCCAGAAGCAACTCCAGTTGTGACAATAAACAAGCAATCTGCTATCAACTTTTTGCAGTCCATCGTATGCAGATTTGGAGTCCCAAACAAAATCATTACTGATAACGGGACCCAATTCACAAGCTCTGCATTTCAAGGGTATTGCGAATACCTCGGCATTCAAGTTTGCTACGCCTCCGTAGCTCACCCGGCAAGCAATGGCCATGCCGAGAGAGCAAATGCTAAAATCCTGAAAGGACTCAAAACGCGCACCTATGAGCGCTTGAAAAAACATGGAGCCAACTGGATTGAAGAGCTTCCGCCCACTCTATGGGCCAACAGGACAACTCCAAACCGGTCAACTGGAGAGACACCCTTCTTCCTGGTGTATGGAGCTGAAGCAATCCTTCCTCCGGAAATCACCTTGGGGTCACTCCAGGTCCGGACCTTCGACGAAGCCACGCAGGACCAGCTCCGGCGTGAAGACCTAGACCTCCTTGAGGAGGGAAGGTGCCAAGCAGCTGTTCGATATGCCCGATACCGCCAAGCCCTTCGGCGCTATCATCAGCGGCATGTACACAACCGACAGCTCGAGGAAGGCGATCTGGTGCTATGGAGAATACAATCCAGAGAAGGGTTAAACAAACTCTCCCCCAACTGGGAAGGACCCTTCCGAGTGATTAAAGTATCCCGTCCCGGAAGCATTCGCTTGGCAACCGAGGATGGGACACCTCTCCCAAATCCTTGGAACATTGAGCACCTCCGTAAGTTCTACACTTAATATCACGGAGGTGATTCTGTAGTAACTTGAGGTGTATGTTATAGAGTCATTGTACAGAGTCGGGTAGTTCCTCCGAGAGAATAGCCGGACCTTTCCCGGAAGGTCCGCAAAGTTCATGCAACGCTTGTCACAGTCTCAGGACTAAAAGTGTGGCTAGCTACCCTGGGTCAAACGAGAAATGAAACACGCTTAGCCTGGTTCCGTACCCTAAGAGTGTACTTGTTTCCCCTGTACCCCGGACCTATAATGAAAGACATATTCATGTGAAACAGACTCCACGTGCATTTACTTTGTACAGGCTCAACATTTTTTATTTTTCTCTTTCTTGTCTATAAATAAGATGTGCAATTCTTAAGAAATTTTAGTTCGACCGGTTCATATACGATTCGAGTTGTATTGTCAATTCTTTTGGATTCAAATATTGTTCATGGCCCACTCGCCCGAATGCCGCCAAGCCAATCTAGGGCCGGAGTATGCTATCGACTTAGCCTGGTCAAGCACCCTAAGTACGCCACTCTACCTACACCCCGACAGGCCGAAGTAAGGCGGGTCCAAGTACAATTGGATCCGGAAGAAAGAAGACAACGCATTCGGTTGTATTCAGAATTGTGTTTGACCTAAAATTTTCTTGGGAATCATAAGCCGCAACGAAGTAATAGGCAAGGAGCGAATTTTACTATTTTTCTTGGCTTCAGTGTGCAGGAAAAATAAAGAATCCACGCTGATGGAGAAAAGCCGGAGCTGACGAAGCTCCGACTCCCCCTAGGTGGCTCATAATTGATGTTAAACATTGAAAACGAGCATCACCGGAGCAACCAAGCTCCGGTAAAGCTAGGGGGGCCAGCCGTCGACGCGGAATAAAAGATGGTGAGAAGACCCCACAAGCGGAGTTTGCTGCCGACAAACTACGCGTTGGAAAAAGTCACTGCCGGAGCCTCAAAGTTCCGACACCGCGAAGGGCTAACTATCGATGCTCTACGCGTTGATAGGGACTATTGCTGGAGCTACTAAGCTCCGATGGTAGTAAATGTCGGAGCTTCAGAGCTCCGACAACCTCAAGGGGCCTTCACTATCGAAGACTTCGGACCTACACTCTACAAGTTCGAAGCAAACGAGTCTTCAACAAAACACAATATCCTCTTGGTACATGTTCACAATCAAATTGTGTACATCTACCAGGGGCCCAAGTGAAGACAAAAGTGTTGAAGACAAAAAATGAAATTCACAAAAAATGGGGAAGAAAAAGAGAGAATACAAGTGGGAGCTACAGAGATGGTCCTAGACCCTATGGAAGAACTGGGCGACCTTCTGGGCAACCTCCGACACGTTGGCTCGGGTGGCTTCACCTTCTCCTTTGAAGGGACCTTCAAGCACCAGGTCCAGAGGGAATTGGGGATCCCGGCTGGTGTAGCACGTCAGCACATATTCTGCGACGTTCTTCGCCAAGGACTGCCCCTCAACCTCCAACTGGTCCGCGATGACGTCACCCACCTTGGAGAGTTTGCTACCCGCCGAGCTCAACACCTGCAACACCAGGTCCGGCTCTGGCTCCAGATCATCTGACACACGGGACTGAAGCCCATCTGTGTCAGCGCGTCGTTGGCTTTTCTCAGGAACTCCCAAACCTGTAGGGAGTCCGCAGCCCTCAAGCCCTTCAGTTCTTCCAAGGATCTTTTGGCCGCCGCTAGTTCAGAATTCTCGCGAGCAAGGCGCTCAACCTCTTTGGCATTTTGCTGAATCTTTTCAGCAACCTGCTTCTTGAGTTTTTCGAGCTCCTCCTCCTGGAGGTAGATCTTGTTCCGGTGGTCAACCCAGTCCTTCTCCCCGCCCCTCACTTTCTTCTCCCTCGCAGCGATGGCACACTCTTGCTGGTAGAGTTCCTTCCCTTGCACCCAGGCCTTCTCCTCCTCCTCAGCGCAACACTCTTCCAATTTCTTGGTGCATTCCTCGAGGCCCTTGTCAGCCAGAGCCACCTTTTCGGCGAGCTCCTCCTCCCTCTTCAGGACGTCATCCCGCAGCTCTAGGATTTTTTGCTCTTCGTCCTCGAGCCTTTTCTCCCTCCCCTCAAGTGCCTCTCGGCGCTTGATGAGAGTAGTGTTAATGGCTTCAAGCCATTCTTGGCGATCATCAGCCGCACTATTAGCTGCCTTGGTCTGCTCATAAATGGCCCGGGATTGAGCGTCGAGGGCACGAGTCAAGCTCTCCCTGTCATCCAATAATTTTCCCCAGTATTCCAGGCGGACCTTCTCCAGCTTGATCCATTCTTTGTCATCTGCCAGCCTCGACTGCGCCAACTTGGTCTCGAAGTAGAGCCGGTTACGCCATCGTCTAAGGGTTTGGCGCTCCTCTTCAAGAGCCTTGCTGTCATGGTAGAACGCCAGTTGGACTTGACGCAGACTGGAGCAAGCGTTGCCAATAGACAACGGCAGGGGAATAGGTTCCGGACCTGCTGGGGTCTCCTCCGCTGGTTCCAGCGGGTTCTCGCTTACAAAAATTGGGTCCCACTCCATAAGAGTAGTCCCCTGAGCCTCCACAGCACTAGGGCCATCCTCCGGGATAGCCTCAGTTGCCACCAAGGAGGGTCCCGCGGAAGAAGTTCCGACCTCCGGAAGTGGTTCCGAAGGCACCGCCACCAGGTTTTCATTTGCCCCTTGAGGCAGGGGGCTAGCGACTTCATCTGGGTACTCCGGCTCAGCAGCAGGCACCTCCACCGATAACACTTCCGGAGCAGGGGCTACTTCCGGCTCTGGCCTGGGCCCCTCCTCTGCTGATGGCTCGGGTGTTGGCATCTGGACCACCATGGGTTCGAGTGTTGATGCCTCCGCAACAACTGGCCATAAGGCCGGAGCTTCAACCTCAACCGGCTCAGGCGCCGGAAGGTCTTCAACTACAACCGACTCTAAGGCCGGAGCTTCGGAGGTAGCCGGCTCAACCGCCGGCACTTCCTCCACATCCGGTTTACTTGCCGGGACTTCAATAACCTCCGGCTCAACCGCCGGGGCTTTGACAATTTCCGGCTCTGGGGCCGGAATTACTGCTCCCTCCGGCTCAACGGCCGAAGCTTCAATCATCTCAGCATCAAGACCCGGGGCTTCAACCTCCGGGGCAGGTGCCGCTGGCGCATCTTCTCTCCCGTGGTCCGGCGCTACCACGGGAGTCTCAGGCGCATCTTCTCTCCTGTGGTCCGGTGCTACCACGGGAGTCTCAGGGGATAAGTCAAGGTCCACGACCACGACAGCTGGCATCGGAGCTGCCGCAGCTTCAGCCGCCACTTGGGGCGGCACCGGGACAGGAGCAGAAGCCTCCGCCCTCTTAGCTTCAGCTGCTATGGCTGAGGGTGGAGCCTAATTCCTCTTCTTGGGGACGCTGCAAATGATGGATGAAGAAACTTAAAAAACAGTTACTACAACAAAACAACTATCTGAGGTAAAGATTAAAAATGACCTCGGGAGACCTCCGCACCAGCTTGCGCTGAACCTCTTTCCCGGGCGTTCTGGGCTGACCATAGCCGCCGCCGGCGTGGAAGCTCCGGAAGGCCCCCCGGAACTCGTTGCAGCCATGGGCATTTCCTTAGTCGAGGCCCCCCTCGACCGGGAAGGACCTCCGGACCCAGAGGCCTCAACTGGCCCTGGTGCTGGAGTCGCATGCCCGGAGCTAGCACCCCGGGAAGACGCCGCTGCAGGTACAGTCGCCGCAGTTGTAGTAGACCTCCCCCTCCGGGGAGAAGGAGCTGATGCAGAGGATGCAAGCCTAACGGACCTTCCGTCGGCATGCTTCAGCTTCCTCTTCCGGCTCAAGGGTTCGTCTGTCGGCTCCTTGCCCTTGCTGACGGCTTCAATCCTTGGCTTTGGGGCAGGGTCGGAGCCACCTTCAGAAGCCCCAAGGATCACCACCCTGGAGGTCGATCTTCTCTCGACGACACCAAGGTCGTCAAGCACCGGCATCATTCGCTGGAGCTCCCTGCTGAACTCTACTTCCACGTTCAGAGGGAGGAAGGCTGGTGACGGGGTCAAGTCATCACCCGCGACGTCGATGCCGTGTTGGAACTTCTTGAGATGAAACTCCAAGGTTATCCCCACCATGTTGGACTTCAGCCCGGTCTCGACCCGGTCGTCGTCCATCACACTGTTGAGGGCCCAAGCGAGTTTTTCTCTCCTCTTCAGCGGTGCCCACCTATTTACCAAGAAATTGCAAAATACCACCTGAGGAGTTAATCCTCCCTCCACACACTGGCGGATCCTGGTCAGAGCAGGGTCGAAGGCATCTGACAACACCGGAGCTTCACTCCAGACTGCAGTGTCGATGTTGGGGAGGCCTTCGGGTACCTCCAGCTTCTCGTGCTCCTCCACCCGGATGACTATCCAGTCCTTCTTCCAATCATCCCACTTTCTAGAGGGAAACGACCGGAGGTACTTGAATGGGCACTTCTTGCGCTTCACGAAGTAGTAGAAGCCAAGGTACTCATTACTCCTATCGGTGGTATGGACGGTGAAGAAGGTCCGGAAAAGCTCAATGCAGGGGGGATGCCCACCCACATTTCACAGAAGTGGATGAAGACAGACACTAAAAGAATGGAGTGGGGGCCAAGGTAGTATAGCTGCAGACCATAGAAGTCTAGCAGCATCAAGAAAAAGGAGGAAAAAGGTGGGATCAACCCCACCATGGCGTACGAAGAGAAGTACACCATCTCGCCGGCATGCTCCTTCTCGAACGGGAGCTCTCCCCCGGTGCGGACTAGGCGGTTGAAGAAGTTCGGGGACCACCCCATGAGGGCCCAGACCTTCTTCAGATCACCTTCGGTCTTCAAACGGCTCTCGCGGAGACCCAACTCCATCGCAGCATAGCGAGGCAAGAGAGGAAAAGCAAGCACAAGTTGGGAGTTTGAGCGCAAGATCAGATGAGAGGCGTAAAGAACCCCAGACGGTGCGCGCTTTCCTTCTTAAGTAAGCCCTCGCAACGCTTGGATGGAAACCGCAGGGAAGTCGAAGATACTACTCAAAAATTTCACCCTGCCGATGACAAGAGGGCCCGGGACCACCCCGACGATCAAGTCGAGGTTCTTACCCAGGTGAACGGTTGTCATCATGGAAGGCGGGAAGCCCGAAGGCGGCGGCCTGACAAGGCACGCGGAACCGATACGATTCTCGTATCGGGAACCGGCGACCTTCAATTGCGTGATATCCACACGCCAAAGATCTCATTTGCCGCACCCGGGATATGCCACGCGGCGAGGATTTAACTCCAAAACTATCGCCAACGGCACATCTGAAGACCTTTGAAGACTCAGTTCAGAAGTCGAAGGATGGACCCACCTCCGGCGGAATGACTTCGCCCAAGGGATCTTCCCCAGAGGTGGGCCCAGGGGGCCACTGTCGGTACCCTGGGAACCGTATACCCCTTGAGATTGCAAAGATCTCAAGGGAATGTCATCTACTTGATTTGAATACCATCGGAGGCCCACATGTCAGACATAAGCGGACCCGCTTCCCCAACATGGTTAGTCCCAGGGTCGCCACGTGTACCATCAAACCGGAGCTACCGCCCACAAGGGGGAAGCTCCGGTCTATGTACCATAACAGCACCCCCGGACCCTAACCCCAGATCGAGGAAAGCTCCAGAACTGACACGTGTCTGGTGGCACCGGACCTATCTGTTCCCCACAGCACGCTCCGGAGCTGCCACGTGTCCAACCGTCGGATCTTCAGCCTCGAACCTCCGGAAGACTTCACAGTGGCTCCGGATCTTCAAAGGAGAATCAAGGACTTCAAGACCCGATTAAGTGTCACTAATACTATGTTAATGACACACGATCGGACGACCTTAATTACCAGTAATGGTGCTGTCAAAGCTCGTAACTTGGTCATTAAGGGTAATTAAGTGTATCAAATGTGTATCAATATTAGTAACCGCCAGGGCCACATGTCGGGCCAGGCCAACTTGTAACGGCCTGCCCTTACTATAAAAGGACAGGCCGACGATACATAGGACACGCTCACTCGACGCGCTCACTCTACACTCTCAACTCACGTTGAGCTTATACATCCAATACAACACCAACACACCCCGTGGAGTAGGGTATTACGCTCAGGCGGCCCGAACCACGTAAATCTTCGTGTCTCCAGTGTCATTTTACACTTCACCTTCTTGAATCTCCGCGCGCCCACACCGAACTTCAAACTCCGCAAACACCTTAGTAGTGTCGGGAGATCTGCCGGATCAAAACCACCGACAGATCCGTTGTGACAGCGTGGGTTAACCCTGTGGCTCCCGGTGTTGCTCCATTCTGATTGGCCCGAGTCAAATGAAGTAGGACCGGCCCCTTTATTAGAGTTTTCCAATAGAAAAATAAATCCAGATTCAATCCAGACTTAGAAAATCCATAACTTCCAGTAGAATTATCCAAAAATTCCCAATTAAATTTCTTTACAACCAGCAGGAAGAATACTGTCCAGTGGTGCACTTGGATTTTTATAAAACGCTATATAAATTCTTCATAATTCAGATAAGCAAAATGCTTAAAGAATTCATTTCCACAGTTCTGTTAATTGGAAAATTTCCAATTTTGGTTAGAAAACTATAGTTAATACCGTTGATGTTCAGTAAAAGTCTCAAACTATTTGGACTTAAAATACTGGGTTGATTAATATTCCAAATCTCTATGTAGTTATAAATTGAGAAAAATTGGAAAAAAATCAATTTCCAGAAATTTACCCAAACTTTAAAAATCAATTTGTCCCTGTAGGAGGCTTAGAAAATGGTGAAACAAATTTTCCTAGAACCAGTGAGACCCCCTCTACATGATACATCCCCTGGTAGCCATGATACGTCTCTAAATATTTCAACCAAAATTTAGAGAAGATTATTGCTTACCATAATTTTTAAGAACAACAACCTTCCTTGATCATCTCCTGTTCTTTACAAGAGTCTTCTCTATAGTCACTAGTATCTACCATAAAAGTCCCAAAGCCATTTAAGATAATTATCTTATTTTATCCTAGGATATTCACACTATCTCAAGCATATTAATTATTTTCAAAATCATTCATACCTAGTATATGCATATCGTGTAGTAGGTGAAATCGAGGAGCAGCCGGAAGCTTTGGAGGTCTAGTTGAAAGAAACTAACATAGGCTCAGACTCGCATTCAGGCAATCCCCGGTTTGCATTTAAGTTCCTTAAAGTGTTTTGCAGTTTTATTTCACCTTACGTCTTCAGATGATTGTGCATTACGTTTAAGGTGTTTGACATCCACTTGCATTGCCCACAAATCCTATGGAGTCTAGGGTAGGTCTACGGCCCGTTGAGTAGACACTGCTATGCTTATGCTCATAGGAATTCGGTAGAAGTCGAGTAGTTGGAATCTACTCGCGAGATAGGAATTTTTTCACACGGGAGATTCTGAAATAAGAAAATGGTTTATGAATATGAAATTGAGACCGAGCAGTGGGTAGGATGCAGCGAGACGTGGTCTCACGTGCGTAGCCCTGCTTGTGTCGATAGAGGACCGTTTCGTGTGCGGTCCTGCTGGACAAGCTTGAATTGTACCGGCGACATACTGGAGGAATGGGCTCCAGTAAACTGACGTAGCTTGATACTGGTTTGTCGAGGCATTCCGTTCCGTTTTATAGGCGTGGGTTGAGGGCAGGAAGGTGTAAATCAGTTGGTGGGCACGTCAGAGTACGCCCCACACAGTGACCTCCTGCTCGTGACGGATCGACCGGTTCGACATTCGAGTGTTTAGTGAAAGGTGGCCATATACGACTAGTACTGAATTGTTATGTAGGTACTGCTGTAAGTACTCGCTGGCATTTCCGAAAGTGCGTATGTGTCGTGTTGTTCCGGGTATGTCCTGATTGCAATCACCATCTCTCGTGGTAATAGAGTACCACTTGTTCACTGCGCCGTGACGTAGTAAATACTAAAGAAGTCAGGAGAATATGATATATTGGTTTACAAATTGCTTGGACAACCTTGTTTGGCTTAGAGATAGTACACTTAAAAGTTTACAGTTTCCCCATACTTTACCTGTAATAGAATTATGTTCTTTGTGCACGCCATATCATCGGCAAAGCATTTCTTGTTTGATTGTGGAGTCTATGATGTGCCATGCCTGAAGAATGTCATGTGCTAATTAAAACATGACTATAAGGATCCACTTGTAGGCGAGTCCTTATGCTTACTTTACCTATGTTTAGTGTTCACCCTTGCATATGTCTACTGAGACGGGTTAGTCTTGCTGAGCCTTATGCTCACATTTGCAGTTAACGAGTTTTTGCAAATTATACGACTGATGAAGGGTTTGATGACGAGGCCGCACCCCCTCCAGGGTTTACAGCCGAGTGGGAACTCTGCACGCCGCCGTAAATTGTGTGTTGCTAGTGCAAAGTATCCAGGGCAAGGATGACTTTGCTTTTGCATATCTAGTGCTGAGAGCGTATTTATGATGTATAGTTCTTTCCCCTTCCGCTAGTATTCTAAAAACATCCGCTGTGATTTTAAATAAAGGCTTGATATTGTAAATTGTTCTCTTCCTTTTCTTGTATACTGTTGGGTGTCGCATCGCATGACACCACCCAATGAGATCCTTGGCGGTCGGGATTCCAGTCCCCACAACTCTCATTATCAGAAAGGAGTGGAATACGACTCATATTGTAACCTTAATCCCTTAGAGTTTATCGCATCCAAAGGAGTTGTGCACAACAACTCCCGGCTGCAACATACTCCGCTTTGGTCGTGGATAAGGCAATGGAGTTTTTTTTCTTAGAGGACCAATAAACTAGGGATCTACCTAGGAATTGGCATGTACCGGGGGTACTTTTTCTATCTACTTTGCATCTGGCATAATCCGCATCGGAGTATCCAATGAGATTGAACTTGGAACCTTTAGGATACCAAAGGCCTAAGTTGGGTGTATGACACTCCTTAGGATTGGCTTGAAATCTTGGACACAAACATACACTCAACATAATATCAGGCCTAGATGCACATAAGTAAAGTAGGGATCCAATCATGGAGTGATATATCTTTTGATCCACGTTTGGTCCGTCTTCATTGAGATCCAAGTGTCCATTTGTTGCCATGGGAGTCTTTATAGGCTTCGCTTTGTCCATTCCAAACTTCTTAAGTATGTCTTGAGTGTAATTGTTTTGGCTTATGAATATCCCTTCCTTTTGTTCCCACATTTGGAATCCCAAGAAATATCGCAGTTCTCCCATCATAGACATATCAAATCAATCTGTCATAATCTTACTAAATTCTTCACAAAAGGATTTGTTAGTTGACCCAAATATAATATCATCAACATAAATTTGACAGATAAATAGATTGTTGTCAAAGTGCTTGGTGAACAATGTGTAATCAGCTTTGCCAATCTTAAATCCATGTTCAATTAAAAAATCTCTAAGACACTCTGAAAGTCATCTAGAGGGGGGGGGTGAATAGGCAATAAGACCTGAAATGACTTAATCAAACGATATTAAACTCCTGAGGGCGGACTTATCTGGACAGGGCCGGACTAGTCCGCTCAGCACAGGGTAAAAACCTAAAAACTTGGTTTCTATAAGTTATTTGCGGAATTTGAGTTCACTCAAGATGTAAGCAATGGTGGTAATCTAGTACAACTTAGATTTTGAAGTTAAGGCACTTAGGTCACAAGATTTCAACAAAGATCAAAGTGAAGAGCAATATGAACAATAAGAACCCTAATAGCAATGATAGTGATTATGAAATGTAGAATGACAAGTGAGACAGGATTTTATCCCGTGGTTCAGCTCCACGAAGAAGCCTACATCCACGTTGAGAATTCCACACAAGGACCGGGTCTCACTTTACCCTTCTCTCACCAAGCCACCACAATGGCCAGCTTGGTTTCCACTATATCAATGGGTAATCACCAAGTTTGATTGGGGCTGCTCACAAGTTGAGGCTCCCACAAATATATACAATGAGGAGCACACAAAGCTCAACTCGCACAAGCTAAAAAACACAACACAATGAGCAAAGAGATCAAACCGAGAGCCAAAGCACGATGATCTTCCTTCACTTTCCTCCCCAGACCCTAATCTCTTCAAGATTTGGTCTTAGAGGGCTAGTAGGACAAGTGGAAGACTTTGGAAGGATCTAGGTCACTTGTGGTGGCGCTAGGGTTCAAGAGTTATCAAATAGAGGTCGGGGGTCCCCCTTTTATAGGGGTTCCGACAACTAACCGTCGGCACCAGGGCAAACCCAGACTAGTCCGGCCCTGTGCCATAGACTAGTCCAGCCTTCCGGGACCATCGACAATTTCACGTCTTCGATCGACAAAACAGATGACGTGCGCGCCAACGTTTAAATTTCAAATTGTAAGATCTATGTGTGCTGAATACATTGGCTTGTAGTGAATACACTTGGCTTTGATGATAAAAGTTTTTAATATCACCAAAACACCTTTTTATCAAGGTCCGACTCTAGCTCCGAGCTACAGCAAGGTCAGACGATAGGTCCGGCTTTCTTTGGGTAGCTCCGGTTACGTTTGATGCTAGGTCCAGCTTCTTGGTAAGGTCCGACTAGCTTTGGTTAGCTCCGGTGAGCTTTATCTTTAGCTTCGGCATGTCTTTGTTAGCTCCGGCATGTTTTTGATAGCTCCGGCATATACTTGATAGCTCCGACATGCTTTTGCTAAGCTCCGACGTACTTTGTCTAGCTCCGGTTTTGGGTTGACTAGTTCCGACTATTTTTGATAAGCTCCGGATCCAGGATCTACTAGTTTTGATAAACTCCGGATCCAGGATCTACTAGTTTTGATAAGCTCCGGATCCAGGATCTACTAGTTTTGGTAAGCTCCGGCGCTAGGTTCTACTAGCTCTTGTTAGCTCCGGCTCAAGCTCCGGGTTGCTCTGGCAAGGTCCGGAACTTGACCGCAGTGCTTCTGCTTTGCATTTGCAATGTCTCGTACTTGCTTTACTTGATTGGAAAGATTGCTTAGTTTTCATTTGCTAAGTTTTTGGTGCGTTTTGGATGATACGGTTGATATCGTTTCTATTGTGGTTTTGCAACATGCTTATGTGAGGTTCTCACGTAAGGTGTTGTGTTCGGAACTAACGTGAGTCAAGTCGAGGACTTGGGCTCGTATAGATTGGTTGTTTATTCATGTGCAGGTGTTGCTTGAGTTCAAGTCATGGCTGGTGACGGGATCCATTGGACTAGTCTCAGGAGGAGATGAGGTTCCAACAACCAAGTTCGGGAGGAACTGTGGTTGAGCGGGTCAGGAGGTCGCGCAGGATGATTGAATCAAGGGCAGTGCATATGAAGGTCGAAGGAAGGTGTTCGCACGTATGCATGAGGTGCATGACGTGGCAATATGCTTCTAGAGACGGATTACGGAAGGAAGATCTGATCAGAAGGATCGGATCGTATCGGTTGAAGACTTAGGCTGCTAGCTGAGTCGGTTATGGCTCGGTATGGAAATATCGAGTTGGTTATGTTAGGATTTCATGTGTGTCACGAATTTGAGTTGTTTAGGAATGTGGGATACGTTCCTAAGGTGTTTGGAAGTCTTAAGATTGCTTCTATCTGCGTATAGAAGAGTCCTAAGCAGTTATGGAAAGTTCCGATTGTGATTGGATTAGGATTGGAGTCCTAGTTGAGATTGGGATGGCCTAAGGGCTGGTTATATGAGCAAGGGAAGGCCAAAGTTCGGGTAGACGACTTTGAGGCTGTTCCTCTTGTGTTCTATTGAATAAAATTCGAAGTTTGAAGGAACTTTTGTGCCTTGTTCGTCCGACTTGTTCCAGACAAGTTTTACTCGTCGAGTTTCTAGACAGCACTACCTTTTGTCGGTGGTTTTATCATAACTCGAGTTTTACTGATCCAATTGACGTGATTCTTTTTCAGTTGTCTTCACAAATTGTTTATCTATCATATATCAAGATTTCACGGTCATTGGATTTGTGGTCTATGATCTACACGAGTTTCTTTGCAGCATTCCAGAAACTGTTTTTCTCGGGTAGGTCAGATTGACCATAGTCTGATCTTTCGATCATAACTTGAGTTTTTCTCGACGGATCTGAGTAATTCTTTTTGTGTTGTCTTCGTGACTTGATTCTCTACGATATCTATCACTTTTGTCACGGTGAAACACGTTTAGATTAGTCTCATACACGATTTCTTTAACAGATCGTTTTTCTGCCGAAAGGGTTTGGGGTTTTAATTGTTTCCGCTGCGTAAGATTTTTAAATCTACCATTCACCCCCCCCCCTCTGGTAGCTTTTCACGTGCTCTTCGATCCTACAATTGGTATCAGAGCCACGGTGCTCTAATCTTTGTGATTTGCACGTGTTTTTGACTAATCATCATGGAGAAGTACTCTGTCAAACCTTGTGTGTTTGCTGGTATTGATTTTCGGGTTTGGAAGGCACGCATGGAGGCTTTTATCCAGGCACAAGGCTTTGCAATATGGGAGAAGGTGTATAAGCCTTATGAAGTGCCACCCAATGATCAAGTCACGGCCACAAACCTCCGGGACGTCGACAACAACAACAAAGCCCGAAACTTGATCATCCAAGGACTCACTCAAAGCGACTTTGATCGTGTCGCGCACCTCCGATCAGCATACGACGTTTGGAGAGCTCTCTGTGATTATCATGAAGGCTCCAACACAATCAAGGAGGTAAAACAAGATATGTTCAAGAAAGAATATATGCGTTTTGAGATGCAACCAGGTGAGTCGATCGATGACCTCTTTGCTCGTTTCAATAAAATTCTCAGCAACTTACGTAGTGTCAATGTAAATTTTTCTGATGCTGAGAATGCTAGACAACTTCTTAGTGCATTAGACATGACAATTTGGGAGATGAAAGTAACATCTATTCGTGAATCAACTGTCATGAGTTCTCTTACATTAGATGTACTTTATTCTAAACTAAAAACTCATGAAATTGACATCCTAGCACGTAAGAACCCAAACAAGTCTATTGCATTTGTCTCACAACATGATATGTCTAGCTCCGGCCAATCATCATCCTGCAATACTCTTGCTTTGTTGTCCTCACTAACCCTGGAGCAGATCGAAGAATTTCCAGAAGAGGAGTTGGCACTCATCTCTACTAGATTCTCAAAAGCATTGCAAAATGTGAGAACTAGAAGGAGAGGAAGCTCCGGACCTCAACGCTGTTTTGAATGTGGTAAAACAGGACACTTTCGTACAGAATGCCCTAACCTTTCAGGTCCGACCACCCGGGAAGAAAAACAAAGCAAGGTCCGAACCTTCTCTGGAAATTCCAACAACAAGAAGAAGAAAGGTACCATAGGACGCAAGATGATCAACAGCTTCATCACCGCACTTCAAGAGCTCAGTTCAAGTGATGTAGACTTTGAAAGTGATGAAGATAATGATGATCTGGCCAACTTATGCTTCATGGCGGGCAAAGCAAGATCAAGATCAAGTCAGGAGGAAGCAGAACACAACAGTGACGATGATGAGGTATGTTTTACCTGCAATGAAATGTGTGATGCTATTTCTCGTGCAACTATTATTGTCAAGAAAAAGGACAAAAAGCTTAGGGATAGTGCTGCTAAAATTGAATCACTAGAATCTGAAATTAACCGTTTAAAAACTGTGATTCCTAGTGATGATGCATGTCCCTCATGTGACTTAATCTATGAACAATTGTCCACATTAAGAAGTGCACACTCCTCCACTCTAGATAAACTTGATGAAGAAATTAAAAAGAACAAAGAGCTTGCTGCACTTAATGATAAAAACTTGAAAGATGCTAGCTGTTCTACAATTGACTTGCATTGTTCTGCATGTGAAAATCTTGATAAGAAACTGCAAGATGCTATGAATGAAATTTCTATGTTGAACAATGCTTTACGTTCTCATGAAGTTAAATTTTGTTCCAATTGCAAACTAAAATGAAAAACTTCATGTGAAAACTGCCTAGACTTGTCTAAGAAACTTGATGACATGAATAGGACACTAGGTCGGTTTTGTAATGGGGATAAGAATCTAAACTTGCTGCTGAATTCTTCCAAGTCTAGCAAAGATAAAACTGGTTTAGGTTTTGATTCTCATGTTCATGCTAAGGTACATCCACCTAAAATTGTAAGGTCATTAGGAAGTGGTTTGATTCAAACAGTTCCTAAACAAAAAGAAGTGGTTTTCAAATCTGCAGGAGTGTTGCCTCATTCGGTTTCAAATAAAAATATTGCTTGCTCATCTAGACATGAACACAAAGTTAAATTTCAATGTACCTTCTGTGGTAGAGATGGTCATGTCATAGATTTTTGTTATAGACTAGCTAAACAACAGAAAAAAGGAAAGAAAAATTGCTAGATCTTATAATGTTCATGCAATTAGAAAAACACAACCTGCTTTAGTGAGTCAGAAATTTCAAAAGGTAGCTTCCGGACCTTCTGGTAAGAAATCCGCAAAAGCAGCTCCGATAGTTCCGATAGCTCCGAGAGCTACCGGATCTTCTGTTGTTCCCTCCGGAGCTTCAGTTTTTGCCTCCGGACCTTCTGCTTTTACCTCCGGAGCTATTGGTTTTCACTCTAAACAAGTAACAACTTCTAAATCAACTGTTAAGAATAGAAAACCTCAATCTTTGACTCATAAACCTGCTTTTTTATCTCAGCATTCGCGTGTTTTTCCTGGTGCACGTCGCGTGACTCAGTACTGGATTCCTAAATGCCTTTTGACTAACCCCAGTATTGAGTCATCGGCGTATTGTGCTTCTATGTAGGTTACACGCTTGAGGAAGGAGAATATTTGGATTGTGGATTCAGGTTGCTCACGCCACATGACCGGTAACAAAGATTGGTTCTCCTCCCTCACCTTTGTGTCACGTGTAGAGAATGTTACTTTTGCCGATAATTCTTCAACTCCTATAATTGCTAAGGGTTCGGTTAGAGTAAATGATCACTACACTTTGAAGGATGTGGCACTTGTCAAAAATTTGAAATATAACTTGCTTTCTGTTTCACAATTGCTAGATGAAAATCTAGAAATTACTTTCAATAAAAACTGTTGCAAAGTTGTAGATTCAAATAGTGAGCTTATTTTTAACATGTCTCGGTTTGGAAGAGTTTTTAAAGCTGATTTTGATATGTCTTCTTCTAAGCATAGGTGTCTAGTTGCTAATGATTCAAAGGACTTATATTTTTGGCATCGTAGACTTGGTCACGTAGGCTTTGATCACCTAACGCGTGTTAGTGCTCTTGATCGCATACGTGGGCTGCCTAAGCTTAAAGGGGACAAAGAAATTGTGTGCTCTTCTTGTAGACATGCTAAGATGGTTGCAGGTTCACATACTCCTCTCACAATGATCATGACAACTGAACCATGTCAACTTTTGCATCTTGACACCGTAGGACCTTCACGTGTTCAATCCTTCGGAGGTAAATGGTATGCTCTTGTTATTGTTGATGATTATTCTAGATATTCTTGGGTGTATTTTATGGCGTCTTAGAATGAAGTCTTTAGTCACTTTAGAACTTTATTTCTTAGATTATCAATTGATCACCCAGGATCATTAAAAGCAATTAGAAGTGATAATGGAACTGAATTTAAAAACCAATTCTTTGATCACTTTTGTGCTGAAAATAGAATAGATAATCAATTTTCTTCACCATATGTACCTCAACAAAACGGTGTTGTAGAAAGAAAGAACAGAACCCTAGTTGAGATGGCTAGGACTATGCTTGATGAATATCAAACCCCTAGGAAATTTTGGGCTGATGCATTAGCAACCGCTTGTTATGTCTCAAATCGTGTTTTCTTGCGTGCTAAGCTAGGTAAAACACCATATGAGCTCCGGTTTGGACATAGGCCTAGTGTTACACACTTTCGGGTCTTTGGTTGCAAATGCTTTGTTAAGAAACATGGTAATCTTGATAAATTTGAACCTAGATCCAATGATGGCATGTTTCTTGGTTATCCATCTCATACTAGAGGCTACCGTGTGCTTTTACTTGACACTAACAAAATTGTGGAGACTTGTGAAGTGTCTTTTGATGAAGCTAGCCCAGGTACTAGCTCCGGTGTTGCAGGACCAGATTCATATTCTCAGGGGGAGGGTATTTTCGAAGATGAAGAAGAGCCGGTGATACTGCCTGGTAGTTCCGAAGTTGACACGTGTCCAGCTCCGGACATTGAACAAGCTCCGGCTGTCACCTCTGCTGGTCCTGATCGTCCACAAATCACAAGCTCATCAATCTACAATGAACCTAATGAAAAAGAAGCTTGTGAGACATCTGTTCTCCTACGTTTTTACAAAGATCATCCCCCACAACAGATGATGGAAGCTTGCATGAACGAGTCACACGGTCCAGGTTTTGCGATCCAAACTCTCATGCTCATTCTGCTTTTGTTGCTTCTTTTGAACCTAGGTCTTGCTAGTTTTGTAAGCTCCGGCGGTAGCTTGGTTGTACTAGTTTTGGTAAGCTCCGACGCTAGGTTCTACTAGCTCTTGTTAGCTCCGGCTCAAGCTCCGGGTTGCTCTGGCAAGGTCCGGAACTTGACCGTAGTGCTTCTGCATTTCATTTGCAATGTTTTTTACTTGCTTTACATTGTTGGAAAGATTGCTTAGTATTCATTTGCTAAGTTTTTGGTGCATTTTGGTTGATATGGATGATATCGTGTTACTGTGGTTTTGCAACATGCTTATGTGAGGTTCTCACGTAGGGTGTTGTGTTCGGAACTAACTTGAGTCAAGTCGAGGAATTGGGCTCATATGGATTGGTTGTTTATTCATGTGCAGGTGTTGCTTGAGTTCAAGACATGGCTGGTGACGGGATCCATTGGACTAGTCTCAGGGAGGAGATGAGGTTCCAACAACCAAATTCAGGAGGAATTGTGGTTGAGCTGATCAGGAGGTTGCGCAGCATGATTGAATCAAGAACAATGCATATGAAGGTATCATGGACGTCATTGGAAGATGTTTGCACGTGTGCAAGGAGTGCATGGACGTGGCTACATGGTTCCGAGACGTGATGAAGAGATGTGGACGTAAAGAATTTGTCGGAAAGGTCCAACCGACTAGGTTATGGACTCAGGTTGCAGTTGAGTCGGGTTTGACTCAAATATGGAAAGTTTTGAGTTGGTTATGATAGGATTTCGTATGGGTCACGAATTTGAGTTGTTTAGGAATGTGGGATACGTTCCTAACGTGTTTTGAAGTCTTAATATTGCTTCTATCTGCGTATAGAAGAATCCTAAGCAGTTATGGAAAGTTACGATTCGTGAACAGAGTAGGATTAGGTTCCGGATCTGAGTTGAGTTGGCTTTCGAGCTGGTTATATAAGAAAGGGAGCCCAGAGCTCGTAGAGCACGACTTTGGGGCTGTTCCTCTTGTGTTCTATTGAATAAAATTCGTAGTTTGAAGGAACTTTTGTGCCTTGTTCATCCGACTTGTTCCAGACAAGTTTTACTCTTTGAGTTTCTGGACAGCACTACCTTTCGTCGGTGGTTTTATCATAACTCGAGTTTTATAGATCCAATTGACGTGATTCTTTTTGGGTTGTCTTCACAACTTGATTGTATATCATATGTAAAAATTTCACGGTCATTGTATTTGTAGTCTATGATCTACACGAGTTTCTTTGCAGCATTATAGAACTATTTTTTCTCGGGTAGGGCAGATTGACCATTGTTTGATCTTTCGATCATAACTTGAGTTTTTCTCGACGGATTTGAGTGATTCTTTTTGTGTTGTCTTTTTGACTTGATTCTCTCTGATATCTATCATCTTTTTCACTGTGAAACACATTTAGATTAGTCTCACACACGATTTCTTTAACAGATCGTTTTTCTGCCAAAAGGGTTTGGGGTTTAATTGTTTCTGCTGCGTAAGATTTTTAAATCTACCATTCACCCCCCCTGGTAGCTTTTCACGTGCTCTTGGATCCTACATTAGTCAAGGTACATGAATTAAGTATTAAAACAATTGGAAATGAGAGTTTTAAAACATAAGTCCACAGTGGATCAATCTCTCCCCCATACAACTATTGTCTAAGTAGAACCCCCTTTTTCAAGCTCTCCCCCTCTCTAAGTACCCCATCCATCAATCTCTCCCCCTTTGGAATCAAGACACCAAAAAGGAAAATAAGGAAGGAATATCCCTTAGGTCTACTCTTCATCATCATAGGCGTCATCATCATCGTCTTCGGCTCCTTGGCGCCCGCTATCGCTCTCCGTGGCTTCTGGGTCACCAATATCATCATCCTTAGACAGAGCTATCGTAGAGGTAACAACTTCACCGAATTGAGTGAGCTCCTCGGTGGTCAACTCCAGGAATGGAGTTATCTCCCCACCACTCTCCACAGCAGGAGATATAGGGATGTCCAACTTGTCGCACACCGCCTTGAGATACTTCTCTTGGCGACGCTCCATGCGACATTGCCGAACTTCCGCTTTCCGACACGAGGAGAATATGGCTTTGAAGCACTTGAGAAATCCGCTACCGCATTGTGATGAAGGAGGAGGTAGAGGAGGAGGTGGTGGCACAAAGCGTGAGGAAGAAGCGGGAGGATCCGCATTCTTCCTATGAGGGGCAGCTGGCTCCAGAGTTGGAATTTGTGGACGAAGCCTTCTATGAATGATGTACTTCTTGAAGTTGATCCCGGACACCTTGTCGATCATGTACATGATGTACGGAGCATAGCCACATGATCGGTTTGGAGTATGTGAGATATTGAAGATGTCGTCGAAGATGTCCACATTGAAGCGAACATCTCCATCAATTAGCACCATCAAGTGCCTCAAATTTCCTTGAATAATCCCTGCATCTCCATCCTTGAGGGCAATAGTCTTCCAGAGCACTCGATTGAGGACACTGTAGAAGGGCTTAATGTTCCTTATATGCCCGGCCTCAAAAGATACATGACTTGGGTACATGTACTCCAAACTGTCTCGATCAACTGGCCTTAGATTGGAGATGATGATCTCATTGTCCAGTTGGTCCTCCAAGTCCAGTAACTGAGCAAGCTCCCAGTAGATGGTGGAGTATTGCTCTCCGTGGGTCATCCAAGTGATCCTCCGATCCCCATCGGTGTGGAAGTATACAGTGGAGTAGAATTGAGCAATTACTTCCACATTCCAATCATACTGAAATGCCATGAACTTCTTCAAGACATGGCGCTCTATGGCCTCAATCACAGCATTGAAAGACACATGATCCTTTTGGGCCATGTAGTCCCAGTCAATCCACCGAGCATCAGTCACAGGTGTTTGCTTGGACATATAGATTGTCCTGTAGTAGTCACAGTGGAAGTCACACCAAAAGCGGGATCCACTGTGCTCCTCTCCCTTTGATAGACATTAACCTTCCTGAGCTTTCTAGCCTTCTAAGCCCCTTTGCCTTTGAAGACGTTGGCGTCGAAGGCAGCTGCACGGTTAGGGTTCCGTGCAGGTGATGACATCCTCAAAGGACCTATGGGCTAAGTGGCTCCCTTCTTGGCCTTGCTTCCAGCCTTCTTAGCAAAAGTAACCCTCTTCTTGGGTGCAGCATCCACTAGTGCCTTGCCCTTGTCCTTGGAGGTACTTGCCTCCTGGGATTTTGCCTTCTCCCCCACAGTCACAAGCCTTTTCTTCTTGGCGGCTGCCTCGGCTGCAACTGAGTTGTGAGCCTCCCTTTGCTGTTTCTTTGCTTTTCTTGCCTCCGATTGGGATTCAAGATATGCCATGACAAGCTGGTCCTCCTCGCGCATTCAGCGGTAACAAGTTTGCCTTCCCGCTTCGGCCTCGGAGTCGGAGAGAGGAATGTAGTCGGAATGTGACATGATTGCAGATAAAAGATGCAAAGGAATGTGTATGAGTCCAAGGAAGTAGAGATATGGTGGTAGAGTTTGCAAAATCCATTTAGGTTAGGGTTTTCACTGTGTAATACGGACTTGTCCGCCCATGGGACGGACTAGTCTGTACAAGGCTGGACTTGTCTGGCCTATGGTTGGACTAGTCCGGTTCACACAACAAGAACCCTAATAAAGAAAAATTTTGCAAAAATTATGGATCCTACAACAAAAATGGAGGTACATGATCACAATGATGTGGACAACAACATTTGTTAAGAAGTTTATGTCAAAAGACCTAAAAGAATTGAATTTTAGAGAATTTGGGGTTAGGTCAAGAATACCTCTTCAAATCTTTGATTCGACAAAATGTGGGTGAGGAATCGGCCTCTGATGCTTGGGGAAGAGTTCCCACACACCTTAGGGCTTCAATCCACGGATTGGAATCGATATTTGGTGGTTGGAATCGAAAATCGCTGATTTGGGGGCGGTTTTCATGCGTTTTGGAGAGAGAGTGTTTGAACGAAGTGGAGAGGTCAAGGGCGTCCAGGGGAGGTTAAGTCCCCAAGGGTCGGACTAGTCCTGTCGGGGAAATGGACTTGTCTAGCCAACGGACTGGGTCTGCACTATTCTGAACCACCGGACTAGTCTGATCTGTGGTTTTTGAACTGTATTGTTGGCCCTTCTGCGGTTTCCATCCAAGCATTGTAGGGGCTTACTTAAGAAGGAAAGCGCGCACCGTTTGGGGATTCCTTACGCCTTCATTTGAACTTGCGCTTGAATCCTCCAAACTTTTGCTTGCTTTTCCTCTCTCGCCCCGCCTTCCTGCGATGGACTTGGGTCTCCACAAGAGCTGTCTCACGACCGACGGCGATTTGAAGAAGGTCCGGACCTACATGGGGCGGTCCAGCGACTCCTTCAATCACCTGATCCGTGCCGGCAAGCTCCCGTTCAAGAAGGAGCGCACCAGCGACATGGTGTACTTTTCCGCGTACGCCATGGTGGGACTGATCCCACCTTTTTCGACTTTCCACTTGATGTTGTTAGACTTCTATGGTCTGCAGCTGTACCACCTTGTCCCCCACTCCATTCTTCTCGTGTCGACCTTCGTCCACTTCTGCGATATGTGGGTGGGTATTCCCCCCTGCGTCGAGCTTTTTCGTACTTTCTTCACCATCCACACTACCGGCAAGAGCGACGAGTACCTTGGCTTCTACTATTTTGTGAAGTGCAGGAAATGCCCCTACAAGTACTTGAGGTCGTTCCCTTCCGGCAAGTGGGATGACTAGAAGAAAGATTGGATTATCGTCACGGCAGAGGAGCACGAGAAGCTGGATCTGCCTGAAGGTCTTCCCAACATCGAGACTGATGCCTGGAGTGAAGCTCCGGTGCTGTTGGATGCCTTCAACCCTGCCTTGACCAGGATCCACCAATGTGTGGAAGGAGGAGTGACACCCCAGGCGGTCTTCTGCAACTTCCTGGTCAACATGTGGGCTCCGCTAAAGAAGAGGGAGAAGCTCGCCTCGGCCCTCAACAGCGTGATGGACGATGACTGGATTGAAACCGGTATGAAGTCCAATTTGGAAGGCGCAGCCTTGAAGCTTCATATCAAGAAGTTATAGCATGGCATCGACGTTGAGGGCAATGATTTGACTCCGCCGACGGCTTTCCCCCCTCTGAACATGGAGGCGGAGTTCAGCAGGGAGCTCTGGCAAAAGATGCCAGTGCTTGACGACCTCGGTGAAATTGAAAGCTGTCCGACCACCAAGCTGGCGATCCCCGGATCTTCTGAGGGTGGCCCTGCTCCTACCCCGAGAGAGAGAGTTGAAGTCGTAGGCAAGGGCAAAGAGTTGGTCGAGCCCTCGAGCCGAAAGAGGAAGTTGAAGAACTCTGACGGGAGGCCTGTCAGACCTACTCCTTCCACGACAGCTCCTTCTCCCCGGCTGGGGAGGTCTTCAACGGCGGCAACCACTCCAGCATCAGCGTCTCCACGGAATGCCAGCTCTACCCAGGTGACTCCGGCGCCGGAGCCAGCTAAGGGCTCTAGGTCCGAGGGTCCTTCTCAGTCGAGGGGGGCCTCAACTAAGACGTCGCTGGCAGCAGCAGCAAGCTCCGGAGGGCCTTCCGGAGCTACTACCCCAGTTGCGACTGGGTCGGGCTCTGAGTGTCCGGTGAAGAGGTTCTTCGCTAGCTTGAGCGGGAGCCTTCCAATGTAAATTTGCTTCTTTACCTAAGCTGCTTATTTTTTGTTGTAATCATATCTTGAGTTTCTTCGTCATTCATCCACAGGGTATCCAAGAAAGGGGTTGAAGCTCCGGTTCCTGTGACAATAGCTGATGCTATGCAGGCGGAGGCTCCAGCTCCTGTTCCAACGCCGCCCCAAGTGGTGGCTGAGGTCTCGGTAGCTCCGACGCCGGCTGTCGAGGTTCTGGACCTCGAGTCATCTCCTGAAGATCCCGTGGTAGCGCCGGACCACGGGAATGAAGATGTACCAGTGGCACCACCTCCGGAGGTTGAAGCTCTGGTTTTGGATGTTGTGATGATGGATGCTCCAGCCTCAGAGCCGGAGGTAGCTGCACTACGGCCTTAGAACCAGAGGTTACTAAAGCCCCGACAGCGAAGTCGGTGGTTGATGAAGTTCTGGCGCCAGATCCAGTTGTCGCGAAGGTGCCGGCTCTTGAACCGGTGGAGGTCGAAGCGCTGGCGCCTGAACCAGCGGCGGATGAGGCACCAGCGTCGGAGCTGGTAGTGTCCTCAGCTCCGGCCGAATCTTCAATGCCTGCCCCGGAGGAGGTAGTTCCGGAGGTACCCGCGCCTGAGCCAGGGTGCCAAGACGAAGCGGCCCGTCATCTGCCTGAGGGATCAGCTGGTGATGACCTGGCGGTGGGACCTTCGGAGCCAACTATGGAGGTAGAAACTCCCATTGTCGGACCTTCCTCGGCAGTGACCGAGGCTACCCCGAAGGGTGGCCCTAGTGCCACGGAAACTCAGGGGACGCTCTTGTAGAGTGGGACCCGATTTTTGTTATGGAGAACCCGCTGGATTCCGCGGAGAGGACCCCAGCAGGTCTGGAACCAATCCCCCTATCATTATCCATCGACAACGCCTGCTCCAGCCTTCGTCTGGTCCAACTAGCCTTTTATCACGACAGCGAGGCCCTCGAGGAGGAGCGCCAAACCCTTAGGAGGTGGCGCAACCGGCTCCAATTCGAGACTAAGCTGGCGCAAACCAGGCTGGCTGAAGACAAGGAATGGGTCAAGAAGGAGAAGGCCCGGATGGAGTACTGGGTCCAGCTGCTGGACGAGAGGGAAAGCATGGTGCGATCCCTCAACAACCAGTCCCGGGCCATCCACGAACAGGTCGTGGCTACTAATGAAGTAGCGAACGATCGCCAAGAGAATCTCAGCACCATCCACGATAGCCTCGTCAAGCGCCGGGAGGCTCTTGAAGAGCGGGAGAAAAAGATCAAAGATGAAGAGCAAAAACTCCTGGAGCTGCGGGATGACCTCGTGAAGAGGGAGGAGGAGCTTGCTCAGAGGCTGGCTCTGGATGACAAGAGCCTCGCGGAGCGCACCAAGAAGCTGGAGGAGCTCTGCGAGAGCGAGGAGAAGAAGGCCTAGCAGCAGGGACAGGACCTCACCAAGAGGGGGAATGAAGTTGCTGTCAGGGAAAAGAAAGTGCGGGGCCGGGAGAGAGACCTAGTCGACCGCCGGAACAAGATCCATGTCTGGGAAGAGGAGCTTGCTAAACTCGAAAGGCAAGTTGCTGAAAAGATTCAGCAGCACGCCAAAGAGGTCGAGCACCTTGCCCGGGAGGGTTCGGAGCTTGCGATGACAAAGAGGTCCATGTAAGAGGTGCGAGGCTCAAGGGTTGCAGAGTCCCAACAAGTATGGGACTTCTTGGGAAAAGCTAATGACGCGCTGATGCCGCTGGGATTCAGTCCCGTGCACCTGGATGATCCGGAGCCGGAGCTGGACCATGCGCTGAAGGCGTTGAGCTCGGCGGGCAACAAACTCAACAAGATGGGCGATGTCATTGCGGATCAGTTGGAGACTGAAGGGAAATCCCTTGCATAGAACATCGCAGAATACATGCTGACGTGCTACACAAGCCGGGATCATCACTTCCCACTAGATCCGGTGCTTGAAGGTCCCATCGATGGAGAGGGAGATGCCGCCAAGGCCAGCGTGTTGGAGGTTGCCTAGAAGGTCGCCTCGTTCTTCCGTAGGATCTAGGACTTTCTCCTTGTAGCTCCCACTTGTATCTTCTCTTCTTTTCTCCAATTTTGTATTCTCTTGTCCTCAGGTGAATGAAATCCAAGAAATTTATGAATTTCATTTTTTGTCTTCAACCTTTGTCTCACTTGGCCCCATGGTAGATGTACACAATTTGATTGCGAACATGTACCAAAAGGATGTAGCATTTTGTTGAATACTTGAGTGCTTAGAACTTGTAGAGTTTTGGTCCAAAGTCGTCGACAGCAGGGCCTCCTGAGGTTGTCGGAGCTTAGTAGCTCCGGCAGTGACCATTGTCAACACGTAGAGCGTCGACAGTTGGCCCTCTGGGGTTGTCGGAGCTTATTAGATCCGGCAGCGACCACTGTAAACACGTAGACTGTCGACAGCAGACCCCGTTGGGGTGTCCTTCTACCATCTTTTCTTCATGTTGACAGTTGGTTCCCTGGATTTGTTGGAACTTTATTGCTTCGGCGATGCCTACTATCAATGTTTAAAAACATCGACAGCGGGCCACCTTAGGGGATGTTGAAGCTTTGATAGCTACGGCATCATCCGCCATCATCATGAGATTTTTCTTTTTCCTACACACTGAAATCATGGAAAACATTAAAATCCTTTTCTTATCTATAACTCGTTTGTGGCTTACTATTCCCAAAAGAAGTTTTTAGGTCGACCACAATTCTATATACAATCAAGTGCATTTGCTTATTTTCTCCAGGTCCAATCGTTTTCTGGACTCACCTTACTCAGGTCTGCCGGGGTGTAGGTAGAGTGGTGTACTTAGGGTGCAGGACCAGGCTAAGTCGATAGCACACTCCGGACCTAGATTGGCTTGGCGTTCAGGCGAGTAGGCCATTCAACAATGTTAAGACCTGAAAGAATTACCAATGCAACTTGAATTATACAAGAATTGTTCGAGCTAAAGTTTCTTGAGAATTGCACAACTTTATTATAGACAAGAAAGAGAAAAATAAAAAATATTGAGCCTGTACAAAATAAATGCATGTGGAGTCTGTTTTCACATAATGATGTCTTTCATTCTAGGTCTGGGGTACAGGGGAAACAAGTACACTCTTAGGGTACGGAACCAGGCTAAGTGTGTTACATTTCTTGTTTGACCCAGGGTAACTAGCTACACTTTTAGTTCTGAGACTGTGTCAAGTGTTGCCTGAACCTTTCGAACCTTCCGGGAAAGGTCCGGCTGTCCTCCCAGAGGAGCTACCCGACTCTGTACAATGATGCTATAACATACATCATATGTAATTACAAACTCACCTCCGTGACAATAAGTGTAGAACTTACAAAGGTGCTCAAAGTTCCAAGGATTAGGAAACGGTGTCCCATCCTCGGTTGGCAAGGAAACGCATTCGGGACGGGATACTTTGATCACTCGGAAGGGCCCTTCCCAGCTCGGGGAAGGTTTGTTTAACCCTTCTCGAGTTTGTATTTTCCGTAACACCAGATCGCCTTCCTCGAGCTGTCGGTTATGCACATGCCTTTGGTGATAGCACCGGAGCGCTTGGCGGTATCGTGCATTTCGAACAGCTGCTCGGCACCTTCCCTCTTCAACGAAGTCAAGGTCTTCACGCCGGAGCTGGTCCTGCGTGGCTTTGTCGAAGGTCCGTACCTGGAGTGACCCCAAGGTGATTTCCGAAGGAAGGACTGCTTCAGCTCTGTACACCAGGAAGAAGGATGTCTCTCCAATTGACCGGTTTGGAGTTGTCCTGTTTGCCCACAAGGTGGGCGGAAGCTCTTCAATCCAGTTGCCTCCATGTTTTTTCAGGCGATCATATGTGCGCGTCTTGAGTCCTTTTAGGATTTCTTCATTTGCTCTCTCAGCTTGGCCATTGCTTGTCGGGTGAGCTACGGAAGCGTAGCTGACTTGAATGTTGAGGTCTTTGCAATATCCTTGGAATGCAGAGCTTGTGAATTGGGTCCCATTGTCAGTTATGATCTTGTTTGGGACTCCAAATCTGCATACTATGTACTGCAATAAATTGATAGCTGATTGCTTGTTTATTGTCACAACTGGAGTTGCCTCCGGCCACTTGGTGAACTTGTCGATGGGGACATACACGAACATGTAACCTCCAACGGCTCTTGGGAAAGGTCCCAAGATATCCATCCCCCACACAGCGAATGGCCATGTAGGAGGTATCATTTGTAGGGGTTGAGCTGGTGTGTGAATTTGCTTCGCATGAAATTGGCATGCTTCGCATTTCTTCACTAGCTCAGTTGCATCCTGGAGTGCTGTAGGCCAGTAAAATCCATACTGGAAGGCTTTACCGACCAGCGTGCAAGAAGACGTGTGGTTCCCACACTCGCCTCCATGGATTTACGCGAGGAGCTCGCGGCCTTCTTCCCTTGTAATACACCGCATTAGGACGCCGTTGGCACCACGCCGATAGAGATCCCCTTATACCAGTGTGTATCTTTTATCCAATCTGACTATCCGGTCAGCAGATACGTTGTCTTCAGGAAGGATGTTGTCTTTCAAGTAGCTCCGGATCTCCGAGATCCATGCATCGGAGCTAAATTGAGCTTCTGAGTCTTGCATGCTGGGTTGCTCGGAGCTTCCTACAGCACCTACGACCCTTGATGGACGCCATGGTAACAGGTCCATCGGGACCGCCAGCTTCGAGGTGCTGGTCTCGCCCCCTTCGCTCAGTTCGGCAGGCTGAGCTGTTGGTCTTGACAATCACCGGACGAAGGTTCCGTCAGGAAACGGAGCTCCGGTTGAAGCTTTCGTCGAGAGTTCGTCAGCTTCAACGCTGTTGAGACGCTGGACATGGAAAAGATCCAGGACTTCGAAGTCCTTCTGAAGCTTCTGGACTTCAAGTAGATATGCAGCTAGTTGAGGGTTGTTGCAGCAACATTCACCTTTGACTTGTTTTATAATGAGCTGCGAATCACCCTTCACCAACAGCTGCTTGACAACATATGATAGTGCCACCTTGAGCCCATAGATTAGTGCTTCATACTCCGCCATGTTGTTGGTCGCCTTGAAGGCAAGGTGAACCATGTATTTGACCTTCTCCCCAGTCGGAGAGAGGAGAAGGATTCCAGCTCTGGCCCCCTGCTTTTGCACGGAGCCTTCGAAGTAGAGAGTCCACTGAGGCTCGGTGAAGATCGGAACCTGAGGTTCCGACTTCTGCTCACTGGGGACCCCAGGATTTGATGGATAGGGGGTCCATTCCACCATGAAGTCTGCCAATGCTTGACTCTTGATCGCTTGTCTCAGGACGAATTCAAGATCGAACTCAGCCAATTCCGTTGCACACTTTGCAATGTTCCCAGTAGAGTTGGGGTTATGCAAGATTGCACGCAGTGGATAAGAGGTTACCACTGAGATCTTGTGAGCTTGGAAATAGTGACGAAGCTTCCTAGAGGCAATAACAACTGCATAGAGCAGCTTATGCACCTCTAAGTACCGATTCTTGGCGTCATTAAGTACTTCTCTGATGAAGTAAACTGGGCGTTGGACTGTCTGGACGCTCCTGGAGGGGCCGGGAGCTTCCTCCTCATCAACCCGGACCCTCCCGGAGGGGTCCGGACCTTCTCCCGGGACCTCCTGGTTCCTACTGGAGGAACCCGAAGCTTCTTCTGAAGTGACCCGGACCTTCCCAGAGGGGTTCGGATCTTCTTGCTCAGCAACAGTAACTCCTTCATTTGAAGGAGGTTGATCCTCCGGCGTCTTCCCTTAAGGATCCAAGTCTGGGGGCTGGGACCCAGACTCGCCTTCAGGAAGTTCCAGACCCTCCCGGAGGGGTCTGGATTCCTGAACTGGGGATGGTTTTGGTCTTTCTGCAACTAGGACCATGCTGACAACTTCGTGAGTTGCCGAAATGTAAAGCAGAAGTGGCTCACCAGGATCCGGAGATACCAAAGTTGGTAGAGTGGTGAGGAGCTGCTTTAGCTCTTGGAAAGCCTTTTCTGCTTCTTCATACCATTGGAATGGTCCAGACTTCCTTAATAATTTGAATAAGGGTAGCGCCCGTTCCGCCAGTCTTGAGATGAACCGGCTGAGGGCAGCTAGACATCTAGTTAGCTTCTGGACATCCTTGATACGAGTTGGTGGCTGCATGTCTTCAATAGCTTTAATCTTCGCCGTATTCGCCTCTATTCCTCGGTGGTTCACCAATAATCCAAGAAACTTTCCGGAGCTAACCTCAAAGACACACTTGTCTGGGTTCAGCTTTGTGCGTGTGATTCGCAACTTGTCGAAGACAGCTTGCAAGGTGTCAAGGAATGACTCCTTGTTCTTGATCTTGACGACGATGTCATCGACGTACACTTCCACTACATCTCTGATGAGCTCTCCAAAAGTTTTGTACATAGCTCGCACAAACATTGAAGCAACGTTTTTGAGACCAAATAGCATGGCAGTATAACAGTACAATCCATCTACTATGATGAAGGCAGTATGTTCTTCATCTTCCCTAGACATTCTGATTTGATGATACCCAGAATATGCGTCTAGGAAACAAAGTAAATCACACCCGGAGGTGGAATCCACTATCTGATCTATTCTAGGTAGTGGGAATGGATCCTTTGGACATGCCTTATTCAGTGTAGTGTAGTCGATACACATCTGAAGCTTCCCGCCGGCCTTAGGTACAACAACTGGGTTTGTCATCCATTTTGGGTGGAAGACTTCCCAGATGAATCCAGCTTCAAGCAAATTCTTCACTTCTTGACGTATGAAGTTATGTCGCTCTACTGATTGCTTCCGAGGCTTCTGATGTACGGGCCGAGCGTGGGATAAATCTTCAGATTGTGCTCAATCACTTCCCTAGTGATCCCAGGCATTTGTGACGGTTCCCACGCAAACACGTCGACATTAGCCCGTAGGAGAGTGATGAGCGCGAGTTCCTATTTGTCATTCAGACCTTTCGATATACGGATGGTCTGAGCAGCATCGGAACCAATTTGGACAACTTTGATGGGAATGTCGGTGTCGCCTCTTGGTTGCATAAAAAGTGATGGCAGTATCCATCCACTTCCGATGAGGCTCCGCCCTGGCAGTAGGAGCTACAGAGGCCATGTCCCGCTGCATTGTCTTGAGGACTCGGCGGGAAGTGATGTCCCACGAACCACCAAAGAGGGTGTTCATGGTTTTCTGATGCTCATTGTCAGAGACGTCCGAATCATCGTCAACGGAGGTGTAAACAGCCTTCAAGACCTTTTTAGGGTCCTGAAAGCCTAACTCCTCTTCAGCCGGAGCTTCGTCGACTTTTTGTTTTCCTTCCCTTTGACAGAAAGGAACTTCTTCCCGGCGCTTGTTGTAGCGCTCGGCAAGGTTCTGGACCTCTCGGCAGCCTTCGAGGTTGTGGCTGTTCGTCTTATGTATGGGACACCACATCTCGGAGCTGCCACCGTATTCAGACGACGGCCGAGGTCGTTTCTCGGGGCGTGGCCCCCGGCCACCCGGAGCTGCAGCAGTAGGTGTGCCGGCCGACGGCTTCTTCTTGCCGTTGGACTTTTTCTTCTTCTTGCCACTCCCGGAGGTAGTGGCTTCACCCTTGGAGGACTTTTTGTGGGCCTCCGAAGGTGTTTGGGAGTGCATTTCACGGCCCTCCACAGTCTTGGCACACTTTTCTGCCAAGCTGAAGAGTTTCGTGAGGCTGGTGACTTCCTTGGTCGCCAGCTTCTCTAGCATCTTCTTATCTCGAACGCCCTGCCTGAATGCTACAATAAAAGAAGCGCTTGAGATAGAAGGAATTGTATTTCGTAACTGGGAGAACCTCTGGATGAAAGATCGCAAGGACTCTCCCCCTTTTTGCTTGATAGCAAAAAGATCCAGTTCCGTGCCTGGTCGGGTGTATGAGCTCCCGAAATTGGCGGTGAACTGTTGGCACAACTCCGCCCAACTATTGATGGCGTCAGGCGGAAGGCTCATGAACCAAGACCTGGCGTTCCCAGTTAAATCCACAGGGAAATAATTGGCCATCGTGGCCTCATTTCCCCCAGCCGCAAGGATTGCGGTGGACTAGATTTGGAGAAATTCGGCAGGACTGACTGTCCCGTCAAATTTCTCCGGCAGGTCAGGCTGGAACTTCTGTGGCCATTTGACCATGCGTAGGTGCATGGCCAAGGCAGAACAGCCTCCTCCTACTCCCTCAGGAGCAGGACTGTCATGAGCCTCTCGCCTCTCGCGAGCACGCTCGATGTGGACGCGGTCGTCCTGTTGTCGGCAACGACGATCGAGCTCCGCCCGGAGGTCATAAGTCGAAAGCCTCGTTATCGTATGAGTACGTCGCGCCCCGGAACGCAGCAACGTCGCCAATTGAGATGCAGCACACTTCCTGTGCTGTGAAGCGTGCGGACCGAGTCTACCCAGCATGGTCCGATGCTGCGACTCGGCTCGCCCCGAGGGGGGGGGGACCTTGATTGCTGATGCGATCGGCTGCTGCTGCAACCAAATGATCCACATCAGCTCTCCACTGCTCCATGGCACCCTGGGATGCTCCTGAAGGTGGTGGACGTTGGAGAAGAGCACGCGCAGCATGAATCACATGTTCAGGGTTGTTGTTCACCGATGCAGTGACCGACGCAGACGCCCCATCTCGCTATCCATCTTGATTTGCCGGTGCGGACGGTGGCGGTGGTGGCATGACTCCTGCTGGGGCCACAACACCTTTTGGCTGCTGCATGTTGGAGGGATTGCCTCCAGCAGGTTGCGCAGCATGGTTGCCGTTGGATGATCCAGCAGCAGAATTCACCATCTTTGAATCTCATGCGCCCCTACCTGGCGTGCCAACTGTCGGAGGGTGATTCCGGGAATTCTCCCGGTACTACCGTTGGCAGCCCGCGGAGTTCTTAGTTCGGTTTTGGGCACCTGGTGATTCAGAAGAAGGTGACGATTTGACACGAGTATTTACGTGGTTCGGGCCGCCTGAGCGTAATATCCTACTCCACGGGTGTGTTGCTGTTGTATTGAGCGTCTGAGCGCTTGAGTGTGAGAGACTAGAGTGTCTTGAGCGCGTGTGGAAGCCTCTGTCTGATCAGAGAGTCCCCCCGTGTATCGCTCGATCAGTCCTTTTATAGTACAAGGATTGGTCGTTACATCATCAGCCTGGCCCGACATGTGCCCCTGGTGGTTACTGATGCTTAATACACAGTTAATGTACTTAATTCCCCTTAACAGCGTACTAACGTCCCTTAATGGTGGTGTTACTGGTATTAATGGTCATCCGATCGTGTGTCATTAAGATAGCATTAATAACACTTAATCGGGTCTTGAATCTTTACTTGTTCCTTAAAAGTCCGAGCCGTTGGAGGTCCACCAGTCTGCTTGTTGAGGTTGAAGGTCCGGCGGTCTGATGCGTGGCAGCTCCGGAGCTTACCGTCTTGGACGAGTAGGTCCGGTACTGTTGTACACGTGTCGGTACCGGAGCTTCCCTCTGTCGGTGGTTAGGTCCGGGGGTGCCACACAGGTATCTAGTCCAGAGCTTTCCCATGTATGGAATGTAGCTCCGGTTTTTTGATACACGTGGCGGTAATGGGACTAACCATAGAAGGGAGGTAGGTCTGGTTCCGTATGACACGTGGGGCCTTCGGAGGTCTTTAACTCAGACAGGTGGAGTTCCTTTGCGCTCTTTGTAGTCCCAAAGGGTATCTGGTATGCAGGGTACCGACAGCGGCGGAGGAGCACGAGAAATTGGAGCTACCCGAAGGTCTCCCCAATGTTGACACTGACGCTTGGAGTGTAGTTCCGGTGCTGTCAAATGCCTTCAACCCTGTCTTGACCAGGATCCGCGAGTGTGTGGAAGGTGGAGTGACCCCCAGATGGTCTTCTACAACTTCCTGGTCAACAGGTGGGCTCTACTGAAGAAGAGGGAGAAGCTCGCGTGGGCCCTCAACAGCATGATGGATGACGACTGGATTGAAATCGGTCTGAAATCCAACTTGGATGATGAATCCTTGGAATTTCATTTGAAGAAATTCCAGGATGGGATTAACATCAACGAAGATGACTTGGTTCTGCCAGCAGCCTTCCCCCCCTGAATATGGAGGCGTGGTTCAGTAGGGAGCTCCGGAGGAGTATGTCGGTGCTTGACGACCTTGGTGAGGTAGAGAGGCGTCCGACCACCAGATTGGTGATCCCTGGATCTTTCAAGGGTGGTCCTGCCTCCGCCCGAGCCAAAATACTGAAGACACTGGCAAGGGCAAGGGCAAGGGCAAAGAGCCAGCTGAGCCCTCCCGCCGAAAGAGGAAGTTGAAGCACGCTGACGGGAGGTCCGTCAGACCTGCTCCTTCCACGATGGCTCCTTCTCCCCAGTAAGGGAGGTCTTCTGCAACTACCCCTGCCCCGGTGCAAGTGCCTTCAAGAGGCGTCAGCTCCGGGCAATCGACACCGGCCTCAGTGCCGGCTAAAAGCTCCAAGCCCGGGAGTTCTTCCAGGCCAAGTGAAGCTCCGGCAAAAGAACTCCGGCTGCTGTGAGTGGTCCTCAAATGAGGTCCGAAGCAGTTGTCTCACTAGATTTGGTGGGCTCTAGCTCTGGGCCTCAGAAGAAGAGGTTCCGAGGCGACTGTGGTGGTAGCATCCCTAGGTAAGCTTTAATTACTCGCCCTGACATGCTAGTCTTGTTCTTGACATGTTTTTAATATTCTCTTCCCTTTATTTCTAGGGTGTCAAAGAAGGGGCCGGGAGCCTCAGCGTCTGTTGCAGCGGCCAAGGCTGCATCTGCCGAAGCTCCGGCTTCAAGTGCTGAGCCTCCTCGTCAAGCAGAGGCGGAAGTCACTACAGCTCCGGCGCCAGCTGTCGTGAGCTTGGACTCGGAGTCCTCACCCGAAGCTCCTATGATAGCGCCGGACCACAGGCGAGAAGTGGAAGATGTACCACTGGTGGCGGAGGTTGATGCTCCAGCACCGACGATGCCAGAAGTTCTAGCTTTCGAGCCATAAGTTGTCAAAGCCCTGGTTGTTGAGCTAGATGTAGTTGAAGCCCCGACTATTGAGCCGGAAATCACCCAAGCTCTGGCCCTTGTGCCGGAAGCGGTTGAAAGTCCGGCGTTTGAGCCGGAGGCTCCTCAAGCTCCAGTCGTTGAACTGGATGTAGTTGCCATGCCGGAGCCTGAGCCAGCGGCGGTTGAGGCCCTAGTCAAAGCCCCGACTGCCACTCCGGAAGTAGAGGTCCCGGAGGTCCTAGGGCGAGAGCCAGAGCAGCCTGAAGAAGTGGCGGTAGGTCCTCCATCCTCGGAGCCTGTGACTGAAGACCCTGAAGCAGCGCCTTCAACTGCTCCGGAGGTGGAAGTTCCCCCAGTGGGTTTTTCTGCTGTCGCTTAAGGGCCCTCGGAGAGTGGACCTAGCGCTGCAGGAGTCCTGGGGACCACTATTGTAAAGTGGGACCCAATTTTATGATGGAAAATCCTTTTGAGCCTGCGGAAATGGTCCCAGCAGGCCCATAACCTATCCCTCTGGCGTTGTCCATAGACAATGCCTGCTCATGTCTCCGATAGGTCCAGCTTGCCTTCGATCATGAGAGCAAAGCCTTGGCGGAGGAGTGCAACACCCTGAGGCGTTGGCGCAACAGACTCCATTTTGAGACCAGGCTTGCCCAGACGAGGCTGGCTGACCAGAAGAAATGGATAAAGGGAGAGAAAGCCCGGTTAGAGTACTGGGATAAGCTGATGGAGGAGAAGGAAGCCGCCATCCGGGCGCTCGACGCTAACTCCAGGGAGATCCTGGAGCAAGCCAAGGAGAGATGTGATCCTGCTGATGAGCGTCACGAAAAACTCACTAAATTGAATGATGTTATCCTAAAGCGCCGGGCAGACCTGGAGGCAAGAGAGGAAAAACTCCTAGAGCAGCAGGACGATGTGGTGAGGAGAGAGGCGGAGGTCACCCAGGCTTGCCCAGACGAGGCTGGCTGACCAGAAGAAATGGATAAAGGGAGAGAAAGCCCGGTTAGAGTACTGGGATAAGCTGATGGAGGAGAAGGAAGCCGCCATCCGGGCGCTCGACGCTAACTCCAGGGAGATCCTGGAGCAAGCCAAGGAGAGACGTGATCCTGCTGATGAGCGTCACGAAAAACTCACTAAATTGAATGAGGTTATCCTGAAGCGCCGGGCAGACCTGGAGGCAAGAGAGGAAAAAATCCTAGAGCAGCAGGACGATGTGGTGAGGAGAGAGGCGGAGGTCACCCAGAAGTTGACTCTGGGTGAGAAAAATTTTGCAGATTGCAGCAAAAAGCTGGATCTATGGAAGGAGGAAGAAAGGAAGAAGAACTGGAAGGTGAGGCAAGAGCTCTCGAAAAGAGAGTTTGACGTTGCCGCTAGGGAGGAGAGAGTCAAAGGCAGGGAAAAAGACCTTGCTGAAAGGCGGAACTGCATCCACCTCCGGGAGACGGAGCTGGCTGACCGGGAAAAGCAAGTTGCTGAGAACATGCAGCAACATGCTAAGTTGGCTGAGCGCCTTTTCCGTGAAGGTTTGGAGCTTGTGGCTGCTCAGAAGTCGTTGGAGGAGCTGCAGAGCCTAAAAGAGACTGAAGCCATTCAAGTGTGGGACTTCTTGGAGCGGGCCAACGATGCGCTGACACCACTAGGCTTCAGTCTCGTACGGCCGGACAACTCGGAACTGGACTTGTATCGAGCGCTGGTGGCCCTCAACGGTGTTGGCAGCAAACTTTACGCCATGGGCGATGTCATCGCGGACTAGTTGGAGACGGAAGAGAAGATTCTGGCTACAAACATCGCAGAATACGTGCTGATGTGTTATGTGAGCCGAGATCCCCAATTCCCACTAGACCTGGTGCTTGAAGGTCCTGTTGCCGAAGAGGAAGACGTCGTCAAGGCCAGTGTCCAAGAAGTTGCCCAAAAAGTCGCTTCATTCTTCCGCAGGTCTTAGGTCTTCCAGTAGCTAGGACTTTCTTCCTTTTACCTTCTGCTATACTCTCAATTTTGTAATCCAGTATTCTTGATTAATGAAATCCTATTTTCTATCTTGAATTTCACTTTGTCTTCAATTTACTGTGTCGTATCTTGTTGGCCCCCTGGTACATGTGTACAATTGAAGTGTATACATGTAACAAAGGTTGTGGCAGTATGTTGACGATTTCGATGCTTCGCACTTGTAGATTTTAGGTATGAAGTCTTCAATTTTGAGGCGTTGAAGACAGGCCCCTGAGATGGTCGGAGCTTGATAGCTCCTACGTCTTCCACTGTCAGCATATTAGACTTTGACAGGGACCCCTCTCGGAGGATGTCGGTGCTTAGTAGCTCCGGCGTCATCCACCATCGCTATGAATTTTTTGCTTTTCCTGCACATTAAAGGCAAGAGAAAAAGTAAAATTCATCCTCTTGTCTATAAATTGGTTGTGACTTATTGTTCTTATTTGGACTTTGGGTCCGAAGAAACTCAACATGATAACGAGTATTTTGATATAATATTTCTAGATCTGCATGCCTTTTTAGTACTCACCATACTGAGGCCTGTCGGGGTGTAGGTAGAGTGGCGTACTTAGGGTGCAGGACAAGGCTAAGTCGATAGCACACTCCGGACCTATGTTGGCTTGGCGTTCAGGCAAGTAGACTATGTAGCAATGTTAAGATCCAAAAAGACTATCAATAAGGCTTGTAATACATGTGAATAACTTGGAACAAAGCTCAAAAAGATTTGCACAACTTTATTATAGACAAGTGGGGTAAAAAAATTGATATATTGAGCCTTGCACAAAAAGGTAAATGCACGTGGAGTCTGTTTTCAAACAACAAAGCCTTTCATTATAGGTCCGGATTACAGGGGAGACAAGGACACACTTAGGGTGCTGGACCATGCTAAATGTGCTATACATCTTGTACTAGCCCAGAGCAAGTAGTTACACTTTTAGTACTGTGACTGTCTCAAGTGTTACTTGAACTTCTCGGACTCTTCCGGGGGGGGTCCGGATGTTCTCCAGGAGGACTTGCCCGTCTCTGTATAATGACTCTACAACATGCATTGTGTGTAATTATAGACTCACCTCCGTGATTCTAAGCATAAAACTTATGGAGGTGCTCGATGTTCCAAGGATTGGGAAGCAGGGTCCCATCCTCTGTTGCCAAGCGAACGCATCCTGGTCGGGATACTTTAATTACTCGGAAGGGACCCTCCCAGCTGGGGGAAAGTTTGTTCATTCCTTCACAGCTTAGTATCTTCCGAAGTACCAGGTCGCCTTCTTCAAGCTGTCGGTCTCGCACATGCCTTTGATGATAGCGTTGGAGCACTTGGATATAACGTGCATTCCGAACAGCTGCTTGGCCCCTTCCCTCATCGACAAGGTCAAGGTCTTCACGCTGGAGCTGGTCCTGCATGACTTCATCGAAGGTCCGGACCCGTAGGGACCTCATGGTGATCTCTGGAGGAAAGACTGCTTCAACTCCGTACACCAGGAAGAATGGAGTCTCCCCAGTTGACCAGTTGGGTGTTGTCCTATTCGCCCATAATGTGGACAGAAGCTCCTCAATCCAATTAGCTCCGTGCTTTTTCAAGCGCTCATATGTGTGTGTCTTGAGTCCTTTTAAGATTTATGCATTTGCTCTCTCGGCTTGGCCATTGCTTGCTGGATGAGCTACTGAGGCGTAGCTAAGTTGAATGCCGAGGTCTTCGCAATATTCTTGGAATGCAGCACTTGTAAATTGAGTTCCGTTGTCAGTTATGACTTTGTTTGGAAATCCAAATCTGCATATAATGGACTTCAAGAACTTGATTGTTGATTGTTTGTTCATTGTTACTACTGGAGTTTCTTCCGACCACTTGGTGAACTTGTCAATGGCGACTTACAAGAACCTATAACCTCCGACGGCTTTTGGGAAAGGTCCCAAGATGTCCATGCCCCACAAAGCGAATGGCCATGTAGGAGGTATCATTTGTAGTGATTGAGCTGGTGTGTGAATCTGTTTTGCATGGAATTGACACGCTTCACATTTTTTCACTAGCTTAATCGCATCCTGAAGTGCTGTAGGCCAGTAAAAGCCATGCCGGAAGGCTTTACCGACCAGCGCGCGAGAAGAAGCATGGTTCCCGCACTCGCCTCCATGGATTTCCGCGAGGAGCTCGCGGCCTTCTTCCCTTGCAATGCATCGCATTAGGATGCCACTGGCACCGCGTCGGTAGAGATCCCCTTCTACCAACGTGTATCTTTTAGCCAATCTGACTATCCGATCAGCGGATACACTGTCTTCAGGGAGGATGTTGTCTTTCAAGTAGCTTCGGATGTCCGAGATCCATGCATTGTAACTAACTTGAACTTTTGAGTCTTGCGTGCTGGGTTGCTCGGAGCTTCCGGCAGCACCTACGACCCTTGGTGGACACCATGGTAACAGGGCCACCGAGACTGCCAGCTTCGAGGTGCTGGTCTCGCCCCCTTCGCTCAGTTCATCAGGCTGTGCTGTTGGTTTTGACAACCTCCGGATGAAAGTTCCATCAGGAGCCAGAGCTCCGGTTGAGGCTTTCATCGAGAGTTCGTCGGCTTCAGCGTTATGAAGATGTTGAACATGATGGAGATCCAGGACTTTGAAGTCCTTGTGAAGCCTATGGACTTCAAGGAGATAAGTGGCTAATTGAGGATTGTTGCAAGAACATTCACCTTTCACTTGTTTGATGATGAGTTGTGAATCTCCCTTTACCAATAGTTGTTTGACACCATAAGATAGTGCCACCTTGAGTCCATAGATGAGAGCTTCATACTCCGCCATATTATTGGTTGCCTTGAAATCAAGGTGTACCATGCACTTAACCTTCTCCCCAGTTGGAGCCAGGAGAAGGATTCTAGCTCCGGCCCCCTGCTTCTGCATGGAGCCGTCGAAGTAGAGAGTCCAGTGAGGCTTGGTGAATACCAGAACTTTGAGCTCTGGTTTCTGCTCACTGTGGCCCCCAGGGTTTGATGGAGAGGGGGTCCATTCCGCCACAAAGTCATCCAAGGCCCGACTTTTGATTGCTTGTCTTGACACGAATTCAAGATTGAATTCTGCCAGCTCTACTGCCCACTTTGCAATGTTCCCGGTAGAATTAGGATTTTGCAAAATTGCATGTAGTGGAAAAGAAGTTACCACTGATATTTTGTGGGCTTGGAAGTAGTGACGAAGCTTTCTTGAGGCAATAAGAATTGCGTAAAGCAATTTATGCACCTTAATGTATCTTGTCTTGGCGTCGTGGAGTACTTCACTGATGAAGTACATAGGGCATTGGATGGTTCGGACCCTTTCTGAAGGACCCGGAGCTTCCTCTCCATCGACCCGGACCCTGCTGGAAGGTTCCGGACCTTCAGGTTGTGCTTCTTGGACCCTCCTAGAGGGGTCCAAAACTCCTTCTTGTTCAACCAGGATCTCACTAGTAGGATCTATATTATCTTAGTTAGCCAGGTGAACCTCTTCACACGAAAGAGGTTGATATCCTATTACTTCATTTTGAGGTTCCGTGTCTGGGAGCTAAGACCCAGTCATGTGTTCAGGTGATTTCAGACCCTCCCAGAGAGGTCCGGACGTTTGAATCGGATGCGGCTCTGGTCTTTCCGCAACCAGGACCATACTGACAACTTCAGTGGTTGCCGAAATGTAAAGCAGTAAAGGATCACCAGGTTTAGGAGCTACCAATATTGGTAGTGTGGTGAGGAGCTGTTACAACTCTTGAAATGACTTTTCTGCTTCTTTAGACCAATGAAAAGGTCCAGACTTCCTCAAAAGTTTGAAGAAGGGTAGTGCCCGTTCTGCCAGTCTTGAGATAAACCGGTTGAGCGCAGTTAGGCATCCAGTTAGCTTCTGGACATCTTTAATGCGGGTTGGTGGCCGCATTTCTTCTATAGCCTTGAACTACGCCGGATTTGCTTCAATTCCTTGGTGAGTCACCAAGAACCCCAGAAGCTCTTTGGAGCTAACCCCGAAGACACACTTGTCCGGGTTCAGCTTGGTGCGCGTAGTGTGTAGCTTGTCGAAGACGGCTTGTAAGTTGTCAAGGAGTGACTCCTTGTTTTTGATCTTCACAACGATGTCATCAACATACACCTACACCAAGTCTCTAATTAGCTCTCCAAATGTTTTTTACATAGCTCACACAAATTTTGAAGCATCATTTGTAAGACCGAATGGCATGGCAGTATAACAATACAATCCATCTACTGTTATGAATGCAGTATGCTCTTCATCTTCCTTAGACATTTGGATTTGATGATATCCAGAATATGCATCTAAGAAACACAATAGCTCACACCCGGAGGTGGAGTCCACTATCTGATATATTCTAGGTAGTGGAAATGGATCCTTTGCACATGCCTTATTTAAGGTGGTGTAGTCGATACACATCCGAAGCTTCCAACTGGCCTTGGGTACAACGACTAGGTTTGCCAACCATTTTGGATGGAAGACTTCCTGGATGAATCCAGCTTCAAGCAACTTCTTGATTTCCTGTCGGATGAAGTTTTGTCGCTTGATTGATTGCTTCCGGGGCTTCTGGTGTACAGGCCGAGCATCTGGGTAAATCTTCAGATTGTGCTCAATCACCTCCCTAGGGATCCCAGGCATTTGTGACGGTTGCTAGGCAAACACATCGACATTAGCCCGGAGGAAAGTGATGAGTGCGAGTTCTTATTTGTTGTTCAGACCTCCCGATATACGGGTAGTCTGAGCAGCATTGGAACCAATTTGGACGACTTCGAAGAATGTCAGCGTCGCCGCTTGGTTGCACACGAGGTGCGGAGGTAGAGCCTTTGTGAAAAATGCTTGGAGGATTCGGAGCTGACTCCTTACCAGATGCTTCCTCTTGCGATGTGGTAAGCGCATAGAGTTCTTCCAGTGCAGTAACTCATGCGGTACGGTCTCCGCGGATCTGGAGAACGCCCGTGGGTGTTGGCATTTTCAACACCAAGTAACCATAATGGGCAGCAGCCATAAACTTGTATAAAGCTGGTCTACCCAAAATGGCATTGAAAGGCAGACTGATCTGCGCAACGTCGAAAACCAGTTTCTCGGTTCTGTAGTTCTCCCGGGTTTCGAAGGTCACTGGGAGTGTAATGGAACCGAGAGGAGTAATGGTTCTCGGACCTACTCTGGAGAAAGGTCGGGATGGACAAAGGTCCAAAGGTCGGAGCTGAAGCTTAATGAAAGCTTTGAAGCTTATAAGGTTTAGCCCAGAACCTCCGTCCACCATTACATGGTGGATTTGGATATTGTTAATGGTGGGTGACACCATCAACGGGGGTTGACCAGCCCCGATCATATTTTGAGGGCAGTTTGAAGTCAAAAACGATGGGTGTATCCATCCACTTCCGATGTGGTTCCGCCTTAGCAGCGGGAGCTACCATGGCCATGTCCCACCGCATTCTCTTGAGGATGCAGCGAGAGGTGATGTCCCAAGAACCACCATAGATGGTGTTCAAGGTCTTTCGACGTTCGTTGTCAGAAACGTCGGAGTCATCGATAGTGTTGTAAACGGCTTTCAAGACCTTTTTGGGGTCTAGTAAACCTAGCTCCTCTTCAGCTAGAGCTTCGTCGACTTTTTGTTTTCCTTCCCTTTGACAGAAAGGAGCTTCTTCCCGGCACTTGTTATAGCGTTCGGCAAGGTTCTGGACCTCCCGGCACTCTTCCAAGCAGTGTCGGTTCGTCTTGTGAATCGGACACCATGATTTGGAACTCGTCCTCTGATGAAGGTCGAGATCGCTTCTCGGGGCGTGGCCCCCGGCTTCTAGGAGCTGCACAGCAGCAGTTGGAGCACCGACTGACGGCTTCTTTTTGTCGTTGAGCTTCTTTTTCTTCTTGCCACTATCGTAGGTAGCGGCTTTAGTTTTGGAGGACTTTTGGTTGACCTCTGGAGCTGGCTTGGAGTGCATTTCACGGCCCTCCGCAGCTCTAGCACATTTGTCAGCTAAGCTGAAGAGTTCTGTGACGCTGGTAACTTCTTTAATGGCCAGCTACTCTAGCATCTTCTTATCTCGAACACCCTGTCTAAATGCAACAATATAAGAGGAGCTCAAGATTGAAGGAATGGTATTTCGTACCTGAGAGAACCGCTAGATGAAGGACCGTAGCGATTCCTTCGATTTTTGCTTTATGGCAAACAGGTCCAATTCAGTGTCGGGCTAGGTATAGGAGCTCCCGAAGTTGGTAGTGAATTCATGGCATAGCTCCGCCCAACTATTAATGGAGTCGGGTGGAAGACTCATGAACCAGGACCTTGCAGTCCCAGTTAAATCCATCAGGAAGTAATTGGCCATTACAGCCACAACACCCCCCGCCGCCAGTATGGCAGTAGAATAGATTTGAAGAAATGCAGCGGGGTTGACAGTCCCGTCAAATTTCTCCGGTAAGTGGGGCCGGAACTTCTGTGGCCACCTGACCATCCGTAAGTGCATGGCCCGGGCAGAACAACCTTCTCCTACTCCCTGAGGAGCAGGGTTGTCCCGAGCTTCTCGCCACTCACGAGCGTGCTCAATGTGGACACGGTCGTCCTGCTGCCGGTAACAGCGATCCAGTTCCGACTGCAGGTCATGAGTCGAAATCCTAGTAATTGTGTGGGTGCGTCATGCCCCGGGAGCCAACAAAGTCACCTGCTGAGATGCAACACGTCTCCTCTGTTGTGAGACTTGCGGACCAAGTCGGCCAGACAGGGTCCGTCATTGTGAAGGTGCTCGCCCCGAAGGGGGAGGACCTTGATTGCTAATGCCTGCAGCCGCAGCTGCGACCAGATGGTCGACATCAGCCCTCCACTGCTCCATAGCACCCTGAGGTGCACTTGGAGGCGGTGGGCGTTGTAGAAGAGCTCGCGCAGCAATGAGCGCATGCTCAGGGTTGTTGTTTGTCAATGCAGTGATAGACGCAGATGATCCATCTTGTTGACCAGTATTATTTGCTAGAACAGATGGTGGTTGTGGTGCCACAGCGCCTGCTGGAACAATGGCACCAGCTGGTTGTTGGACATTGGAGGGATTGCCTCCGGCAGGTTGCCCCGGGTGGTTGCCATTGGAAGATCCAGCACCTGAATTCACCATCTTGTGATCTCGGTATCAACCTCGCCCCTACCTGGCGCACCAAATGTAGAAGTGTTGGATACGACACTTCCCCCGGACCCGCTAAGAAGCAGCCCGCCGAGGTTCTTTTGTGGTTGGGGCTCGCAGAGATCAATATCAAGATGATGACACCAGAGATTTATGTGGTCCAGGCCGCTTGAGCATAACACCCTACTCCATGGGGTTTGGGTTGTTGTATTTGTAAGACCTATGTGTGCTGAATACATTGGCTTGTAGTGAATACACTTGCTTTGACGATAAAAGTTTTGAATATCACCAAAACACTTTTTTATTAACATCCGACTAGTTTTGGTTAGCTCCGGTGAGTTTTGTCTTTAGCTCCGGCGTGTTTTTGCTAAGCTCCGAGTTGATTTTTATAGCTCCGGCTTTTGGGTTTACTAGTTCTGACTAGTTCTGGTAAATTTCGGCGCTAGGTTCTACTAGCTTTTGTTAGCTCCGGCTCAAGGTCCGGGTTGCTCTGGCAAGGTTCGGAACTTGACCGCAATGCTTCTGTTTTCATTTTCAATGTTTCGTACTCGCTTTACATCTCTGGAAAGATTGTTTAGTATTCATTTGCTAAGTCTTTGGTGCGCTTTTGATTGACATGGATGATATCATGTTACTGAGGTTTTGCAACATGCTTATGTGAGGTTCTCACGTAAGGTGTTGTGTTCGGAACTAACTTGAGTCAAGTCGAGGACTTGGGCTCGTATGGATTGGTTGTTTATTCATGTGCAGGTGTTGCTTGAGTTCAAGACATGGCTGGTTATGGGATCCATTGGACTAGTCTCAGGGAGGAGATGAGGTTCCAACAACCAAATTCAGGGGGAATTGTGGTTGAGCTGATCAGGAGGTTGCGCAGCATGATTGAATCAAGAACAATGCATGTGAAGGTATCGTGGACGTCATTGGAAGATGTTTGCATGTGTGCAAGGATTGCATGGACGTGGATACATGGTTCCGAGACGTGATGAAGAGATGTGGACGTAAAGAGTTGGTCGGAAAGGTCCAACCGACTAGGTTATGGACTCAGGCTGTGGCTGAGTCGGGTTTGACTCAGATATGGAAAGATTTGAGTTGGTTATGATAGGATTTCATGTGTGTCACAAATTTGAGTTGTTTAGGAATGTGGGATACGTTCCTAAGTTGTTTGGAAGTCTTAAGATTGCTTCTATCTGCGTATAGAAGAATCCTAAGCAGTTATGGAAAGTTACGATTCGTGAACAGAGTAGGATTAGGTTCCTGATTTGAGTTGAGTTGGCTTTCGAACTGGTTATATAAGCAAGGGAGCCCAAATCTCATGGTGCACGACTTTGGGGCTGTTCCTCTTGTGTTCTATTGAATAAAATTCGTAGTTTGAAGGAACTTTTGTGCCTTGTTCGTCCGACTTGTTCCAGACAAGTTTTACTCGTCGAGTTTCTGGACAGCACTACATTTCTTCGGTGGTTTTATCATAACTCGAGTTTTACAGATCCAATTGAGGTGATTATTTTTGGTTTGTCTTCACAAATTGATTATATATCATATGTAAAAATGTCACGGTCATTGGATTTGTGGTTTATGATCTACACGAGTTTCTTTGCAGCGTTCCAGAACTGTTTTTTTTCTCGGGTAGGGCAGATTGACCTTTGTTTGATCCTTCGATCATTACTTGAGTTTTTCTCGATGGATTTGAGTGATTCTTGTTGTGTTGTCTTCGTGACTTGATTCTCTCTGATATCTATCACTTTTGTCACGGTGAAACACATTTAGATTAGTCTCACACATGATTTCTTTAACAGATTGTTTTTCTGCCAAAGGGGTTGGGGTTTAAATTGTTTCCGCTGCGTAAGATTTTTAAATCTACCATTCACCCACCCCCCCTTCTGGTAGCTTTTCACGTACTCTTCGATCCTACAATTGGTATCAGAGCCACGGTGCTCCAATCTTTGTGATTTGCGCGTGTTTTTGACTAATCATCATGGAGAAGTACTCTGCCAAACCTTGTGTGTTCGCTGGTGTTGATTTTCAGGTTTAGAAGGCACGCATGGAGGCTTTCATCCAGGCACAAGGTTTTGCAATATGGGAGAAGGTATACAAGACTTACGAAGTGCCATCAAATGATCAAGTTACAGCTACAAATCTGAGAGATGTCGACAACAACAACAAGGCTCGGAACTTGATCATACAAGGATTAACACAAAGCGACTTCGACCGTGTTGCACACCTCTGATCTGCATATGATGTGTGGAAAGCACTTTGTGACTACCATGAAGGATCCAACACCATCAAAGAGGTAAGGCAAGACATGTTCAAGAAAGAATACATGCGCTTTGAGATGCAACCCGGTGAGTCTATTGATGACTTTTTTGCTCGCTTTAATAAGATTCTCAGCAACTTGCGTAGTGTCAATGTTAATTTTTCAGATGCTGAAAATGCTAGGCAATTGCTAAGTTCATTAGATATGTCAATTTGGGAGATGAAAGTCACATCTATTTGTGAATCTACTGTCATGAGTACACTTACTTTAGATGTGCTATATTCCAAGCTAAAAACTCGTGAAATTGACATAATATCACGTAAGAACCCCAACAAGTCTATTGCTTTTGTTTCTCAACGTGATGTGCCTAGCTCCAGCCAATCTTCATCTTGTGGTACACTTGCTTTGTTGTCCTCTCTAACCCTTGAATAGATTGAGGAGTTTCCAGAGGAGGAGCTAGCACTTCTCTCTACGAGGTTCTCAAAAGCATTGCAAAATGTGAGAACTAGAAGGAGAGGAAGCTCCGGACCTCAACGATGCTTCGAATGTGGTAAGACAGGACACTTACGTACAAATTGCCCTAAACTTTCAGGTCCTACTTCCCGAGATGAAAAGAAAACAAGAACAAAGCACTCCTCTGCAAAAGATACGAAGAAGAAGAAGAAGGGTTTTACACGTCGTCAACTGGTGAACAGTTTTATCTCCGCACTCCAAGAACTTGGCTCAAGCGACGTCGACATTGGAAGTGATGAAGATGAAGATGATTTGGCAAACTTGTGCTTTATGGCGGGCAAGTCAAGATCAAGTATGGAGGATGCAGAACACAACAGCGACAATGAAGAGGTATGTCCTACTTGCAAAGAAATGTGTGATGCTATTTCTCGTGCCACTATTATTGTTAAGAAAAAGGACAAAAAGCTTAGGGATAGTGCTGCTAAAATTGAGTCACTAGAATCTGAAATTAATCGTTTGAAATCCTTGATTCCTAGTGATGATTCTTGTTCCTCATGTGACTTAATATATGAACAATTGTCCTCCCTAAGAAGTGCACATACCTCCACACTTGATAAACTTGAACTTGAAATTGAAAAGAACAAAAAGCTTGCTGCACTTAATATTGAAAACTTAAAAGATGCTTCTTGTTCTACAATTGATTTGCATTGTTCTAGTTGTGATGATCTTGATAAGAAACTGCAAGATGCTATGAATGAAATCTCTTTATTGAACAATGCTTTACGTTGTCATGAAGTTAAATATTGTTCCAATTGCAAATTAAAAGGAAAAACTTCATGTGAAAATTGCCTTGATCTGTCCAATAAACTTGATAACATGCATAAGACATTAGATCGGTTTTGTAATGGGAATAAGAACCTAAACTTGCTGCTGAATTCTTCCAAGTCTTGCAAAGATAAAACTGGTTTAGGTTTTGATTCTCATGCTCATGCTAAGGCACATCCACCTAAAATTGTTAAGTCATTAGGAAGTGGTTTGATTCAAACAGTTCCTAAACAAAAAGAAGTGGTTTCCAAATCTGCATGAGTATTGTCTCATTCGGTTTCAAATAAAAATGTTGTTTGCTCATCTAGACATGAACACAAAGTTAAATTTCATTGTACCTACTGTGGTAGAGATGGTCATGTCATAGATTTTTGTTATAGAATAGCTAAAAAAAAAGAAAAGGGAAAGAATGGTTGCTAGATCTCATAACTTTCATGCAAAATTTGCTGCACATATTGAACCGAATGTACAACCTGCTGTTTTGAGTCAAAAACATTCAAAGTTTACCTCCGGACCTTCTGTTTTTGCCTCCGGAGCTACTGATTTTTGTGCTACACAAGTAACACCTTATAGGTCACTAGTTAAGAATAAAAAATCTCAAACTTTGACTCATAAACCTGCTGTTTTGTCTCATCTTTCGCGTGTTTTTCCTGCTGCACGTCGTGTGACTCAGTACTGGATTCCTAAATGCCTTGACTAACCCCAGTATTGAGTCATCGACGTATTGTGCTTCTATGTAGGTTACACGTTTGAGGAAGGAGAACATTTGGATTGTGGATTCAGGTTGCTCACGCCACATGACCGGTAACAAAGATTGGTTCTCCTCCCTCTCTTTTGTGTCATGTGTAGAGAATGTTACTTTTGCCGATAATTCTTCAACTCCTATAATTGCTAAGGGTTCGGTTAGAGTAAATGATCACTACACTTTGAAGGATGTGGCACTTGTCAAAAATTTGAAATACAACTTGCTTTCTGTTTCACAGTTGCTAGATGAAAATCTGGAAATTATTTTTAATAAAAACTGCTGCAAAGTTGTAAGTTCAAATAGTGAGCTTATTTTTAACATGTCTCGGTTTGGAAGAGTTTTTAAAGCTGATTTTGATATGTCTTCCTCTAAGCATAGGTGTCTAGTTGCTAATGATTCAAAGGACCTATATTTTTGGCATCGTAGACTTGGTCACGTAGGCTTTGATCACCTAACGCGTGTTAGTGCTATTGATCGCATACGTGGGCTGCCTAAGACTAAAGGGGACAAAGAAATTGTGTGCTCTTCTTGTAGACATGCTAAGATGGTTGCAGGTTCACATACTCCTCTCACAATGATCATGACAACTGAACCGTGTCAACTTTTGCATCTTGACACCGTAGGACCTTCACGTGTTCAATCCTTCGGAGGTAAATGGTATGTACTTGTGATTATTGATGATTATTCTAGATACTCTTGGGTTTACTTTATGGCGTCTAAGAATGAAGTTTTTAGTCACTTTAGAAATTTATTTCTTAGATTATCAATTGATTACCCAGGATCTTTAAAGGCAATTAGAAGTGATAATGGAACTGAATTTAAAAATCAATCTTTTGATCACTTTTGTGCTGAAAATAGAATAGATCATCAATTTTCTTCACCATATGTACCTCAACGAAACGGTGTTGTAGAAAGAAAGAACAGAACCTTAGTTGAGATGGCTAGGACTATGCTTGATGAATATCAAACTCCTAGGAAATTTTGGGCTGATGCGTTAGCAACCGCTTGTTATGTCTCAAATCGTGTTTTCTTGCGTGCTAAGCTAGGTAAAACACCATATGAGCTCCGGTTTGGACATAGGCCTAGTGTTACACACTTTCGGGTCTTTGGTTGCAAATGCTTTGTTAAGAAACATAGTAATCTTGATAAATTTGAACCTAGATCCATTGATGGCATGTTTCTTGGTTATCCATCTCATACTAGAGGCTACCGTGTGCTTTTACTTGACACTAACAAAATTGTGGAGACTTGTGAAGTGTCTTTTGATGAAGCTAGCTCAGGTACTAGGTCAAACATTGCAGGTCCAGATCCATATCCGCAGGGGGAGAGCATTTTTGTTGAAGATGAGGAAGAGGTGGAACTGCTGCCCGAAAATTCAGCAGCTAATGACATTGTTCGAGCTCCTGATATTGATCCACAGCCAGCACCGACGACCACCATTGCTTGTCCAGATCCTCCTCAAGTCATAAGCTCATCAATTTGTGATGAACATGAAGAAGAAGAAGAAGCTTGTGAAGTGTCCACTTCCCTCCGGGTTCTCAAAATTCATCCTCCACAACAAATTATTGGAAGCTTGCACGAAAGAGTTACACGGTCCAGGTTTTGCGTTCCGAACTCTCATGCTCATTCTTCTTTTGTTGCTTCTTTTGAACCCAAAGATATATCACACGCACTCACTAATGAATCTTGGATTATTGCCAAGCAAGAAGAGTTAGAAAATTTTGAAAGAAATAATGTTTGGAAACTTGTACCTCCACCTCAAGGTCACACTTTAATTGGAACTAAATGGGTATTTAAAAATAAACAAAGTGAGGATGGGGTTGTGGTTAGGAATAAGGCTAGGTTGGTTGCTCAAGGTTTCAGTCAAGTTGAAGGTCTGGATTTTGATGAAACTTTTGCTCCCGTTGCTAGATTAGAAGCCATAAGAATTTTGTTAGCCTTTGCTGCATCTAAAGGTTTCAAGCTATATCAAATGGCTGTTAAAAGTGCTTTTCTAAATGGCTACATAGATGATAAGGTTTATGTCAAGCAACCACCAGGTTTTGAAAATCCAGATTTTCCTAATCATGTTTACAAATTTTCCAAAGCCTTGTACGGTCTCAAACAAGCCCCTAGAGCATGGTATGATAGGTTAAAAACATTCTTACTTGAAAAAGGGTTTACCATGGGCAAGGTTGATAAAACTCTTTTTGTGCTTAAGCATGGCAATGACTCATTATTCGTTCAAGTGTATGTGCATGATATTATCTTTGGTTGTGCTTCTCATGATCTTGCGTCCAAGTTTTCAGCAATGATGAGTTCCGAATTTGAAATGAGTATGATGGGTGAACTCACTTACTTTTTGGGGCTGCAAATCAAGCAAACAAAGGAGGGTACCTTTGTGCATCAGACGAAGTATACAAAAGATCTCCTAAGGTGCTTCAACATGGACAAAAGCAAGCCTCTTCGGACACCAATGGGAACAGCAACAACACTTGGACTTGATGAAGATGGTGAACTCGTGGATCAAAAAGAATATAGAAGCATGATCGGATCACTTTTGTACCTCACGGCATCAAGACCAGACATACAATTCAGCGTATGTTTTTGTGCACGGTTTCAAGCCTCCCCACGTGCTTCACATCATCAAGCCGTCAAAAGGATTCTCAGATACTTACATGGAACTCAAGAATTTGGAATTTTTCTTCCTTCTTCCTCAACTGTTACTTTGAAAGCTTTTTCGGATGCTGATTTTGGGGGTTGTAGGATTGATAGGAAAAGTACTTTCGGTGCTTGTCATTTTCTTGGTAATTCTCTTGTTGCTTGGTCCTCTAGAAAACAAAATTCAGTTGCACAATCCACAGCCGAATCTGAATATGTAGCTCCTGCTAGTGCTTGCTCACAAATTCTTTGGATTGTTCAAACACTTAAGGACTATGGGGTTGATCTAGATAGTGTTCCACTGTTCTGTGATAACACTAGTGCCATTTGCATTGCTAAAAACCCCGTGCAACATTCTATAACTAAGCACATTGACATTAGATATCACTTTCTTCGTGATAATGTTGAAAAAGGAAACATTGTGCTTCACCATGTAGATACCGAACAACAATTGGCTGACATTTTTACAAAACCTTTGGATTTCACTCGTTTTTGTTACATTCGTAGTGAAATAGGGGTTATGCATCCTCATGGCTTAAATTGAGAGGGAGTTTTGAAACTTGGGAAGTCTATGTGTGAATCTGAAATTAAAATATGAGCATAGTATTTCATACATATATGACTTTGTGATTCCTTTTACATGCTGAAAGTTCTTACTACATTACTCATGCTATACATTTTGTAGTTTTTGCCATGTCTAGTAATTGGAATAATTACTTACACTAAAACTGGTCATGGTCGAACTTTCTTGCTGTTTTGAACTTGTTACATGTTCACAAGTGCTTTTAATCATTAAGAATTAATCAAGTAATCAACTCACATGTTGAGTTTTTATGAACAAATATAAATTGAGAAAAGATCAAGAGAATATGCATGCATCGCACTTCTTCTTTTGAGATGGCTTATCATTGCACTTAGATATGAACTTGGAAGAAGTTGTATATGACTAAAACCATGTTCTTAAGCTTCTGATTGTCAAATGACATGGGCTTGGCTTGGTTGGTTAGAATAAGGTAGATGCACATATAATCTCTTGCAAATATCATATGATCTAAATTTGTGCTTTGAAAAATAATAAAATGCAGCAACAAGTGTCATGCTTTCAGGTATTGAAATAGTTAAGTTCGTGAGATCATGACCTACTTAAATTGAAAATTACATTTGATCTTAGCATGGCTTACACTATTTTATGTATCTCATTGATGTGATAATGTAAGGTACTTGATAGTATGACTTGGATGAGCTTTGTTTATATGTATATGTTATAATATGCTCATAACAACTAAAGAGGGAGAGATAATTTGTTTATATGCTCATGACTTGTTGAATACATTGTCAAAGGGGGAGAGATAAGCATGAATAGAAAGAGAATATGTGCATAAGGAGAGATATTAAAGGGGCAGACATAATATGGGAATTTTTCTTCTCATTTTACTTTTGATTTACAAAGAGGGAGAAATTGCCTTCAAAACTTTTATGTGAATAAGCCAATGTTCGGATTTTAAATGGTGTTGCCAATGCATTCATCAAGGGGGAGATTGTAAGACCTATGTGTGCTGAATACATTGGCTTGTAGTGAATACACTTGCTTTGACGATAAAAGTTTTGAATATCACCAAAACACTTTTTTATTAAGATCCGACTAGTTTTGGTTAGATCCGGTGAGTTTTGTCTTTAGCTCCGGCGTGTTTATGCTAAGCTCCGAATTGATTTTTCTAGCTCCGGCTTTTGGGTTTATTAGTTCCGACTAGTTCTGGTAAATTCCGGCGCTAGGTTCTACTAGCTTTTGTTAGCTCCGGCTCAAGGTCCGGGTTGCTCTGGCAAGGTCCAGAACTTGACCGCAATGCTTCTGTTTTTCATTTGCAATGTTTCGTACTTGCTTTACATCTCTGGAAAGATTGCTTAGTATTCATTTGCTAAGTCTTTGGTGCGTTTTTGATTGACATGGATGATATCGTGTTACTGTGGTCTTGCAACATGCTTATGTGAGGTTCTCACGTAAGGTGTTGTGTTCGGAACTAACTTGAGTCAAGTCGAGGACTTGGGCTCGTATGGATTGGTTGTTTATTCATGTGCAGGTGTTGCTTGAGTTCAAGACATGGCTTGTGATGGGATCCATTGGACTAGTCTCAGGGAGGAGATGAGGTTCCAACAACCAAATTCAGGAGGAATTGTGGTTGAGCTGATCAGGAGGTTGCGCAGCATGATTGAATCAAGAACAATGCATGTGAAGGTGTCGTGGACGTCATTGGAAGATGTTTGCATGTGTGCATGGAGTGCATGGACGTGTATACATGGTTCCGAGACGTGATTAAGAGATATGGACGTAAAGAGTTGGTCGGAAAGGTCCAACCGACTAGGTTATGGACTCAGGCTGCGGCTGAGTCGGGTTTGACTCAGATATGGAAAGATTTGAGTTGGTTATGATAGGATTTCGTGTGGGTCACGAATTTGAGTTGTTTAGGAATGTGGTATACGTTCCTAAGGTGTTTGGAAGTCTTAATATTGCTTCTATCTGCGTATAGAAAAATCCTAAGCAGTTATGGAATGTTACGATTCGTGAACAGAGTAGGATTAGGTTCCTGATTTGAGTTGAGTTGGCTTTCGAGCTGGTTATATAAGAAAGGGAGCCCAGAGCTCGTGGTGCACGACTTTGGGGCTGTTCCTCTTGTGTTCTATTGAATAAAATTCGTAGTTTGAAGGAACTTTTGTGCCTTGTTCGTCCGACTTGTTCCAGACAAGTTTTACTCATCGAGTTTCTGGACAGCACTATCTTTCTTCGGTGGTTTATCATAACTCGAGTTTTACAGATCCAATTGACGTGATTCTTTTTGGGTTGTCTTCACAACTTGATTATATATCATCTGTAAAAAATTCACGGTCAGTGGATTTGTGGTTTCTGATGTACATGAGTTTCTTTGCAGCGTTCCAGAACTATTTTTTTTTCTCGGGTAGGGCAGATTGACCTTTGTTTGATCTTTTTTCTGATGTACACGTTTAGATTAGTATCACACATGATTTTTCTAACAGATCGTTTTTCTGCCGAAGGGGTTGGGGTTTAAATTGTTTCCGCTGCGTAAGATTTTTAAATCTACCATTCACCCCCCCCCCCTCTAGTAGCTTTTCACGTGCTCTTCAATCCTACAGTATTGTGCTAGTACGTTCGCTAGGATCAGCTTGAATCAGATGTCCTTGATGTTTGTGCGGTACAACCCTTTTATAGTTCTAAGGACTGACCATTACAAAGCTTGCCTAGCCCGATATGTGGCCCTGGCATATTTAATGACCTAATACACTGTCTGAAGAGTATTAAGTGTAATTAGTTATGTGATAACGTGCCTTAATGGCTGCGTTATCCCTATTAACAATGCACTGATCGTGTGTCATTAATACGACATTAATGACACATTATCAGGCCTTGTAACTGCTGCTTTAACCGTCCTTGAATGTTTGTAATGGACGTAATCTGCTTGTATTTCTGTTGGCAATGAAGGTCCGGAGGCTCCACACATGGCAGATCCGGAGCTTTCCCTTGCGGGAGGGTAGGTCCGGGGTCGCTGTATACGTGTCGGCACCGGAGCTCCTCTCTGAAGGGGGATAGGTCCGGGGCTGTTGTACACGTGTAGTCGCCGGAGCTTCCCTTGGTTGGAAGTTCAGTTCCGGTCTTCTTTTACACGGGTTAACCCAGGAGCCAGCCATGTGAGGGAAGCAGGTCCGGTGCAACGTGACATGTGGGACTTACAAGGGCCTTTGACTCTGGCAGATGGAACTTTCTTGCACTTTTTGCGGTATCGCGGGGTATCCGGTACGTAGGGTACCGATAGTTATGATAGGATTTCGTGTGGGTCACGAATTTGAGTTGTTTTAGGAATATGGGATACGTTACTAAGGTGTTTGGAAGTCTTAAGATTGCTTCTATCTGCGTATAGAAGAGTCCTAAGCAGTTATGGAAAGTTTCGATTCGTGATTTGAGTAAGATTAGAGTACTAGTTGAGTTTGGGTTGGCCTAAGGGCTGGTTATATAAGCAAGGGAGGCCAGAGCTCGTGGTGCACAACTTTGGGGCTGTTCCTCTTGTATTCTATTGAATAAAATTCGTAGTTGAAAGGAACTTTTGGGCCTTGTTCGTCCGACTTGTTTCAGACAAGTTTTTCTCGTCGAGTTTTCTGCACAACACTACCTTTCTTTGGTGGTTTTATCATAACTCAAGTTTTACAGATCCAATTGACATGATTCTTTCTGGGTTGTCTTCACAACTTGATTATCTGTCATCTTTCAAAATTTCACGGTCATTGGATTTGTGGTTTCTGATCTACACGAGTTTCTTTGCAGCGTTCCAGAACTGTTTTTCTTGGGTAGGACAGATTGACCTTTGTTCGATCTTTCAATCGTAACTTGAGTTTCTCTCAACAGATTTGAGTGATTCTTGTTGTGTCTTCTTGGTGACTTGATTCTCTCTGATATATATCACTTTTGTCATGGTGAAACACGTTTAGATTAGTCTCACACACAATTTATTTAACAGATCGTTTTTCTGCCAAAGGGGTTGGGATTTGATTGTTTCCGCTGCGTAAGATTTTTTAATCTACCATTCACCCCCCCTGGTAGCTTTTCACGTGCTCTTCGATCCTACAGGCCGTGCACCTCTATTTATACTAAGATTTCCAAAGGTTACCATTAGGGTTTACAAAGATCGAACTCGTCCGTTGTGGACTCCGGACTAGTCCGGTGTGCGGCGTCTGGGAAACCCTAAGTGTCCCGAATTATCGGACTTGTCTGGCCAGGGGCGGACTAGTCTAATTTTGTCTCTGGAGATGTTCAGACTAGTCCGGCACATATCGGACTAGTCCGGCCGTGGTGAAACCCTTATTGAATTGAGGACAAGTCCGCACTTGGAGGACTTGTCCGATTTTAGTTAGAAGGTTTTCGGACTAATCCGTGCAGATATCGGACTTGTTTGATTTAGGTCAGAAAGATATCTGACTAGTCCGTTGTGATATCGGACTTGTCCGACTTCGTGCAAATAATAAAGTGCTGAGGACTAGTCCGCACTTGGGAGGACTAGTCCAATCTTAGTCAGAGAGATATTGGACTAGTCCGTGGCGATATCAGACAAGTTTGATCTGTGGAAACTGGGCTGTGCAGACAAGTCCACTCTGGGAGGACTTGTCTAATCCTGGACAGAGAGAAACCGGACTAGTCCAGGGTATATGAAAGTGCATATAGGACTCCCTTGTGGGTTTTGGATGATTTATGACAAGCAATTGGGATCCTAATCCTTTTGTTGAGATGAATGCAGGAAAATGATGAAAAATGAGCAAAGTACCAAAAAGAGGGAAATTGAGAAGGAAAATGAATTTGAGCTCAAGGAGAAGAAATTAGTTGTTTAGTATGTATGGAGTGTGTTAAGGAAACACACCCAAGAGCTCAATCTCACTTAATCACACACACACAATGCACAAAATTATACAGGACCGGACTAGTCCGATATCAGCCAGACTAGTCCGATATCACATTCTGCACCAGATCGGACAAGTCCGGTCACCACCGGACTAGTCCGAAATATTTTCTGTTCCACTTCGGACTAGTCCTCCCCAGTGCGGACTAGTCCTTTTCAATGCACAAGTCACACAAAATCGGACCAGTCCGTTGTGACCCAGACTAGTCCGATATTCATTCTGATCCACTTCGGACAAGTCCGGTGTCCACACGGACTAGTCCGATATACACCCTGATCTAAATCGGACAAGTCCTCCAAGTGCGGACTTGTCATCCTAAACACTTAGGGTTTCATGTGTCCGGACAAGTCCGATGTCAATCGGACTAGTCCGAAGCTTTCCAGTGACGAAATCGGACAAGTCCGTTTTGAACCGGACTAGTCCGAGATTCCTAGACACTTAGGATTTGCTTCACACAGCACACCGGACTAGTCCGGTCACCACCACGGACTAGTCCGATATTTCTGAACCCTAACGGTAACTTCCAGAAACCCCATATAAATAGAGGTGCACGGCCCACTTTTAACCTCTCTCGAACCCTAGCGCCGTCACCCTCCCAAGAGACTCAAAAACCATCTCTCTCCACGAAGTTAAGTGAAAAATCAATCAATCCATTGAAGATCACTTCTAGATCATTGGAGAAGCACTTGGCACACGATTGAGCTCTTGGTTTGAATCTCTAACACACTCTTGCATCTCAATTTGTATATTTCGAAGTGTGTTATTGGTGGTTTTGAAACTTGTAATCAAGGGAGCTCTCAACTTGTGAGATTGCCCCTTCAACTTGGTGATTTACCCCTGTGTGATAAGTGGAAGAGGATTGGCCTTCGTGGCGATCCGACGAGGGAAGGGTTGGTGAAGACCCGGTCCTTTTGTGGGCTCCTCAACGTGGATGTAGGCTGCCTTCGTGGTAACCGAACCACGGGATAAATCTTGTGTCTTGTTCGTTTGTGTTCATCATTCTAGTTGATCAACATTATCTAGGGTTTGATTCATTTTGTTGAATTCAAGTTAAATAGTTGAACAAGAATCATACTTGCAATAAAACTTAACATACAACTATTGAACTGTCATTAAAGTTTATATTTCCGCTGCAAACGACAATGAAACAATCAAATTGACCTAACTTGATCAACCTAGCCCGTGAAATCCGGACTAGTCCGCACATTACCGGACTAGTCCGATATATCTGGATTTGACCTTTTTGTTGAAGTGCTACAGGAACCGAGAAAATTCAAGAAGGCCTATTCACCCCCCCCCCTCTAGGCCTACATTCAATTGGTATCAGAGCAGGTTCTTCAAGAAAGAGTGCAACCACTCGAAGAGATCATGTCGGACATGAAGGAAGTCCAGAAAATCAACAACCAGGAAGAGATGAACAATGACAAGCACCAAAAGCTTGAAAAGTATCTCGAAGCCATTCAAGACTTCGATGATGATGATGATGAGACATTGGAGCTAAAAGCACTGCTCCGAAAGAAAGCACTTTCCAAAGGGAAAGCTAAAGTTGAAGAAAAGAAGAAGGGGAGTAGTCACACCGACTACTCCCGATATCCTTTTAATTATGACCATTTAAATTCTAACAGCAGTCATTATCTATCCATTCCTCTCGGAAAGGACCCACACTTCGATGGGAGTGATTACTCCATGTGGAGGCAAAACATGAAGATGCACTTGATTTCCCTTAACCCAAGTTTATGGCATATTGTGTGCACAGGAATAAACATCCCTGATGACGATGAAGAACTCACGCCAAGTCAAGAGCAAGCCATCCACAGGAATGCCCAAGCCGCAGCCGTTATCACCTCATCTCTAAGTAGAGATGAATTCACAAAGGTGGACGGATTGGAAATTGCCAAAGAAATCTGGGACACACTACAGACAGCACATGAAGGTGACCGGCATGTGCGGGAGGCAAAGATTGAAATGATTGAAGGCGAACTAGGAAGGTTCGCGATTGAGGAAGATGAATCTCCCCAGGACATGTACAACAGACTGAAGACTCTTGTGAACAAGGTTCGATCGTATGGTAGCAAAAAGTGGAATGACCACGAGGTTGTAAAGCTCATCCTTAGAGCCTTTATGCCTCGCAACGTCACACTCTGCTCTATGATCCGAGAAAGTCCCGGGTACAAGAAAATGACTCCGGATGAACTGCTTGGCAAAATCATCAACTTTGAGATGATGGAGAAGCAAGCCAAGCACGTCAAAGAAATAGCTGACCTCACATCGGCCAAGAAGAAGGGAGTTGCCTTAAAATCCACACTCAAACCTCTATCCAAAGAAGCAAGAGAAGCTCAGTTTGAGGAGGACAGTGATGATGAAAGCAGCGAGCTGGACGAAGAAGATATGATTTTGTTCATGAAGAAGTTCAAAAGAATTATGAAGAAAAGACAAGGAACAAAATCGAGTGAAGGAAAATACAAGGAGAAGACAAAGCCAAAGATGAGGCGGGCATGCTATAATTGTGGTGAGTACAATCACTTCATAGTTGATTGCCCATATGAGGACAACAAGAAGAAGAGTAAAGAGTCCAAGCCTCAACCGAAAAAGTTCTTCAAGAAGAAGAAACAAGCTGAACAAGCACACATCGGAAAGGAGTGGGACTCAAACGATGAGTCCTCATCGTCCGATGAAGAAGAAATGGCTAGCATAGCCATTGAAAGCATGCCCAAGAAACCCACACTCTTCCCCACGCTCGGTGCAAAGAAGGCAAATGGAACTTGCCTCATGGCTAAGGAAGGTAAACGCAAGGTAAACATCAAAACCCCTTCCTTGCATTCTTACTCAAGTGATGATGATCTAGACAGTGATGATGAAGATATGCTAATTGGTTTAGATAGAAAAACTGCTGCAAAAATGAAATTCTTGCTTAACCAACTTATTGAGAAGGAAGAGCTAATTGATCGTCAAGAAGACATGATTATCTCCCAAAAGGAGAAGCATGTCGAACTTGACAATCTTCTAGTTCTTGAAAAGGAGAAAAATCACTCACTAGAGCTTGAGCTAGCTTCAAGCAAGAAAACTTGCTTGGAGTTAACCAACTCAAATGTTGCAATCAAGAATCAACTTGATGACCAAATCAAGGTCAACAAGATCCTTGAAGTGCAGGTTGAGTCACTCAAGCTTAGTGAACCTTCCTCCTCTTCAACCCTACCTTCTCAACCCACTTTAACTAATATCGCTCATGTTTGCAAATGTGATAAAACTAACACCAGGTTGAAGGAAAATCCTACCTCCACGAAGGACAAAAATCCTACCCAATGTGTAATATTTGACAAGGAGAGGATCAACTATGCACGTAGTGCATATTTGGTCCAAAGACCTCCAAATGTCAAGTATGGCATTGGTTACTCTTGTGATGGAAAGCAAAGAGCTGGAAATCATAAGAACAACAAGGGAAGGATCACCTTTGTGTAGGGAGGACCCTCACAACCTGGTAACTCGAAAACTAAAAATCTGAACTCTCATGAAAATCGGACTAGTCCGGTTGTGGTCCGGACAAGTCCGGTCATCCGGACAAGTCCGGTCACACAGACTAGTCCGACCCATAATCAACAGCAACTTCTGTTTAAAACATTTGATGCCTCCTATGTTTTAATGAAAAATAATGTTGGTAAAGTGTATGCTTATTATGCTGGGCCACGCCATGGGAACACAAAATCCCATGTGTGGGTGCCCAAATGTATCGTTACTAACCTCCAAGGACCCAAGCAAGCTTGGGTACCTAAAACCAAGGCGTAATTTGTTTTTGCAGGCCCACTCCTCCGGTGGATCCAAATGGGTGCTGGACAGTGGATGCACCAACCACATGACCGGAGAAAGGAGGATGTTTGTGGAGTATGAAGTGAACCAGGACCCAAACGAAGGCATCTACTTTGGGGATAACAGTCAAGGAAGGGTCCTCGGTACCGGTAAAATTGCAATATCCTCTGAACATACTCTTTCGCATGTTTTACACGTTGAATCTTTAGATTATAACCTGCTGTCCATATCTCAGTTATGTGACAAAGGTTATAATTGTCTGTTTACTAACGAGGGTGTGACCGTCTCAAGGAGAAGTGATGGTTCCGTTGCATTCAAGGGTATGTTAAAGGGAAAGCTTTATCTTGTTGACTTCAACAAGGATAAAGCCGAACTCGACACATGCTTGATTGCAAAACCAACATGGGTTGGCTGTGGCATAGACGGCTAGCACATGTTGGTATGAGGAACCTTCAAAAACTCCTCAAGGGCGATCACATCCGAGGTTTGAAAGATGTTGTGTTTGAGAAAGACAGGCCTTGTAGCGCGTGCCAAGCAGGAAAGCAAGTTGGAGCACAACATCCCGCAAAGAACATCATGACCACGACAAGACCGCTCGAACTACTTCATATGGACCTCTTCGGTCCAATTGCTTACATAAGCATAGGCGGTAGCAAATACGGTTTAGTCATTATTGATGATTTTTCCCGCTTCACTTGGGTGTTCTTTTTGCATGACAAGTCAGAAACACAAGGAACACTCAAGAAATTCTTCAAGCGAGCGCAAAACGAGTTCTCACTATCAATCAAGAGTATTCGGAGCGACAACGGCACGGAGTTCAAGAACATACAAGTGGAGGAGTACCTTGATGAGGAAGGAATCAAGCATGAATTCTCAGCACCATACTCTCCACAACAAAACGGAGTTGCCGAAAGGAAGAACCGAACGCTCATATAGATGGCAAGAACAATGCTCGATGAATACAAGACTTTGGATCGATTTTGGGCGGAAGCAATCAACACCGCTTGCCATGCCACAAATCGACTCTACCTTCATCGACTACTAAAGAAGACTCCCTATGAGCTACTCACCGGTAACAAACCGAACATTTCTTATTTTTGAGTTTTCGGTTCTCCTTGCTATATTTTGAACAAGAAGCCCAGGACTTCAAAGTTCGCTTCGAAGTCCGATGAAGGTTTCTTGCTTGGTTATGATTCGAACACTTACGCCTATCGTGTTTTCAACAAGGCCTCCGGACTTGTTGAAGTGGCACGTGACGTAGTGTTCGATGAAACTAATGGCTCCCAAAAGGAGCAAGTTGATCAATGTGAATTAGGTAAAGAGGAAGCCCCCTATCAAGCAATAAAGAGGATGGCTCTAGGTGAAGTACGACCACAAGAGTCATCGGCACAAATACAAGAGGAAAGTGAACCACAAGAGGAGATCAACAATCAAGGGGGAGCCTCGATACAAGATCAATCACAAGAATATGAACATGATCAACAAATCAACGAGAACAACAACTCAGGGGGAGAAGAAGATGAACACCAACATACGACCCCCCAAGTGCCACACCCAAGAGTACACCAATGCATTCAAAGGGATCATCCAATCGACAACATCATCGGCGACATCCAAAAGGGAGTAACCACCAGATCTCGTATAGCAAATTTCTGTGAACATTACTCGTTTGTCTCCTTTTTGGAACCCCGCAGGACTGAGGATGCATTGAAGGATCCGGACTGGGTGGTGGCAATGCCAGAAGAGTTGAACAACTTCAAGAGAAACGAGGTTTGGGAACTTGTGGAAAGACCCAATGCAAACATAGTCGGCACCAAGTGGGTCTTCCGCAACAAACAAGACGAACACGGGGTGGTGACAAGAAACAAGGCACGACTTGTGGCCAAAGGTTACTCACAAGTCGAAGGTTTGGATTTTGATGAGACTTTTGCTCCAGTAGCTAGGCTTGAATCAATTAGAATATTACTTGCATATGCTACTCATCATGATTTCAAGCTGTACCAAATGGACGTGAAAAGCGCCTTCCTCAATGGACCAATCAAGGAAGAGGTGTACGTGGAGCAACCACCCGGATTTGAAGATGAAGAGTTCCCCGACCACGTGTATAAACTGCGTAAGGCTCTCTATGGCCTCAAACAAGCTCCTAGAGCTTGGTATGAGTGTCTTAGAGATTTTCTAATTGATAATGGCTTTCAAATTGGCAAAGTAGACTATACATTATTCACAAAAAATCTGGATAATGATCTTTTCATTTGCCAAATCTATGTTGATGATATAATTTTTGGATCAACTAACCAATCTTTCTGTGAAGAGTTTAGTAAAATTATGACAGACAGATTTGAAATGTCAATGATGGGAGAATTGAAGTACTTCTTGGGATTCCAAGTGCGGCAACAAAGGGAAGGAACATTCATAAGACAAACCAAGTACACACAGGACATCCTCAAGAAGTTTGGCATGGACAAGGCAAAGCCCATAAAGACTCCCATGGCAACGAATGGTCACTTGGATCTCAATGAAGATGGACCGAGCGTCGACCAAAAGGTATATCGCTCCATGATTGGATCTTTACTTTACTTATGTGCATCTAGGCCAGATATTATGTTGAGTGTATGTTTGTGTGCAAGATTTCAAGCCAACCCTAAGGAATGTCATTTGACAGCCGTAAAGAGAATCCTAAGATATTTAGTTCATACACCCAACCTTGGTCTTTGGTACCCAAAAGGCTCAAAATTCAATCTCATTGGGTATTCCGATGCAGATTATGCCGGGTGCAAAGTTGATAGAAAAAGCACTTCTGGCACTTGCCAATTCCTAGGAAGATCCTTAGTTTCTTGGTCATCCAAGAAACAGAATTCCATTGCATTATCCACAGCCGAAGCGGAGTATGTTGCAGCCGGGAGTTGTTGTGCACAACTCCTTTGGATGCGACAAACTCTAAGGGATTACGGTTACAATATGAACCGTATTCCTCTTCTTTGCGACAATGAGAGTGCCATTAAAATAGCCCACAATCCAGTTGAGCACTCTAGAACTAAACACATTGACATAAGACACCATTTCTTGAGAGACCATTCCATGAAAGGAGACATATCCATCTCTCATGTCAACACCCAAAAACAATTGGCCGACATATTCACCAAGCCACTTGATGAAAAACGTTTTTGCAAACTCCGAAATGAGCTAAACATTCTTGATTCTCGGAGTGTGGCTTGAAAATTTGCACACCTGTATGATTGCTTCAAAATATTGATTGAATTGTGAAAATCATCCCTCTTCATTTTTCTCTCGAAAAACTATGCCAATTATTAGATCTTGATGAATATTTGATCATAGTATGATTGTTGTTTGCTTACTGGTCAAATTCATCAAGATTGTTTGATTTGTTTTGCCTCTCTACCCTCAATTATTGGACCTTCAAATATATATGAATGGGCTATGCAATTCTCTCCTGGTGACCACGGACAAGTCCGTGGTTACCCGGACTAGTCCGCCATTGCAGACTAGTCTGCAGTGTGGCGGTTAGGCCGGACTAGTCTGACAGACCACGGACTAGTCCGATTTAGGTTTCTGGAGGACTTCGGACTAGTCCGGTCTTGTCCGGACTTGTCCGATTTTTCGTGTCCATAACCCTAGCCGCCACCAAACCCTAATCCCTTCACCCCACACTCTCCCCCAAGCTTTCTCTCTCTTGCGCTCGAGCTCCCAAGGCGAATCCTTGATTCCTCCGTCGAAAAGCCTCAATCTTGGGCGGAGATCAAGCTTGAAGACTCGGGGATTGAAGTTAGCGGACAAGTCCGGCCTCCAACCCCCACATTTTCAAGCTTCCTTGGATTTCTTGGTAAATTTTCCTCAAAACCCTAAGAAATTCCAAATTTCTTTATTGCTTATCGTTTGGCCTAGCATTCTTCACTAGTTGCATGTCCAGTTGATGTACTATGTGTATGCTAGACTAGTTATTTCATTAGGGATCAATTTTTATCCAGTTTGTTAGGTTTTTGCGGATGAACACCGGACTAGTCCGGTCCATGTACGGACAATCCGGTCCCCCGGACTAGTCCGTGCCTGAGCACCGGACAAGTCCGTTGTTTCTGAACCAAAACCTAATTCTTCAATTCCCTAATGCATTCCATTGCCATCTTACCTCACCAATACCTTGTATAACTTGTCCTTTCTCTTGATCACTCATTCTCAGATCATGTCGAGCTCCGACAACGAAATCTCCGATTTCAAGGCCGAGTTGGACCACGAGGTGGCACCTCGGTCCTCGGCGGGTCTTGGCAAGAAACGCCAAGAGAGACCCTCCGAGCCTGCTCCCTCACCTCCCCAGGTTCGGAGGAAGGTGTGTGTCAAGAAGGCCGCCTCGAAGGCTGCTCCTCCTTCAAGTGGCCCTCGCCAAGCTAAAGGGAAGGGCAAGGGGGTTGCCACAGGGCGTGTTGGGCCCCTAAAGCTGCATACTCCCAGAGAAGGGGTCCGGGACCCCAATGAGGAAAGATTCAATGGCAAGGGCAGCGATGTGGCTATGAAGTTGAGAAGTGTTGATTGCTATGCAAGGCCCAAGCAAGCAGCTGATGGCAGATTCTGGTCAAATTTCCATGCTGACTTCTACAAGCTGGTCTACTTGCCGATGAAGACCCCGGTGGTGCGCAGTCAATGGATTGACTGGGCCCACCTTGAGAAGAGGAAATGTGCAGCTTTTTATGAAGTGATACAAGATGCAGAGAGACATGGGCTGAAGGATCTGTTTGCTTTCAGGTACAATTGGAATGATGAAGTGATTGCACAATTCTATGCAACGTGCCACTTCTCAGGCGAAGACGAAGAAAGTGTGACTTGGATGACTCATGGATCCAAGTATTCCATCACTCAAGAAGAGTTTGCCCGCCTGCTGCATCTTGACTCTAAGGAACATGACCACCTCATTATCCACAACATTGGGGTCATTGAGAGGGATGGAATGAAGTTCATGTATGAGCCCACCTCCAAGTATGTCCCTCCCTCCACAAAGAATATGAAGCCTTTCTTTGTGGTACTCAACAGAGTTCTCAGGAAGACGATTGCCCCCAAGGATGGGGATGCAGGGAGTGTGCAAGGCTACCTCCGGACCCTGATGAGGGTCATCAGCAAGAAAAGGCAATTCGATGTTGCAGACTATATCTGGAATGATATGGTCAATATCTCAAGTACCCCCAACCGATCCTGTGGCTATGCCCCTTACTTGATGTTCATGATTGAGAAGGTCACAGGGATCGAGTTTGTGAAGGATGTGGAGCACACTCCACTGAGGCCTCAGAAGCCTCAGTCCGTAAGTGTCCAGGCTGCTCCATCGCCGGCCTCAAGCCCCGAGGCACCGGCAAGGCAAGAAGAAGCTGCTAGGGCTACTCCTCCCTCCAGGGAAGCCCCTCAGAAAGGATCCGCCAGTGGGATCCTCAAGTACTTGGCTGCAATTTTCTCCTCATGCAAGAAAACTGAAGTGAAGCTTCACAAGCTAAATCAGAAGAGGAAGGAGGACATGAGATACATAAAAGCCAATGTGAAGCAGCTGAGTGAGAAGCTGGAGATCAATCCAATTGGATCTCCAGTACTTTCTGAAGACTCTGATCCAGACATCACCGAGCTCAGCCCCTTGACTCCTTCCGAGCTTGCCTATTTTGGCATTGGGGGCTCGAGCAGCTCCGCTCCTCCTCCTACCTCTCAACCTCGTCAAGCCGAAAGCGATGAAGACGATGAAGACGACGAGAGGACTGACAGCGAAGAGTGAAGCCCTAGGACCTTCCTCTCTCTCTTTTTGGTGTCTTGATGCCAAAGGGGGAGAGATTGAGGGGAGTCTCTAGTCTAAGCTTTAGCTGAATAGGATGCGAGGAGAGAGCTCTCTATGTTTTTTAATTGTGATTGTATTTGCTTAACTCTCTTTTCATATCATGTTTGGTCCTGTGATGAATTGCTCAATTAATTTGCAAGTGTGTGATGAAATCTGAGTTTTTGCTCCTGAAGTGCCATATTAATTTGCAAGTGTGTAAATGAAAATTCTGTCATTCTTACTGCATTCATGCTCTTAGTATGCATCCCACCATAAAGAATGCACATATGAATAATTATCTTGTTGCCTGATGCATTTTTGAGTCATATGTGCATACATTATGAAAATCTCATTTTATACCTCATTTTGTGAAATCTCAATTGGTTGTCATCAATCACCAAAAAGGGGGAGATTGAAAGTGCATCTAGGACTCCCTTGTGGGTTTTGGATGATTTATGACAAGCAATTGGGATCCTAATCCTTTTGTTGAGATGAATGCAGGAAAATGATGAAAAATGAGCAAAGTACCAAAAAGAGGGAAATTGAGAAGGAAAATGAATTTGAGCTCAAGGAGAAGAAATTAGTTGTTTAGTATGTATGGAGTGTGTTAAGGAAACACACCCAAGAGCTCAATCTCACTTAATCACACACACACAATGCACAAAATTATACAGGACCGGACTAGTCCGATATCAGCCAGACTAGTCCGATATCACATTCTGCACCAGATCGGACAAGTCCGGTCACCACCGGACTAGTCCGAAATATTTTCTGTTCCACTTCGGACTAGTCCTCCCCAGTGCGGACTAGTCCTTTTCAATGCACAAGTCACACAAAATCGGACCAGTCCGTTGTGACCCGGACTAGTCCGATATTCATTCTGATCCACTTCGGACAAGTCCGGTGTCCACACGGACTAGTCCGATATACACCCTGATCTAAATCGGACAAGTCCTCCAAGTGCGGACTTGTCATCCTAAACACTTAGGGTTTCATGTGTCCGGACAAGTCCGATGTCAATCGGACTAGTCCGAAGCTTTCCAGTGACGAAATCGGACAAGTCCGTTTTGAACCGGACTAGTCCGAGATTCCTAGACACTTAGGGTTTGCTTCACACAGCACACCGGACTAGTCCGGTCACCACCACGGACTAGTCCGATATTTCTGAACCCTAACGGTAACTTCCAGAAACCCCATATAAATAGAGGTGCACGGCCCACTTTTAACCTCTCTCGAACCCTAGCGCCGTCACACCTCCCAAGAGACTCAAAAACCATCTCTCTCCACGAAGTTAAGTGAAAAATCAATCAATCCATTGAAGATCACTTCTAGATCATTGGAGAAGCACTTGGCACACGATTGAGCTCTTGGTTTGAATCTCTAACACACTCTTGCATCTCAATTTGTATATTTCGAAGTGTGTTATTGGTGGTTTTGAAACTTGTAATCAAGGGAGCTCTCAACTTGTGAGATTGCCCCTTCAACTTGGTGATTTACCCCTGTGTGATAAGTGGAAGAGGATTGGCCTTCGTGGCGATCCGACGAGGGAAGGGTTGGTGAAGACCCGGTCCTTTTGTGGGCTCCTCAACGTGGATGTAGGCTGCCTTCGTGGTAACCGAACCACGGGATAAATCTTGTGTCTTGTTCGTTTGTGTTCATCATTCTAGTTGATCAACATTATCTAGGGTTTGATTCATTTTGTTGAATTCAAGTTAAATAGTTGAACAAGAATCATACTTGCAATAAAACTTAACATACAACTATTGAACTGTCATTAAAGTTTATATTTCCGCTGCAAACGACAACGAAACAATCAAATTGACCTAACTTGATCAACCTAGCCCGTGAAATCCGGACTAGTCCGCACATTACCGGACTAGTCCGATATATCTGGATTTGACCTTTTTGTTGAAGTGCTACAGGAACCGAGAAAATTCAAGAAGGCCTATTCACCCCCCCCCCCCTCTAGGCCTACATTCAGTATATAGGACTAGTTCGGACCTGTATAACTTTGTGCAGTGAGAGTGATTAAAAATTTGCTTGAGCTGTTGGGGTGTGTTTCTCCAACACACTCCATACAAAAAGAGTAATATAATCATTTCTTGAGCTCCTTTCAACTTGATTCCTCACTCTCCCTTCTTTTTGCGCTTTCTTCATAATTTCATTAAAACATGCGCTTATCTCAACAATTTAGTTAGGATCTCATTTGCCAGTCATAAATCCACCAAAACCCACAAGGGATGCCTAGATGCACTATCAATCTCCCCCTTTTTGGTGATTGATGACAACCAATTGAGATTTCACAAATATGATTAAAAGTGCAGAATTTTCATAAAGGGTGAACATATGAGTTTGGAACAAATTAAGCAATGAAAACATGAGACATATGTGCACTCTTTATGGTGGGATGCAAAACTACATGTGTGTGAACAATAATCTTGATATGAATAAGATGAATGGCATAATCATGACAACATCAAGGTTATCAAGCATAAATATCAAATTTAGAGCATAAAACACAAGTCATAAGCATAACAAAGTCATATTTTCACACCACATGTCCAATAACAAAAGAGAGCACAGTCAAAGTTTTACAACCCAAAAGAGACACAAATAGAGCTCTTCTCTCGCAACCTACAGCTGGGACCTAGTGACTCCCCCTCAATCTCTCCCCCTTTGGCATCAAGGCACCAAAAAGAAGGAGGGGAGGGATCGAGAGGCTCATTCCTCGCTGTCGGCTCATCGTCTTCATCTCAGGATAAGGAGGAGGAGGAGGAGGAGGAGGAGGAGGAGGAGGAGGAGGAGGAGGAGGAGGAGGAGGAGGATGAGGAGGAGATCCACTCGAAGTGCCCCCAATGCCAAAATAGGAAAGCTCGGAGGGAGAGAGAGGTGGCAACTCCGAGAAATCTGAAGTTGAATCATCAGAGATAATGGGAGATCCAATAGGTTCGATCTCCAGCTTCTAGCAAATATGCTTGACATTTTCCTTGACATACTTCATATTCGCCTTCCTTGCCTTGTTCAACTTATGAAGCTTCACTTCAGCCTTTTTGCAAGAGCCAAAGATGGCAGCCAAGTACTTTAAAATACTACTTGAGGATCCCTTCTTGGATGTAGTAGCTCTTGTACTGGATGGGGGTTCTTGCTTTAGCTTGGGCCCTCCTAGGAGCCTCCTCACTAGATGCAGGGGATGGAGCAGCTGGGAGTGTGGCTTGGGAAGGCTTCTGGGGCCTTAGAGGAGTGTGCTAAACATCCTTCACAAACTCGATCCCCGTGACTTTTTCTATCATGAACATGATGTAGGGCCCATAGCCATGAGAACGGTTAGGGGTGCAAGAGATGCTCACCATGTCGTTTCAGATATAGTCGAAGATATCAAACTTCCGGTTCTTGCTTATCACCTTCATTAAGGTACTCAAGTACCCTTGCACACTTCCTGCATCTCCATCATTTGGAGCTATTGTCTTCCTTAGCACTCTGTTGAGAACCATGAAGAAGGGCTTCATGTTCTTGGTCGATGGAGGGTTGCACTCCAGGCGAGTGTCATAGAGAAACTCCATCTTATCCTTCTCTAAGACACCAATGTTGTGGATGGTTAGCTCATTGTTGCTAGTGTCTTCTAGGTGAAGCAGTCTTGCAAACTCATCATAAGTAATGGTGTTGGATCCATGAGTCATCCAAGTCACCCTCTCCTCTTCATCACTAGAAACATAGCAGGTAGCATAGAATTGGGCCATGACTTCATCATTCCAGTTGCACTTGAAAGCAAACAAGTCTTTGAGCCCATGCCTCTCCACAGCTTGTATCACTTCATCAAAGGCAGGGCAGCTCTTCCTCTCAAAGTGGGTCCAATCGACCCACTGGCTTCGGACCACTGGAGTCTTCATAGTGAGATACACAAAACTGTAGTAGTTTGCGTGGAAGTTGCTCCAAAATCTTGCATTTGCTACCTTCTTGGATTTGCTGTAACAATCCATCATTCTGAGCTTGGAAGCCGTATCGCTTCCCTTGCCATTGAACTTCTCTATGGAGGGATCCCTTTTCCCTTGCTTCGGAGATGACATCTTGAGAGGGCCAATCGGGCCGCTGGCGATCCCTTTCCCCTTGTCCTCAGCTTGGCGAGAAGCCGCCGAGCTAGGGTCAGCTGCATCCTTTGATTTGGATGCAGGTTTCTTGGCCAGAACCTTGCGCTGCACCTAAGGTGGAGTAGGTGCCGTCTCGAAGGGACGCTCTTGTCGCTTCTTGCCTTGGCCCGTCAAGGACCGAAGCGAAGAATCTTGGTCCATCTCCGCCTCATAGTTGGAAATCTCATCATTGGAGCTCGACATAGTCCTAGGAAGGGGATTATACAATGCATGGATGAGAATTGATGGAAAGGAAACACATTGAGTAGAGGAATTTAGGGTTGAGTTCTGTTAAAAATTGGACTTGTCCGGTCTTCAAGTGCGGACTAGTTCGGTGAACCAGACTTGTCCGAACACAGATCGGACTAGTCCGGTGTTCAACTTCTCAAACCCTAACTAGAGGGTCAATGGTGTTTCTCAATGCAAAAGTAGCTCTAGTAGGATGTAATACAACAAGGAGTCTTGCATTAATTGGAAGGAACTAGGCTATTTGATTCAAAACAAAAGAAATCGAAGTTTCTAGGGTTTGGGAGGAAATTTACCAAAATGCTTTGATTCTTGAGGATGGAGGAGTTGTAGGTGCGGACAAGTCTGTGGTCTTCAATCCCCTTGCAATGGAGATCAATTCCCACCGAAATTTGAGGGGATTTTATGGAGGAACCACGAAATTGCATTGGGAGCACTTCAGTGAGGAGAGAGAATGTGAGGTGAGTTGTGAGCATGAAGAATATTAGGTTTTGGTAGCGCCCAGGGTTATGGAGTCGAAAAATCAGACTAGTCTGGACTATCGGACACTCTGCGGACTAGTCTACAATGTGCAGACTAGTCCGAGTAACCATGGACTAGTCTGTGGTGACCAGGACAGATATAATTAGCTCATCCGTGTATATTCAAAGGTTCTTAAAAAGAAAATAGGGAGCAAAACAACCAAATAATCTTGATGAATATGATCAGTAAACATACAACAATCAAGCAATGACCATAATTCATCAAGATCAAGTATTTGAAATAGTTTTTCGAATAAAATAGAGAGATGATTTTCATAACACGATCAATGAATTTTGAAGAAGCCATACATGTATGCATGTTTTCAAGCCACGTTCCGAGCATCAAGGATATTTAGTTCATTTCGGGGTTCGCAAAAACGTTTTTCATCAAGCGGTTTTGTAATTATGTCAGCTAGTTGTTTTTCGGTGTTGACATGGGAAATGGCTATGTCTCCTTTCATTGAGTGGTCTCTCAAAAAGTGATGTCGGATGTCTATGTGTTTGGTCCTAGAGTGCTCAACGGGATTATGAGCAATTTTAATGGCACTCTCATTATCACAAAGGAGTGGAATACGGCTCATATTTTAACCGTAATCCCTTAGAGTTTGTCGCATCCAAAGGAGTTGTGCACAACAACTCCAGGCTGCAACATACTCTGGTTCGACCGTGGATAAGGCAATGGAGTTTTGTTTCTTGGAGGACCAAGAAACTAGGGATCTACCAAGGAATTGGCATGTACCGGAGGTACTTTTTCTATCTACTTTGCATCCAGCATAATCTGCATTGGAGTATCCAATGAGATTGAATTTGGAACCTTTAGGATACCAAAGGCCTAGGTTGGGTGTATGAACTAAATATCGCAAGATTCTCTTGACGACCGTCAAATGACACTCCTTAGTATTGGCTTGAAATCTTGCACACAAGCACACACTCAACATAATATCATGCCTAGATGCACATAAGTAAAGTAGGGATCCAATCATGGAGTGATATACCTTTTGATCCATGCTTGGTCCATCTTCATTGAGATCCAAATGTCCATTTGTCGCCATGGGAGTCTTTATAGGCTTCGCCTTGTCCATTACAAACTTCTTGAGTATGTCTTGAGTGTACTTGGTTTGGATTCTGAATGTCCCTTCCTTTTGTTGCCTCACTTGGAAACCCAAGAAATACTTCAATTCTCCCATCATGGACATCTAGAACCTATCTGTCATAATCTTACTAAATTCTTCACAAAAGGGTTTGTTAGTTGAAACAAAGATAATGTCATCAACATAAATTTGACAAATAAAAAGATCATTGTCAAAGTGCTTTGTAAACAATGTATAATCTGCTTTACCAATTTTAAAACCATTTTCAATTAAGAAATCTCTAAGACACTGATACCAAGCTCCAGGATCTTGTTTGAGGCCGTAGAGAGCCTTACGCAGTTTCAACACGTGGTCGGGGAACTCTTGATCTTCGAATCCGAGGGGTTGCTCCACATACACCTCCTCCTTGATTGGTCCATTGAGGAAGGTGCTTTTCACATCCATTTGATAGAGCTTGAAATCATGGTGAGTAGCATATGCAAGTAATATTCTAATTGATTCAAGCCTAGCTACGGGAGCAAAAGTTTCACCGAAATCCAAACCTTTGACTTGTGAATACCCTTTGGCCACAAGTCGCGCCTTGTTCCTTGTCACTACCCCGTGTTCATCTTGCTTGTTGCGAAAGACCCATTTGGTGCTGACGGCGTTGAACTTGGGGCTTTCGACGAGTTCCCACACCTTGTTCCATTTGAAGTTGTCAAGTTCTTCTTGCATTACCACTGCCCAATTCGGATCTTTCAATGCATCTTCAATCCTGCGCGGTTCCAAAAAGGATACAAAAGAGTAATGTTCACAAAAATTAGCAATTCGAGATCTAGTAGTTACTCCCTTTTGGATGTCACCGATTATGTTGTCGGCGGGGTGATCTCTTTGGACGCATTGGTGTACTCTTGGGTGTGGCACTTGTGGTCTTGAATCTTCATGGTCATCTTCTACTCCCCCTAGATGGTTTCCCTCATTGGTGTGTTGATCATCTTCATCTTCTTGAGGTTGATCTTGTGTAGAAGCTCCCCCTTGATCATTTATCTCCACTTGTGGTTTGTCTTCGTCATTCGCATTTGGAGGTGGCACTTATGGTCGAACATCGCCCAACACCATCCTTCTCAATGCTTGACATGGAGCTTCTTCTCTATCTAGCACACATGGATCAACTTGCTCTTCTTGAGAGCCGTTAGTTTCATCAAACACTATGTCACGTGCTACTTCAACAAGTCTGGAGACCTTGTTAAAGACACGATAGGCGTAAGAGTTCGAATCATAGCCAAACAAGAAACCTTCATTGGACTTCGAAGCGAACTTTGAAGTCCTAGGCTTCTTGTTCAAAATATAACACTTAGAACCGAAAACTCAAAAACAGGAAATATTCGACTTGTTACCAGTGAGTAGCTCATATGACGTTTTCTGAGAAGTCGATGAAGATAGAGTCGGTTTACGGCGTGACAAGCGGTATTAACCGCTTCCGCTCAAAACCGATCCGAAGTCTTATACTCATCAAGCATTGTCCTCGCCATCTCTATGAGGGTTCAGTTCTTCCTTTCGGCTACTCCGTTTTGTTGAGTGGAGTACGGTGTTGAAAACTCATGTTTTATGCCTTCTTCGTCTACGTACTCCTCAACTTGGGTGTTCTTGAACTCCGTGCCATTGTCACTTCATATGTTCTTGATCTTCAATGAGAACTCATTTTGGGCACGCTTGAGAAACTTCTTGTGGGTTCCTTGAGTTTCTGTATTATCATGCAAAAAGAAAACCCACGTGACGTGCGAAAAATCATCAATAATTACTAAGTCGTATTTGTTACCGCCGATGCTTATGTAGGCAATTGGACCAAACAGATCCATGTGAAGTAGCTCGAGCGGTCTTGTCGTTGCCATGACGTTCTTTGCGGGATGAGGTGCTCCTACTTGCTTCCCAGATTGGCACGCGCTACAAGGCTTGTCTTTCTCAAAAACAAAATCCTTCAAACCTCGGATGTGATCGCCCTTAAGGAGTTTTTGAAGATTCCTCATACCAACATGTGCTAGTTGTCTATGCCACACCCAACCCATGTTGGTCTTTGCAATCAAACATGTGTCAAGTTTAGCTTTATCTTTGTTGAAGTCAACAACATAAAGCTTTCCAATCAACACACCCTTGAATGCAACCGAGTCATCACTCCTTCTAGAGACGGTCACACCCTCATTAGTAAACAAGCAATTATAACCCTTATCACATAATTGAGATATCGACATAAGATTATAATCTAAGGAGTCGACATGCAAAACATGAGAAAGCATGTGTTGGTACCTGGCATACCGGGTACACTCGCACACAGGCTAAAGCCACCTAGTTACCTCGCCTCTCGGTAGGGACAGGATCCGAGGGCGCCACGTGTCCATGAGACCCAGACCCGCCAGCCTCGGATGGGAGGTCCGGGGTGCCCACAAGACATCCCGAAGGTGGCACTCAGCTCCACCTTGACGACAAGCTCCCAAGCAGCCACATATCTAGCGGGACGGGACCCAACCTCCTCCGCGGAGGTGAGCTCCCAAGCTACCACGTGGCACACAAAGTCAAGACTCGAACTCCCGCACGAAGGCAAGCGCCAAAGCTAGGGGGGATCTGGCTTCCCCCGTGGAGGTGAGCTCCCGAGCTGCCACGTGGCTCGCGAGACGGGCGTGGCCTCCACCATGGCGGAGAGCTCCCAGTGGCCGCATGGTCAGTCCACTTGCCCTGAGCGGATAGTGAGGAAGTTAAGAGGGTGGTACGCCTTGTCTCCGTCAAGCCTTGAAGATACACGGCTTCCCCAGACGCATGGTGCGGCGCACGCCTAATGTCAGGTACCGCTGCGACTAACTGCATCACAGTGAAGGCGCCGCAGGCCTATCCAACTCCGCCAAGTGCGTAGCTTACAGCGCTAGAGACAGTTGGATGGGACATTCCCTACCAATGTCAGCAACAGCACGTGGGCTACTGATGACCCGGGCGGCAAGACAGCGAGTCCTCAAGTCCATGGTCAGAGCAAGCTTACAGAAGAAGCCTTAGATCTTTAGGATAAGATCGCCCCGGGACCACTTGTCGGGCCTAAGGACCGCACTTGTAAGGCGTCCAACCTTGGTTATAAAAGGCCTGGACGACCACCGATACAAGGACCAGACTCAGAATCCCCGATACACACACATACGCATACACACTCACCAAGCAATACAATCCACCATGGAGTAGGGTGTTACGCTCCTTGTGGCCCGAACCTCGTAAAAACAACTGTCTCATACTCTTCCGCTAGAACACTAGTTTGAGGCCTGAGCCCCGTCGAACAAGAACCTCCGCGGGTTGGTCCTTAGCAGATCTGGGGGGAAGTGTCGCATTGACCCTTCGACATTTGGCGCGCCAGGTAGGGGGGTTTTCCCTCAAAAAAAGTGGTAGCGCTTTCACCACCATGGTGTTCATCAGGCTTGTGGAAGGCGGTTTCTGAGGCCGTCACCCGGTAACCAGATCCGTCGCTCAAGCGACACTCTCTGGTCCATCTCGCCCCCGTGCAGGTACGACTGGCCAAGATAGCACGCCGGGACACGCCCCGTCTCAGACGGCTCCCCCAATAGCGAGCCCGAAGAATGCTTTGGCGGCGGCTAGAGCTCTCCTCCACCACACACCGTGGCTGAACGCCTCTCAGGGGGCGGCTCAGCAGTGGGTCCAAGACATCGACCACCTCGTCGTCACAGCCATCAACTCCCCCAACAGGGGAAGGCACCTAGTGTCGCTATCGCATACACTGTCCATCGACCATCACACCGCACCTCCCACTCCTCCAAGCCTACGAGCATTCGCTGGCTCCCCACGGAGGACCTTAGGGCTGAGCTTGACCGTCGTCAAGGTCACATGGACGGCCGCATCATCATCGAGCGGCGGCGAGAGAGGTAGCGCAACCTCGACGCCGAATATGGCACTCAATGCCATGTTCATGAGGCATCTTCCATCCAAGGTGCACCGCACGTAAACCCTCCGCCACCTGATCAGGAGCACGTCGGTTCGACAGCCCCCTGCAGTACTCGGTGCAACAGAGTGTACAGCAACAGTACTTGGCACAGCCAGTACCATTGCAACAGCGCATGGCACAAACAGTGCCACAGCAGTAGGTCCAGCAAGTGTCGCACGTCAGGCAGCAGACCCCCACGAGGTATGTTGTCCCATATGCCTCTCCGACGAAGCCTGTAGGAGGCTGTGCGGCGTTGTCTCCGCACTTCTACTACGCGATGTGGCCACGCAAGTTCCGACCACATATCTCGGAGAGGTACGATGGAAGATCCGGCGGAGTTCCTACAGATCTACACCACGACGCTCCTTGCTGCGGGAGTGGATGAGACCACCCTGGCAAACTACTTCCCAGTCGCCCTGACTGGGTCAGCCCACTCATGGCTGGTGAACCTTCCTGAGGGGTCTATAACCTCTGGGGACGAGCTGTGCCGGCAGTTCATGGCGAACTTCAGCAACTCCTACACGTGCCCCGGCAGCAAGCTCGACCTCCACGTCGTACAACAGCAACACAGGGAGATGTTGCGGTCATTCATCCAGCTTTTCTCCCAGGTACGCAACTCCATTCATAACATTCCAAATGCCTATGTCATAGTAGCATTTCACCAGGGAGTGCGAGACCGCAATATGCTCGAGAAGCTAGCCACACACAACATGCAAGACGTCTTCAAGCTCTTCTCCATCGCTGATCGGTGTGCCAGAGCGGCAGAAGGCCGCGACTGGCACGCTCAGTTCGCCCTCGGAGCGGGCAGGGCTGGCCAGACTGAGGGAGCCACTACCCCTTGTAGCGGCAAAAAGAAGAACAAGAACCTGGGTGGCGACCAGAACAAGCCGCTGCGCAGATCCCCCATCGCGGTAGCAACCGCAACCGGAGGAGGCAAGCCACCACGCCTGGAGAAGCATCCTCGTCAACCACCAGCCGCTTACGAAGACGTCGAGCCCTACCCGGTGCACAAGACTCGTAAACACACCACGAGCGAGTGGCGGGAGATAAAAAGGTGTGTCAAACGCTATCCAGAGCGGGCTCAACAATGCCCGAACAGAGCCCCCACCCATCAGCGGGAGGGCAAGCAGAAGGTCGAACCCAAGGTCGACAATGACGAAGAGCTGGAGTACCATAAGCAAGAGCGGGCCATCAAAGTGGTCCACCAAGATGAGGACTCCAAAGCGAGCAGCGATAACGAGCATCGCAAGACCCTCCACGTCATCTTTGTAGGGTCTTGGAATCCCGCATCCCGGAACGCAATCAAGACTCTACGTCGTGCGGTGGCTTCGATAGCCCCGTACCCACTCCGGCGCAGCACCACTGCTAGAAGGTGATGTCGATCAGCTTCAACGCCTCTGATTGCCCCAAGAGCATGGATGGGCCAGGGGTACTACCTCTCCTAGTCGCCCCCACCATAGCCAATGTCAAGCTCCACTACGTCTTGATAGATGGTGGGGCCGGGCTCAACCTCCTTAGCCGGGCTGCATTCGAGCAGCTGCAGATCCCGGTGTCCAAGCTTGCCCCCTCGAGCCCATTTTCGGGGGTGGGACCTAGGAGCACCATCCCATACAGCAACATCCACCTACGGGTGACCTTCGGGGCACCTGACAACTACAGGACGGAGAGCATCCTCTTCGACGTCGCTGATGTCAGCCTCCCCTTCAATGCCATCATCGGTAGGCCTACTCTCTAGGAGTTCATGGTTGTAGCCCACTACGGCTACCTCGTCCTGAAGATGCCAACCCCCTCCGGCGTCCTCAGGATCCGCAGAGATCGCACCGCTGAAGTGTTAGCCTTAGAGCAGCTCCAAGCACTCACAGCAGACCCAGCACCTGTCCCGGGCGGCGCTGGATCAAGTCAACCTCGGCCAAGCATGCGTCAGTGCAAAGCACCCGCCGCGCCTTAGCCGCAGCCCCTCGGCAACATCGACACCTCCGTCAAAGCTGCCAAGCCCAGCACCGGCACTATCAGGACCACTCGCTAGACGAGCGGTCACAGCGGGAAATAGGGATGACTCGCTCATCACCCCTCTGAGTAGCTGTTGATAGCAGGGTTGCCCACCAACCATCGCAGCTACCCAAGGAACTTTGGGCACCCCTGTTGTAAATACTAGGTTTAGTAGAACAGTGTAAAAGAGTAGTAGGACTTAGGAGCAGCACTAAGGACAACAGAGCACCGGGAGGGTCAGGACCAGAGTGCGCAGTCAGCTTAGCTTGGTTCCAAACCCTAGGCCTGTGCACCCTGCCTCCCTCGTCACCCGGAGGCAAGTCGTTGCCCTCTTTTGTAAAAGCTTGTCTCCTCCTACAAACTCCTACCAGAAATTCAATGTTTTAATTAAAGGCTTCTTAAAAAACTTTGTTCATTTAATTACGCATTAGTTTTAGGATCATTCCATGATAACCTCGCTTACCATGTGTTACCTTCATATTCACCGGCGCATACTCTGTAACTCGTCCTAAGCTAAAGTCATGCAATCCAGCTACAAGTGGGCCAACTTGAGGTACCTGCAGTGTGTGAAAGGTCCACCCGGGTGCTCTCATCATTAGGGATCCGTGGCGCCAAAAGGTTCCCCCAGGAAAGGTCTGTACCAAGCAGGAAGTCCAGGGGGTGCAAGTTGCTTAGCTTGGTCCTACACCCTAAGCAAACACACCCTGCTTCCCAGCACTACAGCTGAGTACTGGAACCAGAGAGCTCACACCCTAAGGACAACAGGAGTCGGGCCCCGGAGCACCAATGCATCGAATTACCCAAGCCCAGTACATCAGGCCAAAACTGTAAGACATGGCAAAGCTAGGGAGAGAAACAGGTATAACCGACAAACAAGGCTAGCTACCTCTTCCTATATGCAGGACAAACGCCGGAATATCCAGCTCTGGCACCTCCAAAGGGGCCTGCCGTCGACGTCTACACAGAGATGGTGGACGATGCCGGAGCAACCAGCTCCGGCACATCCTAAGGGGCATGCCGTTGATGTCTACACGAAGATGGTGGATGATGCCAGAACATCTAGCTCTAGCACCTCCCAAGGGGCCTGCCATCGACATGCCGGAACGTCAACGATAGCACCAAGCGCGGATAAATGAGTAAAATCTACTGCACCACTCTTGTTGCCAATAAGGTTCCCTTGCGATAGCTTGTAAACAAGGGGCCTGCCGTCGACATCTACATGGAGATGGTGAACGACGTCGGAGCACCCAGCTTCGGCACCTCCCAAGGGGCCTACCATCGACGTCTACACAGAGATGGTGGACGACGCCAGAGCATCCAGCTCCGGCACCTCCCAAGGGGCCTACCGTCGACTTGTCAAAACGTCAACGACAGCACCAAGCACGGATAAATGAGTAAACTCTACTGCCCCGCTCTTGTTGCTAATAAGGTTCCCTTGTGATAGCCTGTAAACCAAGGCCTTCCATTGACGTCTACACAGAGATGGTGGACGATGCTGGATCACCCAGCTCTGGCACATCCCAAGAGGCCTGCCGTCGACGTCTACACGGAGATGGTGGACGACATCAGAGCAACCAGCTCCGGCACCTCCTAAGGGGCCTGTCGTCGACGTCTACACGAAGATGGTGGACGACGCCAGAACATCTAGCTCTGACATCTCCCAAGGGGCCTGCTGTCGATGTGCCGGAACGTCAACGACAGCACCAAGCGCGGATAAATGAGTAAACTCTACTGCCCCGCTCTTCTTGCTAATAAGGTTCCCTTGCGATAGCCTGTAAACCAGGGGTCTGTCGTCGACATCTACACGGAGATGGTGGACGATGCCAGAGCACCCACCTTCGCCACCTCCCAAGGGGCCTGCCGTCGACATTTACATAGAGATGGTGGACTATGTCGGAGCATCCAGCTCCGGCACCTCCCAAGGGGCTTGCCGTCGACGTGCCGAAACGTCAACGACAACACCAAGCGTGGATAAATGAGTAAACTCTACTGCCTCGCTCTTGTTGCTAATAAGGCTCCCTTGCGATATCCTGTAAACAAGGGGCCTGCCGTCGACGTGTACACGGAGATGGTGGATGACGCCGGAGCACCCAGCTCCGGCACCTCCCAAGGGGCCTGCCGTCGACGTCTACACGGAGATGGAGGACGACGCCGGAGCACCCAGCTCCAGCCCCTCCCAAGGGGTCTGCCGTCGACGTCTACACAGAGATGGTGGACGACGCCGAAGCATCCAGCTCCGGCACCTCCCAATGGGCCTGTCGTGGACATGTTGAAACGTCAACGACAGCACCAAGCGCGGATAAATGAGTAAACTCTACTGCTCCGCTCTTGTTGCTAATAAGGTTCCCTTGTGATAGCCTGTAAACCAGGGGCCTGCCGTCGACGTCTACACAGAGATGGTGGACGAAGCTGGAGCATCTCGCTCCGGCACCTCCCAAGGGGTCTGCCGTCGACGTCTTCACGAAGATAGTGGACGACGCCGGAGCAACCAGCTCCGTCACCTCCCAAGGGGCCTGCCGTCGACGTCTACGTGAAGATGGTGGACGATGTCGAAGCATCCAGCTCTGGCACCCCCAAGGGGCATGCCGTCGACGCCTACACGGAGATTGTGGACAACGCTGGAGCATCCAGCTCCGGCGCCTCCCAAGGGGCCTGCCGTCGATGTCTACATAGAGATGGTGGACGACGCCGGAGCATCCAGCTCCGGCACCTCCCAAGGGGTCTGTCGTCGACGTCTACATGGAGATGGTGGATTATGCCGGAGCATCCAGCTCTGGCACCTCTTAAGGGGCCTACCTGTCAACGTCTACACGGAGATGGTGGACGACGCCGGAGCATCCAGTTCCGGCAGATTGTGGCACTACGATGCCCCAAACTCCCCACTCCATTGGGGCCAGTCCAAGACATTTTGCGGTCAAGTAGTAGATGTGGGTAGCCAACTAACCACTGCTACCAAGGGGCCTTCTAACGGGGTTCACATGCAGAAAATCAACAGACGACACTGCAACCATGTCAGTTGTGCAAATTGTTGGTCCTGAGAAGCCAACAAGCTCAACAAAGGTTCTGCAGATCCTTACGATTTGGAACAACAGTTGAAAGTCACAGAGACAATGCAAGAAGCCAAACACAAATTCAAATCCATTAAGGAATTCTTTACAAAGCAGGGTGAACCCCGGATACAAAAACAAACCACCAGCCTCAGCCCCGACTGAACTGCGCTACGATGTGTTTGCCAGCCTCCTTAACCTCAGTCGATGATGATGCCTCACGTTCCGCAATAGGGCCTTCAAAAACTGGCTCCAGTGGCAGATCAAGGTATCGGCTCTGGTAGCAAACCAAGACATGGGATGCCACCGTCTCTGTCGCACACTACCCTCGGCTTCCAGACACTGAGTCAGCTGACGCTCCCGCAGGTCCCCGGCCGTGGCGCTCTGTCGTGTGCTCCCAGGCTTGGACGTCAAGATCGTGCAGAAGGAGTTCCTGACGCTCAGCTAGGTGTTTTGCCCGGTCCTGTGCCAGATTGCTCTCATGGAGCTCAAGGTCTTCGAGGCGGGACTGTAGCCTGCCCTGATCGGCTTTAGCCCGGGCCATCATCGCCTGCGTCGTCGCCTCTTGTTAGTCAACTGTAGCCTCCCTCTTGGCAACGGCAGATGTTGACGACTCAGGGCCTCTCGACCTGCAGCAAGAGCGTGCAGGCGGGAGTCAGCAGCGTCGTTGGCTGCCTTGGCGTCGGCCAGGATCTTTTGGGTCAAGGTGTCTGAGGCCCGCACCAAGCGGTGCCTCACCTCTAGTTCCTTGTTCTCCTTCTGGTACTTCGCCTTCTCCTCGGCGATCGTAGAGCTCAGGAGACCCTCCCAGCCTCGGAGGCGCTCGCCCTCGGCACGCAGCTTCTCCCACTCTGCGACAAGAGCCTCTTGCGCCTGGCGGAGGTTGGATTGCACCTGAAGGATACTGGATTGCGTTAGGTCCATGACGTCGGAAAGCCGCTCTGGCTGCACCGAAGTAAGGGAAGGTTGTCCGGTGATCATCTTGGGGATCCCTTCCTCCTGTAGCGGAGAAGGCGAGGCCACCAACACTGGGGATCTTGCCCCCAGAGCCTGAGCAGGAGTTGCAGTGCCACCTGACACAACAGGGTAACCACCGCTCAAAGGGTCGACCGCCGAATCAGCAGCACTAGGGGCCAGACCCCTAGCCCCCAAAGTTGGCTCCAAACTGGCCTCTGCCACGATGGTCGGAGGTGCCTAAGCCACGACGGCTGGAGGTGCCTCTGGCGCGACAACTGGAGATGCAACTGCAGATGCTTCAATACCCACGCCGGTCACAGACGTCGAAGCAACACTCCCCTCAACAAGCTTGGCAGGCTGCCCCGCCAGCCTAGCCATTGCATCCTCGGCCGCCTTCAAAACACTCTCGGGCACTACCCCCGGCGGTAGGGGCCTCACAACAGCTGACATAACCCTGCAAATCAAGACCAAGCCCTGACCAATCAACATAAGCAGGCGAGATAATAGAGCAAGCGTATCCAAGAATGACTTACCGACGTCCCCAGAAGCTCCAGCGAGCCTCCACCTTCGGTGACCCTGAAGCTTCGGGCCCTAGCGATGGGGTAATAGGCGATGCCATCCCGGCATGGCCTCCGCCAAGGCCACCAGCAGTGTCGCCACACTGTTCCGGTGTACTCCCTCCAACCTCAACAGAGCCACCTCCCGAGCTGCCGACGACATCGGCTCGAGGCCTTTTTGCGTGAGGCTCCGAAGGTGTGATGCTGCTGGAGTCCCCTATGGCACCCTGGACCGTACAAGTGGCGAGGACGCCAAATGACGTACCGACTGCCAACGACGGAGGAGCCGCCGCCTGGTGGACCAAACTCCCCCCCGATTAACTGTCGATGCCAGGCACTGGAGAGGGGTGCGCCGGTGGACGCTGACTTGGAGCAAAGGCCACCTGTGGCGGTGCCCTCGGTGGCGACCGAGGGCGTTTCTCCTTCACAACCTCGACCACCAGGGCATTCCCTTTGCCTACGTCGGGGACTGGTGCCTTCCCCTTACCTATGTAGGGGACCAACACCTTGCCTTTCCCCCCAGCAACGGGCGCCTCCTCCGCTCCAGAGGCCTCGGAGCCTGAAGAAGGTGCATACTCCTCCGAGGAAATTATGATTGTCAGGCCCCGGCTCTCATCGCCGACCTGCCGCGACGCAAGACCAATCGCGTCCAAGTTGGGCATCTCCTTCAAAACCTTAGTCCGAAGGTCTCGATCCGTGCAAAGCGGTGGGCAAGCCTGCGGCAGGTTAAAGACGCCGCCCGACAGCAGGTCGTCGCACGCCTTGGACATTGCTTCGAACACCTCCTGTGAGGTCGTCTCCATGTCACGACCCCTTAGCACCTTGATACCATCTTGGAGCCCGAAGTAGAGCCATGCTGGGCTACAACGATGCTGGAGAGGGGCGAGACAGCAGTGAATGAATTTGGCCATCACCGACAACTCCGACAGGCCGTGATCTACCAGGAATTGGATCCTCTCCATCACCGGCTTGTACGCCATCTCGAGCTCCGGGCGTTCCTCCCAGGCCGCCTTCCTAATCGCCAGCCACCTGGAGGGCAGGACCATGCGATCATGGGCATCGGCATGTACGATCACCCAGTCGCTCCTCCAGCTAGGCCACTTTGCCGGGGAGAGCGGGGTAATGTACTTAAAGGGGTTGTTGGCCCGATGCTGGAAGCCGAAGTCGCTGAGGAAGTTGGCTTTGCTCTTCTTCCTGGTGGCTTTGCTCTTCTTCCTGGTCCGCCTCAGCACGAAGAACTGTCAGAACACCGGCACACGTGGGCACACCCCAACAAACATCTCGCAGAAACGCGAGAACACTGCCGCCACCACCAAAGAGTTCGGCGATAGATGGTGGAGCTGGATCCCAAGGACTTCTAGAAGTGTCACCACGAAGGAGGAGACAACAAGAACGAACCCGGAGTATGCATACTCCTGGAAGAAGACGATTTCCTTCTCCCCCAACTCCAGTGGCAAGGAGCCAGGACGGATCAGATCCCATCATTCCTTGTCCTCCCAGCTGAAAAGCCGCCTCACGGGTGAGACATCCTCCATCCGGGAAGGAGGCAGAGTTGAGTCCATTGGAGCAGGGGTTGAGAACCTCAAGAATGGGCAGACACACAAGGATGGAGTCGAAGGCTCGAATGCTTGGGGCGTGCGGAAGAAAGAAAATTCCATTACCCACAAAGGTACCCCTTTAAAGCACCATAGTGGCATTTGGACCCACCATGCATATTTGAGCAGGCTCCAAATCAACGGCTCGTAACATGACGACCATGACGAGCGGGCCCAGATCCACCATCAGAAAAGCTAGACCAGACAGTTCCTCGCCAGAGAAGGCAATCCAGCGGTTCCCATAAAGACAGAAGTGAAAGCAGCAGAAGTGCAGCAGGCGCCTCGGGAACCGTCGCGATAATGTCGCAGCAAGCAAAGATCCCATCGCCACGACCCCTCAACCAGAGGGGGACGCGTGGTCACAGCAGCAGAAGAGCGCACCGCTTCGACTGATCAAGACAAAATTAAAACACCACGCAGGAAAGCAGGATAAGGCCCCACCCTCTGGCTCATCGCATCACCCCAAGGTGGACCCAGGGGCCACTGTCGGTACCAGGCACACCAGGTACCCTCTCGCACAGGCTAAAGCCGCCTAGGTACCTCGCCTCCTAGCAGGGACAGGATTCAAGGGTGCCACATGTCCATGAGACCCGGACCTGCCAGCCTCAGATGGGAGGTCTGGGGTGCCCACAAGACATCCCGAAGGTAGCACTCAGCTCCACCTTGACGACAAGCTTCCAGGCAGCCACATATCTAGCGGGACGGGACCCGACCTCCTCTGCAGAGGTGAGCTCCCAAGCTACCACGTGGCACACAAATTCAAGACCCGACCTCCCCCACGAAGGCAAGCGCCCAAGCTGGGGGGAGATCTGGCTTCCCCCGCGGAGGTGAGCTCCCGAGCTGCCACGTGGCCCACGAGACGGGCGTGGCCTCCACCATGGCGGAGAGCTCCCCAGTGGTCGCATGGTCAGTCCACTTGCCCTGAGCGGATAGTGAGTAAGTTAAGAGGGTGGTAAGCCTTGTCTCCGTCAAGCCTTGAAGATACGCGGCTTCCCCAGACGCATGGTGCGGCGCACGCCTAATGTCAGGTACCGATGCGACTAATCGCATCACAGTGAAGGCGCTGCAGGCCTATCCAACTCCGCCAAGTTGGTAGCTTACGGCGCTAGAGACAATTGGATGGGACATTCCCTACCAATGTCAGCAACAGCGCGTGGGCTACTAACGACCCAGACGGCAAGACGGCGAGTCCTCAAGTCCGCGGTCAAAGCAAGCTTACAGAAGAAGCCTTAGATCTTTAGGATAAGATTCCCTGGGACCACTTGTCGGGCCCCTAGACCACACTTGTAAGGCGTCCAACCTTGGTTATAAAAGTCCTGGACGACCACTGATACAAGGACCAGACTCAGAATCCCCAATACACACACATACGCATACACACTCACCAAGCAATACAATCCACCATGGAGTAGGGTGTTACGCTCCTTGCAGCCCGAACCACGTAAAAACAACTATCTCATACTCTTCTGCTAGAACACTAGTTTGAGGCCTAAGCCCCGCCGAACAAGAACCTCCGCGGGCTACTCCTTAGCAGTTCCGGGGGAAGTGTCGCATTGACCCTTCGACAGCGTGTGTTGGGATGGTATTGCAATTTTACCAGTACCGAGCACCCCTCCTTGACTGTTGTCTCCAAAATAGATGTCTTCACTTGGATCTTTATTTACTTAATATTCAACAAACCTCCTTCTTTCTTCGGTCATGTGGTTGGTGAATCCACTATCTAGCACCCATTTTGCTCCACTGGAGGAGTAGACCTGCAAAAACAAATTACACCTTGGTTTTAGGTACCCAATCTTGCTTGGGTCCTTTGAGGTTAGTTACAAGTGATTTGGGCACCCAAACATGAGACTTGGTGGTCCCATGGCGTGGCCCAACATGTTTTGCATAAACTCTACCAAAAGAATTTCCATGAGGACATATGATGCGTCAAAGGTTCTAAACAATAGTTGTTGTGCATATGTGTTAAAATTTTTGGACTTATCAACATTATTAGGTTTTCTAGCTTGAGAGGAGTTTCCCTTGACAAAAGCAATGTGTTCCTTGTTATTCTTGTGGCTTCAAGCATTTTGCTTTTCACCATAAGAATACCCAATATTATATTTGACATTAGGAGGTCTTGTGGCCAAGTATGCACGGTGTGCATACTTGACCTTCTCCTTGTCCAATATGCCACTATGGGAAGGATGCTTGCCCTTTGTCATGTTCGACTTATCCTTCAAGTTAGTGTCAATTGTAACACATGAACAAGTAATAGTAGTTTCAGATTTTAAGTGTTGAGAACATGAGCTTGAAGAGTATGAAGGTTCACTTTGCCTGAGTGACTCAACTTGTACCTCAAGGATCTTGTTAACTTTGGTTAAGTTAGCAAGTTCATCCTTGATGATTACATTTGAGTCGCTTAACTTCAAGCAAGCTTCCTTTCTTGAAGCTAACTCAAGTTCTAGTGACTTGATTCGCTCCTTTTCAAGTTCAAGGAGCTTTTTGATCTTAAGATACTCCTCCTTTTGAAGGATGATCATATCTTCTTGGTGATCAACAAGCTTCTCCTTATCAATAAGCTTATCCATTAAGAATTTCATTTTTGCAGCAGTTTTCTTATCTAGGCCAACAAGCATATCTTCATTATCACTATAAGCATCACTATCGCTAGAGTAAGAATGCGAGGAGGAAGATTTAGTTATTACCTTCCTTCACCATGAGACATGTGTCATTGTCCTTCCATGCACCGATAGTTGGGAAGAGGGTCGACTTCTTGGTCGTCTTCTTGATGGCTATGCTAGCCATCTCCTCTTCCTCTTTGGACGAGGACTCATCATTTGAGTTCCACTTCTTTTCTAGGTGTGCCTATCCAACTTGCTTTTTCTTCTTGAAGAACTTCTTGGGTTCAGTCTTTGTTTCCTTGATTTTCTTCTTGTTTTCTTCATACGGGCAATCAACTATAAAGTGGTCATATTCACCAGAGTTATAGCAAGCTCACCTCAACTTCGGTCTTGACTTGTCTTTGTGTTTTCCCTCATTTTATCTACCCCATTGTCTTCTTTTCATCATCAATTTGAATTTCATCATAAAGAGGATCATGTCTTCTTCATCTATGTCGCTGCTCTCATCATCACTGTATTCTTCTTCTTGAGTCTCTTGAGCTTCTTTTGACAAGGGCTTGCAAGTGGACTTCAAGGCAACCCCCTTCTTCTTTGCCGAGGTGAGGTCGGCAATCTCCTTGACATGTTTTGTTTGCTTCTCCATCATCTCAAAATTGATGACCTTTCCAAGCAATTCGTCTGGGTTCATTTTCTTGTACCCGGGGCTTTCTCTAATCATCGAGCACAAGGTTACATTGTGAGGCATGAAAGCTCTAAGAATGAGCTTCACCACCTCGTGATCGTTCCACTTTTTGCTTCCACATGCTTGAACCTTGTTGATGAGAGTCTTCAACCGGTTGTACATGTCTTGCGGTGACTCATCTTCTTCTATGGCGAATCTTCCCAATTTGCCTTCGATCATTTTGATTTTAGCTTCTCGCACATAACGATCGCCTTCATGTGCAGTTTGTAGTGTGTCCCATATCTCTTTTGCAATCTTGAGTCCATCCAGTTTGGTGAACTCATCCCTACTCAATGAGGATGTGATGACCGCTGCAGCTTGAGCATTTCTATGAATTGATTGCTCTTGACTTGGTGTGAACTCTTCATCGTCGTTCGAGATGTCTATTCCTGTACGCACTATATGCCACAAGCTAGGGTTAAGTGAGATTAAATGCATTTTCATATTTTGCCTCCACATTGAATAATCATTGCCATCAAAGTATGGGGCTTTTCCTAGAGAGATTGACAAGTAATGGTTGTTGTTAGAATTCAAGCGATCATAATTAAAAGGATATCGGGAGTAGTCGGTGTGACTACTCCCCTTCTTCTTCTTTTCATCTTCGATCTTCATCTTTTCTTTGGAGAGAGATTTCTTCCTTAGGAGCGCCTTGAGTTCAAGTGTCTCCTCATCATCATCCCCGAAGTCCTAAATGGCGTCGAGGAGCTTCTCCAATTTCTGAGCCTTTTCATCTTCAACTTTCTCTTGGTTGAGGCTCTTGTGCACATCCTTCATGTCCGACATTTTCTCTTCGAGCGATTAGTCACTTTTTGAAGAACCTTGCTCTGATACCAATTGAATGTGGCCTAGAGGGGGGTGAATAGGCCTTTTTGAACTTTTGTCGGTACCTGCAACACTCAGCAACATGATCAAATACCGATAAGTCGGATTAGTCCGGTAGTGTGCGGACTAGCCCGGTGCGTGCGGACTAGATCGATCAAGTTTGATCGATGATCTCAATCCAAGTACTCTACGCAGCAGAAATTAAGATGTAACTAGAGTATGTTGCTTCAAATAAACTGAAGATAGCACAAGGTAACCTTAATTTCAAGTTTTGACGTAATTTGACTAATATCAATTAAACCCTAGATGCAATGAACAATAAGAACAAAGTGAAGACACAAGATTTTTATCTCATGGTTCGGTAACCACGAAGGCAACCTACATCCACGTTGAGGAGCCCACGAAAGGACCAGGTATTCACCAACCCTACCCTCGTCGAATCGCCACGGATGCCGATTCTCTTCCACTAATCACAAAGGGCAAATCACAAATTTCAAGGGGCCTTCTCACAAGTTGAGGGTTCCCCAAGATTTACAACTGAATACACCACCAACACACTCGAATTATATGCAATAAAGAACAAGAGTGTGCGAGAGAATCAAACCCAAGAGCTCAAGACGTGAAGAATTGTGTCTCTCCTTTGATCTAAAGTTAATCCTCAAGGATTTGATCTTTCTTTTGTTTGATTGTGTGGAGAGATGTGTTTTCTAGGCTCTTGGAGGGTGTGATGGCATAGGGGGTCGAGAGTGATAATAGCTGGGCCGTGCAGCTCTATTTACACTAGGGTTTCCAAAGGTTACCATCGGGGTTTACAAAGATCGGACTAGTCCGTGGTGGACTCCGGACTAATCCGGTGTGCGGCGTGTGGGAAACCCTAAGTGTCCCGAATTATCGGACTTGTCCGACCAGGGGCGGACTAGTCCGATTTTGTCTCTGGAGATGTTCGGACTAGTTCGGCACATATCGGACTAGTCCGGCCATGGTGAAACCCTTAGTGAATTAAGGACAAGTCCGCACTTGGAGGACTTGTCTGATTTTAGTCAGTAGGTTTTTGGACTAATCCGTGCAGATATTGGACTTGTCCGATTTAGGTAATAAAGATATCGGACTAGTCCATTGTGATATCAGACTTGTCTTCGTGCAAATTGTAAAGTGCTGAGGACAAGTCCGCGTTGGGGAGGACTAGTCTAATCTTAGTGAGAGAGATATTGGACTAGTCCGTGGCAATATCGTACTAGTCCAGTCTGTGGAAACTGGACTGTGCAGACAAGTCCGCTCTAGGAGGACTTGTCCGATCCTCGACAGAGAGAAATCGGACTAGTCCGGGGTACATCGGACTAGTCCGGACCTGTATAACTTTGTGCAGTGAGAGTGGTTAAAAATTTGCTTGAGCTCTTGGGGTGTGTTTCGCCAACACACTCCATACACAAATAGTAATATAATTATTTCATGAGCTCCTTTCAACTTGATTCCTCACTCTCCCTTCTTTTTGCACTTTCTCCATAATTTCATTAAAACCTGCGTTTATCTGAACAGTTTAGTTAGGATCTCATTTGCTTGTCATAAATCCACCAAAACCCACAAGGGATGCTTAGATGCACTTTCAGTCGGGACCCTCCCGGATGGGTCTGACATGTCTTCTTGTAGATGAAGGTATGGAGGTCCCCGACTGTCGGTACCCTGTGTACCGGGTACCCCATCATACCACAAGAAAAGCTAAGGATTTCCACCCTTTCAAGTTGAAGACCTCTGAAGGCCACACGTGTTGCACAGTACTATACCCACCTCCCTCGTTTGGGTAGCTCCGACACTAACACGTGTATCACAAGGCCGGACCTAACTCCATTCATAGGGAAGCACCGGTCTTGCCACGTGTCCAGTGACCCCAGACCTAACCCCCAGTAGAGGGAAGCTCTGGTGCTGCCATGTGTATAGCGGCTCCGGACCTGCCTCCCCATGATGGGAAGCTCTGGAGCGACCGTGTGTCGAACCTTCGGAGCTAGGACTTCAATGGAGGATAGAAAGATCTCCAACGGCCCGGACCTTTAAGGGACACTTAAAGCGATAGTTACAAGACCTAATTACGTGTCATTAATGTTATATTAATGACACACGATCAGTGGACTCTTAATAGGATAACACCGTCATTAAGGCGCGTTATCACCTTTAATTATGCTTAATACCTATAGATCATGTATTAGTCTGTTAATTTCGCCAGGGCCACATGTCGGGCCAGGCAAGTGTTTAACGGCCAGTCCTTAGACTATAAAAGGGTTGCACTGCACGATACATGGAGAGGCAAGCTCACACACTCACAAGCACCATACAGATTCATACATACAACACACAACCCGTGGAGTAGGATGTTACGCTCAGACGGCTCAAACCACGTAAATCTCTCGTGTCATCATCTTTTCCAAATCTCACGCACCCCAACCAATAAAGAACCTTCGCGGGCTACGATCTAAGTAGTACGGGGGAAGTGTCGATCGCACACTTCGACATTTGGCGCGCCAAGTAGGGGGCTACTTGAGATTACAAGATGGTGAACTCCACCACAGGATCATCCAACGGCAATGGTGCGCAACCTGCTGGGGGAATCTCTCCAATATGCAACAGCCAACAGGTGTTGTTGTCCCCACGAGCGTCGTACCACCTCCAGCTGCTCAAGCTAACAATGATGGGCAGCAAGATGGAGTCCTAGTGTCGGTCACTACAACGACACACAACAACCCTGAGAACGCGCCAATTGCTGCGCGTACTCTTATGGAGTGCCCACCTGTGCCCGGAGCACCTCAGGGTGTTATGGAGCAGTGGCGCGCTGATGTGCATCATCTAGTTGCAGCCGTAGCTGATGCCATCAGCAACCAAGGTCCTCATCCTTCTGGAATGGCACCTTCTCAGCGTAGGACCTTGTCTTGAAGACTTGGTCCTCACGCATCACAGCACCGGAGGTGTGTTGTGTCTCAGCAGGTGACTTTGTTGCCCTCCGGGGTGCATCGTACCCACACCGTGTCGAGACTCTTGATGCATGATTTGCGGTTAGAGCTCGACCGCCGTTACAGACAGCTGGACGACCGCATCCACATCGAGCGTGCTCATGAAAGGCGGGAGGCTAGGGAAAACCCTCCTCCTTCGGTAGTGGGGGCGGCTGTTCAGCCCTGGCCATGCACTTGCACATGGTCCGCTGGCCCCAAAAGTTTCGGCCTCATCTGCCGGAGAAATTCATTGGGACTGTTAACCCCGCTGAATTCCTCCAGATATACTCCACCGCCATTCTAGCGGCAGGTGGCAATGAGGACGTGATGGCCAACTACTTCCCGGTGGCTCCGACTGGGACCTCTAGGTCCTGGTTCATGAGTCTGCCGCCCGACTCTATCAATAGTTGGGCGGAGCTATGCCAGCAGTTCACCGCCAACTTCGGGAGCTCCTGCACCCGACCAGGCACCGAACTAGACCTTTTTGCAGTGAAGTAAACATCAGGAGAATCGTTGTGGTCCTTCATCCAATGGTTTTCTCAGGTACGCAACACCATTCCCTCCATCTCCAACGCATAAGTCATTGTGGCATTCAGACAGGGTGTCAGAGATAAGAAGATGCTGGAGAAGTTGGCGACGAAGGAAGTCACCAGCGTCACGGAGTTATTCAGCCTGGCCGACAAGTGCGCCCGGGCCACAGAAGGCCGGGAAATGCACTCAAAGCCAACTCCGTAGGCTAATAAAAAGCCCTCCAATGCTGAAGCCACTACCTCTGGCGGTGGCAAAAATAAGAAAAAGACCAACGGCAAGAAAAAGCCATCGGCCGGCACACCTAATGTTGCGGTGGCTATAGCTCTGGGTGGCCGGAGGCCATGCCCCGAAAAGTGACATCGACCTTTGTCAGAAGACAGCGGTGGTTCAAAGGTGTGGTGTCCGATCCACAAAATGGACAAACACAGCCTAGAAGACTACCGGGAAGTCTAAAACCTTGTCGAGCGCTACAACAAGCACTGAGAAGAAGCTCCTTTCAGTCAACGGAAAGGAAAACAAAAAGTCAACGAAGCTCCAGCTGAAATGGAGCTAGGTTTTCAGGACCCCAAGAAGGTTCTGAAGGCTGTGTACAACACAGTCGATGACGATTTTGACGTCTCTGACAACGAGCGTCAGAAGACCCTCAACACCATCTATGGAGGGTCCTGGGACATCACCTCGCGCCACGTTCTCAAGACCATGCGGCGGGAAATGGCTTCAGTAGCCCCTACCGCCAAGGCAGGACCACATCAGAAGTGGATGGATACTCCCACGCTTTTGATGCAACACACTGCCCCAAGAACATGGTGGGAGCGGGCCAACTGCCACTGATGGTATCTCCCACCATCAATAATGTTCACCTCTACCGTGTCTTGGTAGATGGAGGTGCTGCACTCAATCTCTTGAGCTCTGAAGCATTCATGAAGATTCAGCTCAAACTTTTAAACCTTCGCCCCTCAAGACCTTTTTCTGGGGTAGGTTCGGAGGCCATCAACCCTCTCGGATCCATTACACTCCCAGTAACCTTTGGGACTCGGGAGAAGTATAGGACCGAGAAGTTGGTCATCGACGTTGCTCACATCAGTCTGCCCTTCAACGCCATCCTGGGCAGACCTGCCCTGTACAGGTTTATGGCCGTAGCTCATTACGGCTACCTTGTGTTGAAGATTCTGACACCTTCGGGTGTTCTCCGTATTTGTGGAGATTGTACTGCAGGAGTCATCGCGCTGGAGGAACTCCATGCACTTGCCATAGCGCAGGAAGGAACCTCCGATAAAGAGCTAGCTGCTCAACCTCCGAGCACTCATCATCGAGGCTCGACCTCTGCACCACGTGTGCAACCAAGCAGCGACACCGGCATTCCCATCAATGTCATCCAAATCGGGTCTGATGCTTCCCACATCACCCGTATATCGAGAGGTCTGGACAACAAATAGGAACTCGCGCTCATCACTTTCCTCTGGGCGAATGTTGACGTGTTTGCTTGGCAACCGTCACAAATGTCTGATATCCCTAGGGAGGTGATTGAGCACAATCTGAAGATTTATCCAGACGCACGGCCAGTACACCAGAAGCCCCATAAGCAATTAGTCGAGCGGCAAAACTTCATCCGACAGGAGATCAAGAAGCTTCTCGAAGCTAGTTTCATCCAGGAGGTTCATCACCCAAGATGGCTGGCAAACCAAGTTGTTGTACCCAAGGCCGGTGGGAAGCTTCAGATGTGTACTAACTACACAACATTGAATAAGGCATGCCCAAAAGATCAATTTCCGCTACCTAGAATAGATCAGATAGTGGACTCCACCTCCGGGTGTGAGCTATTGTGTTTCCTAGATGCCTACTCCGGATATCATCAAATCCAGATATCTAGGGAAGATGAAGAGCATACTGCCTTCATAACAGTATATGGATTGTATTGTTATACTGCCATGCCATTTGGTCTCAAAAATGTTGCTTCAACTTTTGTGCGAGCTATGCACAAAACCTTTGGAGAGCTAATCAGGGACTTGGTGGAGGTGTATGTCGACGATATCATCGTGAAGGTCAAGAACAAGGAGTCACTCCTTGACAACTTGCAAGCCGTCTTCGACAAGCTACGCATCACGCGCACCAAGATGAACCCGGACAAGTGTGTATTCGGGGTTAGCTCCGGTAAGCTCCTTGGTTTCTTGGTGACTCACCGAGGAATTGAGGCAAACCCGGCGGCATTGAAGATATGCGTCCCCCAGCCCGCATCAAGGAAGTCCAGAAGCTAACTGGATGTCTAGATGCCCTCAGCCGGTTCATCTCAAGACTAGCGGAGCGGACACTTCCCTTCTTCAAGCTATTGAAGAAGATCGGGCCTTTTCCATTGGTCCAAAGAAGCACAAAAGGCGTTCCAAGAGCTCAAGTAGCTCCTCACCACACTACCAATCTTGGTAGCTTCGAACCCTGGTGAGCCTCTACTGCTTTACATTTTTGCAACTACGGAGGTTGTCTACATGGTCCTGGTTGCAGAAAGATCGGAGACACATCCAGTTCAGGAGCCAGACCCCTCCGGGAGGGTTTGGAGCTACCTAAAGGCGAGTCTGGGTCCCAGCCCCCAGGCACGGATCTTCAAGGCGAAATGCTGGAGAATCAACCTCTCTCATCTGAGGGAGTTCACACGGCTGATCAGGAAGATCCGGACCCCTCCGGGAGGGTTTGAATTGAACAAGAAGAAGTTTCAGACCCCTCCGAGAGGGTTTGGGAAAATCAACAAGAAGGTCTAGACCCCTCTGGGAGGGTTCAGATCAATGGAGAAGAAACTTTGGGCCCCTCCGAGAGAGTCCGAACAAACCATCGACCAGTGCAATTCATAAGTGAAGTACTCCACGATGCCAAGACTCGATACATTGAGGTGCATAAGCTGCTTTACGCAGTTCTCATTGCCTCAAGGAAACTTCATCATTACTTCCAAGCCCACAAGATATCAGTGGTAACTTCCTATCCACTGTGTGATATATTGCATAATCCTAATTCTACTGGGAACATCACCAAGTGGGCAGCAGAGCTAGCAGAATTCGATCTCGAATTCCTGCCTCGACAAGCAATCAAGATTCAAGCCTTCTCCAATTTTGTTGCGGAGTGGACTCCTTCTCCATCGAATCCTGGGGGCCCTAGTGAGAAGAAGTCGGAACCCAAGGTCCCGGTCTTCACTGAGCCTCATAGGACCCTCTACTTCGACGGCTCCGTGCAGAAGTAGGGGGTCGGAGATGGAATACTTCTCCTCGCTCCGACCTTGGAGAAGGTCAAATGTATGGTGCACCTTGATTTCAAGGCGACCAATAACATGGCAGAATATGAAGCTCTCATCTATAGGCTCAAGGTGGTGCTATCTTATGGCATCAAGCAGATGCTAGTGAAGGGTGACTCGCAGCTCATCATCAAGCAAGTCAAAGGCAAATGTAGCTACAACAACCCTCAACTCGCTGCTTATCTCCTTGAAGTCCAGAATCTTTAGAAGGACTTTCACGTCCTGGACGTCTGTCATGTCCAGCGTCTCAACAACGCAGAAGCTGACAAACTCTCGACGAAGGCTTCAATCGGAGCTCCGGCTCCCGATAGAGTCTTTGTCTGGAGATTGTCAAGACCAACCACTCAGCCCGCCGAACTGAGTGAAGGGGGCATGATCAGCGCCTCGAAGCTAGCGATCCTGGTAGCCCTATTACCATCGCGTCCACCAAGGGTCGTATGTGCTGCAGGAAGCTCCGAGCAACACAGCACGCAAGACTCAGAAGCTCAAGTCAGCTCTGATGCATGGATCTCGGAGATTTGGAGCTACTTGAAAGACAACCACCTTCCTAAAGACGGTGTATCCACTGACTGGATCGTCAGATTGGCTAAAAGATACACGCTGGTAGAAGGGAATCTCTACTGACATGGTGCCAACAGCGTCCTAATGCGGTGCATTGCAAGGGAAGAAGGTTGCGAGCTCCTCGCGGAGATCCATGGAGGCGAGTGTGGGAACCATGCGTCTTCCCGCACGATGGTCAACAAAGCCTTTCGGCATGGCTTCTACTGGCCTACAACACTCCAAGATGCAGTAGAGTTGGTGAAAAGGTGTGAAGCATGCCAGTTCCACGCAAAACAAATTCATACATCGGCTCAGTCACTGCAAATGATTCCTCCTACATGGACAATCGCTATGTGGGGCATGGACATTTTGGGACCTTTCCCAAAAGTCATCGGAGGTTATAGGTTCCTGTACGTTGCCATCGACAAGTTCACCAAGTGGCCAGAAGCAACTCCAGTTGTGACTATCAATAAGCAATCAGCAATCAAGTTCTTGAAGTCCATAGTCTACAGGTTTGGAGTTCCGAACAGAGTCATCACTGCCAACGGAACCCAGTTTACAAGTGCAGCATTTCAAGAGTATTGCGAAGACCTCAGCATTCAAGTCATCTACGCATCAGTAGCTCACCCAGCAAGTAATGGCCAAGCCGAGAGAGCAAATGCAGAAATATTAAAAGGACTCAAGGCGCGCACCTATGAGCGCTTGAAGAAACACGGAGTCAACTGTATCGAGGAGCTTCCATCCGCACTGTGGGCAAGCAGGACAGCACCTAACCGGTATACTGGAGAGACACCCTTCTTCTTGGTGTACGGAGCTGAAGCAGTACTTCCTCTGGAGATCACCATGGGGTCACTCTGGGTCCCGACCTTCGACGAAGCCACGCAGGACCAGCTCTGACGTGAAGACCTTGACCTTGTCGACGAGGGAAGGTGCCAAGCAGTCGTTCGGAATGCACGTTATCGCCAGGCGCTCCGGCGCTATCATCAAAGGCATGTGCACAACCGACAGCTCGAGGAAGGCGATCTGGTGTTGCGGAAAATACTGACTCGAGAAGGGATGAACAAACTTTCCCACAGCTGGGAAGGTCCTTTATGAGTGATCAAAGTATCCCTTCCCGGATGCGTTTGCTTGGCAACTGAGGATGGTACCCCGCTTCCTAATCCTTGGAACATCGAGTACCTCCGTAAGTTTTATGCTTAGTATCACGAAGGTGAGTCTGTAATTACATGCAATGTAAATTATAGAGTCTATACACAGAGTCAAGTAGGTCCTCCGGGAGAACATCCAGATCCCTCCGGGAGGGTCCGGGAAGTTCAGGCAACACTTGACACAGTCATAGCACTAAAAGTGTAGCTAATTGCCTTGGGTTAGTACAAGATGTATAGCACACTTAGCCTAGTTCCGTACCCTAAGTGTGTCATTGTCTCCCCTGTAATCCGGGCCTATAATGAAAAGCATTGTTGTGTAAAAGCAGACTCCACATGCATTAATTTTGTGCAAGATCATTCTCTTTTATTTAACCTTCTCCTTTTTGTCTATAACGAAGTTGTGCAATTCTTTTTGACCTTTAGTTCAAGTTACTCATATGTTGTACAAGTTACATTGTGTTTTTTTCAGATCTTATCATTGCTAGATGGTCTACTCGCCTGAATGCCAAGCCAACATAGGTCCGGAGTGTGCTATTAACTTAGCCTGGTCCTGCACCCTAAGTACGGCACTCTACCTACATTCTGACAGGCCTCAGTAGGACGGGTTCTAAAAGCACTTGGATCTGGAAAGATTACATCAATGTGCTTGTTATCATATCGAGTTTCTTCGGAGCTAAAATTCAAATAAGAATAGTAAGTCACAAAAGACTTATAGACGAGAAGATGAATTTTACTATTTTTCTTGTCTTTAATGCACAGGAAAAATTAAAACACATAACGATGGTGGATGATGCCGGAGCTACCAAGATCTGACATCCCCCAAGAGGGCCAGCCGTCGACGTTTTAAAAGTTGAAAGTGGGCGCCGTCGGAGCTAATAAGTTTCGACAACTCCCATGGGGGCCCGCCATCGACGTGGAGCATAATGGTGGAACCACCCGAGGGGATTCGCCGTCGACGTGGAGCATAATGGTGGAACCACCCGAGGGGATTCGCCGTTGACGTATTCTACGATTGATGGTGGATATCGTCGAAGCTGGGAAGCTCCGACAACCCCAGAGGGTCTGCTATCGACGTTTTACACGTTGACAGTGGGTGTCGTCGGACATACGAAGCTGCGACAACCCCAAGGGGCCCGCTGTCGATGTTTTACGCGTTGACAGCGGGTATCGTCACACCTACCAAGATCCGACAACCCTAGAGGACCCGCCGTCAACTTTTCACGCGTTGACAGTGGGTGTCGTCGGACCTACCAAGCTCCGACAACCCCAGGGGGTCGCCGTCGACTTTTCACGCGTTGACAGTGGGTGTCGTCGGACCTACCAAGATTTGACAACCCCAGAGGGCCCACCGTCGACGCAACAAAAGCTCTGTGGAGAAGATGGAAATAAACTTCAGACCTAAAAGCTACAAGTTTGAGGCGTTCAAGTCATCAGCACATCGTCAAATCCTTTTGGTATATGTTCGCAATAAAATTGTGTACATCTACCAGGGGAAAACAAGATAAAGGACAATGTATTCAAGACAAAGACAAAATGGAATTCATTTTAGAAAGATTGAATTTCATTAATTCGAGGATTGGAGTCTACAAAATTGGAGAGTTACAAGTGCGAGCAAAAGAGAAAAGTTCTAGGTTCTGCGGAAGTATGAGGCAACTTTTTGGGCAACCGCTTGAACGCTAGCCTTGGCGGCGTATTCTTCTTCATCAACGGTCCCTTCGAGCACCGGATCCAGAGAGAATTGGGGGTCTTGGCTCTTGTTACACGTCAGCACATATTCTACGACGTTCTTGGCCAGAGATCTCCCTTCCGTCTCCAGCTGGTCCATGATGACATCACCCATCGCGTCGAGTTTGCTGCCAGCAGAGCTGATTGCCACCAACACTTGGTCCAGCTCTGCCTCTGGATTGTCCGGACGTACTGGACTGAAGCCAAGCGGCATCAAAGTATCGTTGGCTCACCCCAAGAAGTCCCATATCTACTGGGACTCAGTCTCCCTCAAATTTTGCACCTCCTCCAGTGACCTCCTGGCGGCCGAAATCTCCAAGCCTTGCCGGGCAAGGCGCTCAACCTCTTTAGTGTGCTGTTGAATGCTTTCAGCAACTTGCTTTTCGCGTTTAATGAGCTCCGCCTCCCGGAGGTGGATGCAGCTCCATTGGTTGGCCAGGTCTTTCTCCCTGCCCCGCACTTTCTCCTCTCTGGTGGAGACTTCAACCTCTCTCTTGTTGAGGTCTTGTCCCCTCTGCCAGAGCTTATCTTCCCCTTCCTTGCACCGCAGATCAAGCTTTTTTGTGCGGTCAGCAAAGTTTTGCTCTCCCAAAGAAAGTTTATGGGCAAGATCCTCCTCTCTCTTCAAAGTATCCTCCTGTTGTTCCAGGCGTTTCTCTTCCCTCGCATCGAGGTCCGCTCGGCACTTCAGGAGAATCTCGTTTAATGTATTGAGGTTGTCTTGACGTTCGTCAGTAGCATCGATGCCTTTCTTGGCATGCACGAGAATCTCCTGAGAATTAGCATCGAGGTCCCTGATGGAGGCCTCCCTTTCATCCAGCAACTTGCCCCAATATTGCATCCGTGCCTTCTCCTTCTCGACCCACTCCTTTTGATCCTCAAGCCTTGTCTGTGCAAGCTTGGTCTTGAAGTGAAGCCTGTTGCGCCAACGCCTCAAGGTGTGGCGTTCTTCAATGAGGACCTTGCTATCGTGGTTGAAGGCGAGCTGGACCTGACGGAGGTTCGAGCAGGCGTTGTCAATAGACAACGCCAAGGGAATAGCTTCGGACCTGCCGGGGTCATCTCCGCCGGCTCTAGGGGGTCTTCAAGAACAAAAATCAGGTCCCACGCCACAAGTGTGGTCCCCTGTGGTCCTGCGGCACTAGGGCTGCCCTCAAGAAGTATCTCATCCTCAACTGTCACCAAGGAAGGCCCCGCCGAAGGAACTTCAACCTCCGGAGCTGATGACGAAGGTTCCCCCGTCGAAATTTCCATCGTTGGCTCAGCGTGTGGAGGGCATGCCGCAAACTCTTTTGGGTGCTCTGGCTCGGACGTGGGCACCCACAGAGCTATCACCTTTGAGGTGGACGCTGGAGTTTCGTCCGGAGCCCCCACCACCTCCGGCTCAGGCACCGGTACATCAACCAGCTCCAGCATGGAGGCCGGAGCTTCGACTATCTTCGGCACAAAGGTCGGTACTGCGGGCACCTCCGGCTTGATTGCTGGCTCTTCAACAACTTCTGGCACAATCGTTGGAGCTTCAGTTGCCTCCGACTCAACTGTTGGAGCTTCCTCCATCTCCGTGTTTTGCACCGGAGCTTCAGCCACCGACGCTACCGTTGCCGGCGCGTCTTCACAGATGTCTTTCCCGTGGTCCGGTGCTACCATGGGAGCCTCGGGTATCGCTTCGGGATCCAAATCCATGACAGCCGGTGTCGGAGCTGACGCAACCGCAGCCACAACTTGGGGAGGCATAGGGGTCGAAGCGGGAACTTCCGCCTACACAGCCTCAATCGGTGGGGCGAGTGTCGGAGCTTTCGTGCCCTTCCTCGTTGCTCTGCAAACAAAGAATTGGAAGATTCAATATATGACAAAAAAAACAGCAACTCAAGGTGCGAACGCAATGTTTACCTTGGAAGGTTACCGTTCCAACTGGCGTGGAACTTCTTCGCTGGGCGATCGGAGCCAGAGCCCATTGTGGTCAGTGTGGCCAGAGCTCTGGTTTTCTGCTCTGAACTTGTCGCCGTCTTCGGTGTCGACTCAACTGGGAACTCCTTCAGCTGGGAACGACCTTCGGACCTGAAGCCCATGCCCAGCACTGGGACCGGAGTTGATCTGCCGGAGCTGGCGCCCCTTGAGGATGCCTACACCAGAGGAGGCGTGGCCGCCAAAGATCTACCTCGCCGAGGAGAAGGAGTAGTTGTAGTTGAAGCTGACCAGACGTGGTTCCCGTCAGCGTGTCTCAGCTTTCTCTTCCGGCTAAAGGATTCAGCTGGCTCCTTGCCTTTTCCCTTGCCCTTGTCGACGTCATCGACTTTCTGGCTTGGGGCAGCGGGGGACACCCTCTCAGAAGCCCCGGAGATGGCTACCCCGAAGGTTGATCGCCTCTCCACCACACCGAGGTCGTCCAACACTGGCATTCTTCTCCGAAGCTCCCTACTGATCTATGGAATCATGTTCAGAGGTAAGAGAGCAGCTGGCAGAACCAAGGCGTCGGGGGGGATAACTCCATTCTGGAACTTCTTCAGATGGAGCTTCAAGGCTTCATCATCCAAATTGGAATTCAAACCGGTTTCAATCCGATTGTGATCCATCACACTATTTAAAGCACATGCGGGCTACTCCCTTGTCTTCAGCGGAGCCCACCTATTCACCAAGAAATTGTCGAAGACCATTTGAGGGGTCACTCCACCCTCGATGCATTCTTGGATCCTTACTAGGATGGGCTTGTACGCATCCGATAGCTCCAGAATTGAGTTCCACGCGTCAGTGTCGACATTGGGAAGACCCTGGGGCAACTCCAACCTCTCGTTATCCTCCACGTCGATGATCACCCAATCCTTCTTCCAATTGTCCCACTTGACGGAGTGGAAGGACCTCAACTACTTGAAGGGGCAGTTTTTCCGCTTCACGAAGTAGTAGAATCCGATCAGCTCTGCCCCCTTCCCGGTGGTGTGGACCGTGAAGAAGGTCCAGAACAGCTCAACGCAAAGAGGCACGCCCACCAACATCTCGTAGAAATGGATGAAAGTCGCCACTAGCAAGAGAGAGTGGGGGCCGAGGTGATGCAGCTGGAGACCATAGAAGTGCAGCAGCATTGAGAAGAAGGTTGAAAAAGGTTGGATTAGACCCACCATGGCGTACGCAGAGAAGTACACCAGGTCCTCGGTGCGCTCCTTCTTGAAGGGGAGCTTGCCGAAGCGGATGTCGTAGTTGAAGGAATCACTTGACCACCCCATGTAGGTTCGGACCTTCGACAGACCTTCCTTGGTCTTGATCCTGCTGCGGGGAAGACCCAATTCCATCGCGGCAAAGTGGAGCAAAAGAAGAGAAAGCTATGTGAGGGTTGGGAGACTCTGAGCTCTAGTTTGATTGAAAGCGTAAAGATTCCTCAAACGTGCGGGCTTTCCTTCTTAAGTAAGCCTCTGCAACGCTTGGATGGAAACCACAATGGGATCGAGGTTACACTTTCAAAAATCTACTTTGCCAATGATGAATGGGCCCGGGTCCACTTTGGCGGAAAGGCTGAAGCTATCGCCCCAGGTGAACCGTTGTCATGATAGGAGGTTGGAAGCTTGAGGGCGGCGGCCTGACAAGGCTCGCGGAACCGATAGGTTTTTGCATTGGGAACCGGTGACCCTCAACTGTGTGAGATCCGCACGCAAAGATCTCACCGGCCACATTCAAAAGAAGCCATGTGGCGATGGTTTAATCACGGAGCATCGCCCCAACAGCACATCAGATGACCTTTGAAGCCGCAGTGCGGGAATCAAAGATGGCTCCACCTCTGATAGAATAACTTAACCCAAAGGATTTCTCCCAGAGGTGGGCTCGAGGGCCACTGTCGGTACCCTACGTACCGGGTACCCCATCGTTCGCAAGAAAATCTAAGGAGTTCCACCCTTTCAAGTTGAAGACCTGTGAAGGCCACACGTGTTGCATAGTACTATACCCACCTCCCTCGTTTGGGTAGGTCCGGCACTGACACGTGTATCACAAGGCTAGACCTAACTCTATTCATAGGGAAGCACCGTTCTTGCCACGTGTCCACTGACCCTGGACCTAACCCCCAGTAGAAGGAAGCTCCGGTGCTGCCACGTGTATAGTGGCTCCGGACCTGCCTCCCCACGATGGGAAGCTCCAGAGCCGCCGCGTGTCGAACCTTCAAAGCTAGGACTTCAATGGAAGACAGAAAGATCTCCAACGGCTTGGACCTTTAAGGGACATTTAAAGTGATAGTTACAAGATCTGATTACGTGTCATTAATGCTATATTAATGACACACGATCAATGAACTGTTAATAGGATAATGCCGTCATTAAGGCGCGTTATCACCTTTAATTATGCTTAATACATGTAGATCGTGTATTAGGCAATTAATTACGCCAGGGCCACATGTCAGGCCAGGCAAGTGTTGTAAAGGCCAGTCCTTAGACTATAAAAGGGTTGCGTCGCACGATACATGGCGAGGCAAGCTCAGACACTCACAAGCACCATACAGATTATCGAGCAAAGAGTCTTTGGTATTAACTTTAGTGATGACATCATCGACATATACTTCCACTAGGTCTCGGATAAGCTCCCAAAATGTTTTATGCATTGCTCGCATACAAGTTGAAAGAGCATTCTTGAGACCATAAGGCATAGCAGTATAGCAATATAGTCTGTCTACTATAATGAAGGTTGTATGTTCCTCATATTCCTTGGCCATTAGTATTTGATGAAAACTAGAATACACATCTAGGAAGCTTAACAATTCACACTCAAAAGTAGAATCCACTATTTGATCTATTCTTGGAAGAGGAAAAGGGTCTTTTGGACATGCCTTATTAAGAGTGGTGTAGTCGATGCACATCCGAAGCTTCCCGCCGGCCTTGGGTACACAACTGGTTTTGCCAGCCACCGTGGATGATGTACCTCCCGGATGAATCCAGCATCGAGCAACTTCTTGATTTTTTCTCGAATGAAGTTCTGTTGCTCGATGGATTGCTTCCGGGGCTTCTATTGTATTGGCTTTGTGTCGGGGTAGATCTTCAGATGGTGCTCAATCACCTCCCTGGGAATCTCAGTCATTTGTGACTGTTGCCATGCAAACACGTTGACATTTGCCCGGAGTAAAGTAATGAGCGTGAGTTCCTATTTGTCACCCGGACCTCCCGCAATGCGAGTGGTCTGGGCGGCGGCGAAACCGATTTGGGCGACTTTGATGGGAACATCGTTGTCGCTGTTTGGCTGCATACGGGATGCAGAGGTTGAGCCACGGTGGCACGAGCTCTGGGGTTGTTGAGCAAGTTGATCCTTGCTGGAAACAGCTTCTTGCGCAGCAGCTAGCGCATGAAGCTTTTCCGACGCTGTGACTCTGGCAGTACGGTCCCCTCGGATCTGGAGGACGCCCGTCGGAGTTGGCATCTTCAACACCAAGTATCCATAGTGGGCTACCGCCATGAACTGGTACTGGGACGGTCGGCCAAGGATGGCATTGAAGGGAAGACTGATCTCCACCACATCAAAGATTAGTTTCTCCGATCGGTAGTTCTCATGAGTCCTGAATGTTACTGGGAGAGAGAAACAGCCGAGCGGAGTGATGATGCAGGATCGAAAAGCATGTGAAAAGCTACCAGAGGGGGGTGAATGGTATATTAAAACTTTTTCAATGAAAGCAGCAAAAACCCCTCGGCAAAAAAACAATCTGATAAAGAAGCAATGTGTGCGACTAATCTAAATGTGTTCAACTATGACAAAAGGGGTATAGATTGTGAAGAATCAAGTCACGAAGATGTGAAAACAAGAATAACGAAGAACCACCGAGAAAGACTCAAGTTATGATCGAAAGATCAAACAAGGGTCAATATGTTCTACCCGAGTAAAAAAAACTAGATCTACAACACTGCAAAGAAACTTGTGTAGATCAGAAACCACAAATCTAATGATCGTAAAATTTTCACAAATGAAATATAACAAGTTGTGAAGACAACAAAAAAAAGAATCAAGTCAATTGGATCTGTAAAACTCGAGTTATGATGAAAACACTGAAGCAATGTAGTGTTGTGCAGAAACTCAACGAGAAAAACTTGTCTGAAACAAGTCGGACGAACAAGGAACAAAAAGTCCTCTAAACTACGAATTTTATTGATCAGAACACAAAAGGAATAGCCCAAAGTCGTCTCACCACAAGCTCTAGTCTCCCTTTCTTTTATAACCAGCCCTAAGGCCAACCCAATCCAAACTAGAACTCTAGTCCTACTCAGTTTCAATTGAAACTTCCCATAACTACTCAAGACTCTTCCATACGCTGATAGAAGCAATCATAAGGATTCCAAACATCTTAGGAATGTCCTGAACATTCCTAAAACAACTAAACTTCATGACACACACGAAATCTAACCAAAACAAACTCAAAACTTTCTATAAACGAACAATAACCACCTCAGCCGCAGCTTGAGGCATAATCCAATCGGTTGGACCTTTCCGACCAATTCTTTATGTCACTTCTCTTAATCACACCTTGGAACCATGTTGCCACGTCCATGCACTCCTTGCACACATGCAAACACCTTCCAACAACGTCCACGATGTGACACCCGGTTCTGAAAAATGAACCAAGTGCAGTATATGTGTGCACAGGACGTCTAACACACATACACAAGTGCATCACAAACGATAAATGGATAATTACCACAGAACAAGATTTGTTAACCACTTTCATTTTAGAATTCAGAATATCCTTGTATACAAGCACTAATGATTATTAATAACATGTTCCAACTAATGTAGCGGAAATAAACTAATTAAGCAAACTAAACAGCTAGGCAGCATAAGCAATAGGGTATAGCGCAGCTCCATGCAACACCACAGGCAAAGCTGACGGCAGACACGGCCTAGAACTCCGCATTATTACCGTTAAACTCCCAATCCTAATCTGCAACTGTTGGTGGGGGGGTATTGCAAGAGTGAGTACATGTCGTACTCAGCAAGTGTGAAAAGTATGAGATGTAGCTGATTCAAATGACGAATGTAATAATGGCTAAGTGCTGAAAAGTACATTAAAACATTTGGAAAGCAATATATTATACATATGTGAAGTATTCCCATAATAAACCATAATTAATAACATAGCACCAATCCATATTCCATATCCATCACCATCATACCATTAACTATATTCAATGCCATAGTTTAATCCATAACTAGCCATAACCAGTACCAAACCATAACCATCTCAAAAACCAAACCAATACCAGGTTCCCTCTAATCATGGAAGTTGTCCAGGTGCTCATAACCGGGAGCATGGCTATCATGATAGTTTTAATACTCTGTAGAGTTTGTACCACTTTACCCACGTGTTTGTGATTTCATCACCTTTCAGTGACTAAGAACCTCCCTTATGCCTGTGACCCGTCGATCACATTACACACTTCCATTGGTGTGTGGCCAAGAGATCACAAAATAGCCTTTACAAAGGAATTACTATCCTACTTAGACCCCACTGAGGTTTCACCGGTGGCGATGTCTCCAACTGAGCACATCTTCAACCAAGGGCCCCCTCTTGAGCCATTCGAATCCCAGGGTAGTCCCACCAATCATCAACAAACCCAATCCGATTACCCCTTCCCCGAGCATCCTTAATGGTCCAAATAGCACTGGCAAATCCCTAATTAATTAGTTATGCCACACCCATACTTGGCCTCATGGTGGCACTGTAGTCCTGGCTTATTCTCGCATGAACCGGTCCTTAGATCTAAAGCAAGTGAACCACCATATCATCCAACCCATCCACATATCGGCTTGCGTAGATCACCCATTACCATATCATATTAACCAGTTCACGTTAATCCTAATCTCATAATTACATAATTAAGGTAAGTGGTATATTTGTTTTCCCATCCCAATTGATTAAGCAAAGCAAAAAGCCATTCCCGACTCTCTACCATATATTCCGGGTGACAAGGGTGGTTAAACAAATCTAGTAAACTTCCTACCATAGGATTTCCATCAAATTGACACAAGCATGCAGTTTTGCAAACAAAACATTTATTTTAAAATAGAATCAATATGCTTCAAGGACACTTGCCTTGCTCCGACGGATAGGGTTGCTCAAGCGCTTCGAAGTCTTGGTTCTGGAAATCCTCGTACACGACCTCTTGAGCACTCCCCTCTACTCGTGATCACACATACAAGAAAATACATACAAATCAACATAATGCACACATACTAATCAACATGTGATGACATGCATGCATGCAAAGTTCAATTATCATTTAACTATGGTTGTTTATTGATTAGATGCAACTAGTTCATACTTGTTTATGCCAGTTTACGGTGGTTTTATTGAGAACTAATGCTGCTGAAAATAAAAAGATGGTGCGACTACAATCAAATTATGTCTATTAGATCTAATATGTCGCTAAAATTCACATCGGAAAAACGAATCCTACCATAGATGGGACGGCTTCGAAGATCGCGGGACGAAGACGACGCGTAGACGAAGTAGATGGCGCAGCGGTCCCCGGCGGCACGACGACGGCGACGTGACGATCTCCGGTGGACGACGGCACTCTCCTCTTTTCCTTCCTCTTCTTCCCTTTTTTTTCTTGGCGGCGCCTCTGTCCTTCTCTATTTTTTTTTCCTCTGTTGGCTTAGGGTTTCTGGACTGCAGCGCTTTCTGGTGTCGAGAAAACACGGAGCCTCTAAGGCCGTATTTATAGGCGGTGGTAAGATGTGTTGGACCGGTCTGGGACAGAGTCCCGATCGGCCACGGGCGCGGGGCCAGCGCGGTGCAGCACGGCCGCTGGGGCCGCGGGGGCGCGCGGGGTGGGCCGGCTCGGTGCACCCGGGCACTGTTTGCCCGGAATCTTCCGGGGGTGAAGCAAAGCTTCCCACGGAAACTTCCAGAAGTTTCCGGAATCTTTTTTTCTTTCTTTCTTTAGGTTTCATATATATATATATATATATATATATATATATATATATATATATATATATTTGTTCCCTAATACATGTTTTATATTATTATTTTCTTTTCTCGTTTTGCTACACATATTTTGTATATGTATGTTTTATCTTTTATTATTTTTCCTTTATTCCACTAATGTTTAATGCATGAACATGTATGCAATGCATGATGCAAAAATTGAGGGTGTTACACACGATACCTTCATATGCATTGTTCTTGAACCAAACATGTTGTGTGACCTCCCAATCAACTCAACCATAATTCCTCCTGAGCTTGGTTGTTGAACCTCAACTTCTCCCTAAGACTAGTTCAATGGATCCCGTTACCAGCCATGTCTTCACCTCAAGCAACACCTGCACATGAACAAACAACCAATTCTTCCGAGCACAAGTCCTCAACTTGACTCTCCTTAGTTCGAAAATTACAACACCTTACATGAGCACCTCACATAAGCATGTTGCAAATATAGCAAGATAATGTACACAATAATCAGTCAAAAAACATCAAAAACTTAGTCCAAAAGTACTAAGCAAATCTTCCCATAAGTGTAAAGCAAGTTTGAAACATTGGAAATGAAAAACATAGCAGCCACACGATTATTTCAGCACATAGAAAGTTCAGACAGTCCAAAACAGCCGCTATGCATTATACAAGAAAAGTTCGGACATTCCGGAACGTAAAACACGTGCAGCTCACGTGCAGCAAAAATTCGGATAGTGTGAAGTGTGTTTCTCAAGTATATTCAAAACTTTGCATGTAAATGTACACGTTTAACATAATTGTCAATGTATTCAGCACATAGGCCTCACAGATGGCCCTGGACTCACTCCAGAGAATGGGCGCGAGGGCTTAAGGTCCTCCATGGGGACCTACAGCTTCTTGAAGGCAGCGAAGTTGATGAGGTTGAGAGATGCTCCGCCATCAACATGAACATGGAAGAGATGGAGGTTGTTGATAGTCGGAAAGACTATCATCGGAAGTTGCCCAGCTCTCGCCATATTCTTGGAGCAGTCGGAGGCGTCGAAGGTGATCGCAGTGTCCATCCACCTCCGATGTGGTTTCGCCTTGAGGGTGGGAGCTACAGCAGCTACCTCTCGACGCAAGGTTTTCACCACGCGCCGGGAAGTAATGTCCAACGACCCTCCATACATCATATGGAGAGTCATCCTTTGCTCATTATTGGAGCTGGTGTCGGAGTCATCGACGTTGATGTAGACTGCCTTCACGCCTTCTTGGCGTCTTGGAATCCTAGCTCCTACTCCGATGGAGCTTCGGTGACCTTTTGTTTTCCTTCCCATTGGTGAAAAGGCGCGTCATATTGACGCTTGTGTTGGGCACGCTCGGCCAGCCTTTTGACCTCTTGGCAGTCCTCGAGACTATGACCTGAATGATAGTAGGATAAATCCCGATCTTCCGAGAGGTATGGTAAACTTGATTGGGTGGAGATCTCGACGTTGATGATCCAAGGCTCCGAGCGAACGGAACCCCGCAATCACTACACCACTGCTCCGTTGGTTATCACCCGTGTCACACGAATGACCTCGCCACGAAGGCTTATCCCTGCAAGTGCAATCAAGAACACAAGCAAGAACAGAAAATTTGCAATCAAAACTGAATTGATCACGAAGTAGGTCTCACAACCGATGTACGGTGACACTGTTCAATGACAGATTGTATCTAAGAAAAATCCAACCCTAATGTGGTGATGGCTACTGTATAAATAGGAGTTAGGGGCGTGCAAGACCCTTGGACGCAACCCTAATGGGCTTCCACATGATACACAGGCAGCAGCCCAAAGGACGTTGGCGCAGCACCGGACAGATTCTGTACACCCACTTGTTTTGCCAATTCCCATCAACTCTGAAGGAATTTTGAGGTGGGGCCGGTTCCATTGGAAGCTTTATGAAATCGCGGTTCCAACCATATATATAACGTCCAAATCTGACTTCCTATATCTCCGGGACATCAATTTTGGTGAAGGCAGCTCTTGGACCCCGAGGTGGAGTCGAAGTCAAATTGGGCTTGGACTCCTTGGGGTGGAAATCCTATCTCCACCTCCTTGACTCCTTGGACTCCTCCAAGCCCTTTCTGGTCCTCTCCATTGTTCCTAATCAATAAAACATGCATGAAAACAAGCGTAAGTTCTGAAAAATAATTGACAAGGTTAGAATGTACCTGGAGATCCAATTGTCACGCACATGCTCTAATGATCGGTCCTTGTATTGTATGCAAAGGAGAGATGTCCTCATCACTGAAGAGTTGTAGATCGGGCAACACATCTTGTTGTTGTCGTCATTAGACGACGGTCATGGGCGCTTGTCGGGGCACGACCCCCGACCACCTGGAGCTGTAGCAGTTACAGATGTAGGTGCGCCGACAAGTGGCTTTTTGCTAGTTGCCTTCTTCTTACCACTGCCTTGGGTAGTGGCTCCCGCCTTGGAAGCAGATGGTGCTCCTGCCTCCGTGGATGGATTGGAGTGCCAGTCACGCACTTCAGCAGCTCTAGCGCATTTATCTACCAGGCTGAAGAGCTCTGTAACGTCGTGGACGTTCTTTGTGTCTAGTTTCTTCAACATCTTCTTGTCTCTAACGCCCTGTCGGAATGCAACAACAATGTAGGCGTTGGAGATAGAAGGGATAGTGTTTTGTACCTGAGAGAACCGCTGGATGAAGGAGTGCAGTGATTCTCCCAGATTTTGTCGTACAGCAAAGAGTTCCAGTTTAGTGCCAGGGTGAGTGTATGAACTCTCAAAGTTGGCAGTTAACTGGTGACATAGCTCTCCCCAACTGTAGATGGAGTTGGGGGAAGGCTCATGAATTATGACCGGGCAGTACCGGTCAAGGCTACTGGGAAATAATTGGTCATTACAGCCTCATTCTCTCCTGCAACGAGGATAGTCGTGGAATATATCTGTAGGAATTCGATAGGGTTGATAGTCCCATCATATTTCTCCGGCAGATGAGGTCGAAACTTGGGTGGCCACTCCACCATGGAAGATGTGGTGTGAGCACCGCACAGCCACCACCTAATCTTAAAGGGGAAGACTCCTCTAGGATGCGTCGCCTCTCGTAGTTACACTCGATGGTGACATGACCATCTTCCTCCACGTAATGGCGATTGAGTTTCGCCTTGAGGTCTCCCGTCAAGAGTTTGGACACCGTATAAGTATGGCGAGCCATCGAAGGGGTGCGGGGCGTCGCGTGATGCGACAACGCATGTCCCCTCTGCGACGGCCTAGGTCCAAGTCATCTCAACAAGGTCGTGTTGCGTGTAGGTGCCGACCTAGGCTCAAGCTACGGCAGATTGTCGAGCGTTGTGGCTGAAGCGGTGACCAGATGATCGACGTCGTTGCACCACTGCTCTAGCGTTGCTAGAGGTGCGTCCGGTGCAAGTGGACGCTGAAGAAGAGCATGCGCTGCAATCAGCACATTCTCTAGGCTTGAGGTCGATTTAGTGACCGACGCTAGGACACCATCCTGCAACTAACTAGCAGCAGCTGCTGCTATAGCAGGTGGTGGTCCGTTGTTTCCAGGCTGTTGTCCTGGAGCTCCAACTTGTGGATTAGTGGAAGGATTGCCACCAGGACAACAAGAGGTGTCACCAACTTCATTGCCTCCTCCAGCCTGTGCATCCGAGCTGGTGGAAGCAGTAATGGAGTTCACCATGGTTGATCTTGAAATTCTTGAGATCTCCCCCTACTTGGCACGTCAAATGTTGAAGTGTGTGATCGACACTTCCCCTAGTACTACTAAGAAGTAGTCCACGGAGGTTCCTTTTTAGGAGGGGCCTAGCTCAAAGAACTCAAGAACAGAGGTGACACAGAGATTTTTACGTGGTTCGGGCCGCCTGAGCGTAATACCCTACACCATGGGGTTGTGTTGTATGCTTGAGCGTGTTGCGTATGTCTAGAGTTATATGGATTAAGTCCAGATTAAGTTTCTACTATGCAACTCAGACCTTTTATATGCCAAGGTCTGGCCTGTTACAGCGAGGTCGAGGCCCGACAGTTGGCCTCGGGTTTATTAAGCACCATGTACGCGATCTAGGCGCTTAACAGCGGTTTATTTGTGTAATAATGTGCCTTGATGGCAGCATTACCATGTTTGAAGGCCCTCTGATCGTGTGTCATTAATGCAGTATTAATGAGGCGTTAACCAGGTCTTGTAACGGCTGATTTATAGGCACTTGAATATCTGCGCTATTGGAGATCCCGGATTCATTCCCGTTGGAGAGGTAGGGTCCAACATGTGGCAGCTCTGGAACCACTCTTAAGAGGGAGGCAGGTCCGGCATCGCAGGACACGTGGAAGCACTGGATCCACGCTTAGGAGGGAGGCAGGTCCGGCATCGTGGTACACATGGCAAAACTGGAGCTACCCTTAGTAGGGAGGCAGGTCCGGTACCGCGGGACACGTGGCAGCACTGAAGCCACCCTTATGAGGGAGGCAGGTCCGGCACTACGAGACACGTGGCAGCGCTGGAGCCACCCTTAGGAGGGAGGCATATCCAGCACTACGGGACACGTGTTGGCCTCCGAAGTTCTTCTATTCTGGAAGGTGGGACTCAGCGCTTCTTCTTCTGGTACTCGAGGGTACCTGGTCTGCAAGGTACCGACAACACTAAAAGATTGTACTCAGTGTAGGGCTTGGAAAATGTCATCTCTATATAAGTTTACTTCTATAAATGGATTGATTTCAGCTTATGGCCTCAGGACAAAAGTGGAGCTAAAAATGGATTTTATAATGCGTGATTGATAATACTAGATGCTGGTACCGTCCGGTCAGGTATTGTGGAGTGTGGACTGTATGAATGGCTTAATGCTATTAAACATCATCATCATCATTAGTGCAGGGAGAGAGAGAGAGATTTTATTCCGAAAAGCACCAGGTTTAGGCCCGATTAGAGAGAGAGATTTGCTACACTGTAATCCATGTAATCTGTTTGCCATTGATCTCAAGGTTGGAATGTGAAAAAAAAAAACCACTGATACTCCTGATGACATTTTCTAGTACTTGATGATGCTGATGTTGATGCTGATGACGCATCATTTGTACTTTTTCTTGTAATGTCGTCTCCTCGAGACACTGGGCTAATACTTGTTGAAAGTAAAATGAGAGAGAGGGAGACAAAGACAATTGCAAATGATTCAACTGTTGTTTCGTTCATTCATTCATCATGTATTTATACATTGTGAGGAGACACATTTGTGAGAAGACGTGGCTGTTTGGGAGGGCGGTTGGAACCGCTTGTGACCATTCAAGTGATCACATGGAAAATTTTTTGTAACACTCCTCCTTGAGCACTTGAACTCCTCCTTGAATGAAATTTATCTTCGAAAAACCCAATGGAAAAAATCTGAAGATATATACATAATAAAATGCTTGTGTAAAAACTCCTGAAATATTTATAAAACGGGAGAAAACACAGCATGAAATGTCTTAATTGTTTTCAAATAAAAACTCTTGTGGGGAAAATAAGAAAACAGACATTATCTCGCATTGTCATTGCCTCATTAAAACTTATTGTGAGAAAACTTGAAGTAAAACTCACATAAGAAAAAGAGTACAATTTGATGCTTATTTGTTAGGTTGCTTTCGATGAAGCTCCCCCTAAACCTTGCAAATCTCTAAGTCTACGCATACCAATACCCGCAACACATTTAGAAAATGTGGAGTATGGTAGGTACTTAGTAAATAAATCTGCTAAGTTATCACATGACTTTGTTTGTTGGAGATCAATCTATCCATTCACTTGAAGTTCATGTGGCTAAAATAGTTTAGGAGCTATGTGTTTAGTAAAATTAGTTTTCACATATCCTGACTGCATCTGAGCAATGTAAGCTACATTATCTTTATAGATAATAGTTTGTGACTCAATAGGTCCAATGCCACTTGAGACTTGCATATGATTAATCACTCTACCTAACCAAGCACATTCACCTGCGGCCTCATATAATGTTATGATTTCTGAGTGATTTGAAGACGTAGCAATTAGAGTCTGTTTTGAAGACTTCCAAGAAATTGTCGTATGTCCGTGTAAAAACACGAAACCTGTTTGTGATCTACCATTGTGAGGATCACTTAAATAACCTGCATCGGCACAGCCAATGAGGTTTAGATCTTGTTTCTTTGGAAAGAATAATCCAAGATCTTGTGTACCTTAAAGGTATCTTAAAATATTCTTCACTCCATTCCAATGTCGTATGTTAGGAGCGATACTGTATATTGCTAACAAATTTACTACAAAAGCAATATTGGGTCTTGTATTATTTGCAAGATACATAAGTGCACCAATAGCACTAAGGTATGGGTATTCAGAACCCCAACACTTCTTCTCCTTCTTGGCATTGCCGAAATGGATATGTATCCCTTTCTAAGCCTCTTACTACCATAGGAGTTTCAGATGGATATGCTTTCATATCGAATTTCTCCAATACTTTTTGAACATAAGTTGATTGGTGTACGAGAATGCCCGTATGAAGGTGCTCGAGTTGTAAATCCAAGCAAAACTTAGTTTTACCTAAATCCTTCATCACGAACTCCCTTTTAAGATGATTTTGTGCCTCTTTAATGTCATTCTCAGTGCCAATGATATTTAAATCATCAACATAAACTGATATGATGCAAAAACCAGTTGAGGATCTTCGAATGAATACACAAGGGTAATCATCATTAGTAGAGTAGCCTTTGTTTAAAAAGAACTCCTTCAGTCAGTTATACCACATCCTTCCAGACTGTTTCAAGCCATATAAAGACTTGTTATGTTTAACACAAAACATGTTGCGATCCACTTTTCATTCGGTATGGGTATCCCATCAGGAACCTTCATATAAATATCCGAATCTCGTGACCCATATAAATATGCAGTCACGACATCCATCAATTGCAAAGATAGATGTTTTTGTGTTGCCAGAGATATCAAGTATCAGAAAGTTATTACATTCATAACAGGAGAATATGTTTCATTGAAATCAATGTTGGGTCTCTGCGTAAACTCTTGTGCAACTAGCCTTGCCTTGTATCTCACAACCTCATTGTTTTCATTCTGCTTTCGAACGAAAACCCATTTAAACCCAACAGGATAGGTTTGAGGAGTAGTAGGTATTACATTACTGAATACCTCTCTCTTTTTAAGTGAGTCAAGTTCAACCTTTATTGTTTCTTTCCATTTGATCCAGTCCGAGTGTTGTTTACACTCTGCCATGGTCTTAGGATCAGGATCTTGGAGAAGATCAGCTATCATGGTTGAAAAGCATGAGTTGACGACCGTTGTACTACGGTCAAGTAATTCTCCGGAACTAGTATAATTGATGGAAATTTCCTTTATCACCTGAAATTCTTCATGACTTCCCACATAAAAGAATCAGGGTTTTCCTATTGTCCAGCCTACTCTATAGTGCGCACTTGAAGGCTAGATGTTGGATTTAAAATATCCATTTGATGTGTGCAAACATTTTGTTGACTCGCATTTACTTTCCTCAAGGAAGGTTTAGTCTTCAGACGCTTGCTTGAAGCATCTATTCCCTTACTTGACAGTGGTTTTTATTGGTACCTCCACTCGGCAAGGTGCATTAATTGCAGGATTCAAAGACTTTGTGACATTATTATAGTCAGTAAATGCATCTGGTAGGTTACTAGCAATTTTTTGTAACACTATAATTTTCTGAACATGAAGTTCAGTTTCTTTTGTACGTGGATCAATATTTAGGATGGATTTGTCATCCCAAATTATTTCTCGGCTTTCATTGGAAAATTTATTATCTCCCCCTAAAGCCAGTAAATGATCCTCATTAAAAATACAAGCAGCGAACCAGGCCATGAATAAATTTCCTGTTAAAGGCTCCAGTTATTTAATAATAGACGGGGATTGATATCACACGTATATTCCTAATTTCCTATGAGGACCCATAGAAGTTCACTTAGGTGGTCAAATTGGTGTGTACACAGCACAACCAAATTTCCGTAGATGGGAGATATTGGGTTGATCTCCACGTACAAGATGTAAAGGGGAGGTGGTATGATATGCAGTTGGTCTAAGTAGAAGAAGATCAGCAACATGTAAAACTGCATGACTGTTGACGGCTCCTAAGGTATACTAAGAAATCATCCCCGGCAACAGTGCCAGGAATGCTTGTTGGTATTACTTATGCACCATTAACTAAACATCTCCAACTAATGTGTCAGAAATGCTTGTTAATGGTTCTATTGGATCACAGAGTGAATTCCGCAAGCGCACGGAGATATCATTGTACATTTCCCCTTAAGAGTATTCTCAAGGGTGTCATTTATTTGATCTCAAAGGAAGGCGGGGTAGAGATATAACAATCATCAAGTGGAAAGGGTAGAAAGGTCTAGGTAAGAATCTAGTAAGGATGGATAAAATAATAGTGGAGGTAGTGTGACACACACAAAAGCTTTCAAGTCTAAGGGGGATAAGAGGATCCTAGAGGTTAGTTAAGGTTGAGAGTTATGGAGGTACACCTACTATGCTCTATTGTACATATACATAGTCTAAACTAATTATTCATAAGCTAGATCAATAGTGAATATTTATGCTATGTGGTTCAACACATCGGGCACGGGCTTACCCCTAACAATACTAGGACGACTCCCGCTAAGAGCCTGTGGCATAGCCGAACGTGGAGGATTACAAAGGACAGATAGGGTTGTCACCACCTACTGCCTACCTCTTCAATCCGTGGGTCCATGAGACATCCAATGCTACTTAGCTATCCTAGCACCATGCTAGCATATTAAGTAATTACCTTAAGAGCCTAGGCACAATCCATCCTAAGGCAATAAATTGAATCATCATTGAACCAATGTGGATACACAACATAATTATCCAAACTAACATAGTTATGTTATAATTAACTAGACTATAGTGGGGTCTACAGGTTCTACGATAATGAGATATGTTCATGATGAAACAGTCATAGAAGCTATACCTTCCACATACATGGACTCCACAATCAAACAAAAAACGCTTTGCTCAAGTATATGTATAAGTAGAGACTAAAGATACTATCTTTATTATGCATAAAGTCACAAATACAAGAAAGAATACATGAGTCATACCTTTCCCAATGTAGGATTGGGAAGAGAGAGACTCCTTACTCCTTTCCCAATTTGGACTTGGAACTAGAGACTCTCTTCTCTACAACCTAACTCCTCTAAGACTATGGATGATAGTGTCTACAATTGAGATGAAGCTCAAGTGGTGTGTGTTGAAGTGAGGGGTAGGGGGTCCTATTTATACTAGTGTTGAGGTCGGTTTCCGCCACCAAAAGCATGTGAATCAGTCACCATTGACTCCTTCAAGCCAGGAGGAGCCAACACGCGTCGTTTGACCGTGTTTGGCGCCAGGAAGAGGTCACCCGAACCACGGGTTCGGCCGACCTGGTCAGCACTCCAAACGCGAAGTGCTTCCTCCAATTGGCTGCCAGGTGGGCCCCCTTGATGTATATGGGTGATACACCGTTGGATCTCCTCGGATACTTCTGTTTGTGGGCCATTTGATCCATGGGATGCCATGTGTCATCGCCTGATTGGCTATGATGATATTTTATAGGATTGGTCCCTCTACATTTCCTCATTTCCTGCATAAAATGTTGCATACACATATTTCTCCAAGTCCAAGTGGAATTGGGTTAGATATAAAGGTGATGTGTGCAAGAAATGACAAATCCTTCACATAATTGAGTTAAATTGACAGATGAAATTGGTATATAACAACCGTCAACAAACTCCCCCAAGCTTATCCTTTGCTCGTCCCGAGCGAAGTCAAGACCTTAGGTTGATGATCAGGAGTTGCTACAATGTCTTATTTTCAAAAGTATCTAATGCACAACAAGATACTCTACCTAGTATTGCAGAAATTGGCTATGAAACCCTACCTTTCTTAAGTTATCATGGGGCTTATGCTTTCTCATATTCATGAGTAGTTGAAAGGTAGAATAGCAAATGGAGCAAACGTAGCCTAGAAATCAAGTTCCACTTAAATCCTGGAGAATTCAATTTAGATATTAAGTACCTCAATTTGATTCTCTCAATCACTCCTTTGTGGATAGTGGAAATATTTCCTCACCAAAGCATCGTGCCTCTACTATTCCTACTCATTGAATATGGCTTGTATGTGGAGCTTGGTAAGGAAAGTAAGTAGGCATATTTGCATCACATATATTTCTAAGTCAAAAGAGTAAGCCGTAAGAGAATTCAAATCAAAACTTTTTGATTCAAGACTAGTGCATGTGTGATGGAGTGGAAGTGGATGTGGATACTTGAGATAAACTCCTTTTTTGGTATAATCTCTCTTTCTTTTGCAGAAATAAAGCATGGCTACTTTTCTTTTCTCTTTTTTTTCTCATGCTTATGATGTAAGCATGCTTTTTTTCATTTTCTTTTTGTAGCCATGTCTTCTACTCCCATTCTTTGCAATGAATTTTGAAGAGAGTGCTAAACATGAATAACATGGAGTTTCTCTTTTTATTGTGGTATGGTGGATATGATGGACGTTTTGCTTACTTCTAGTGTAGAAGTATAGCATGTGTAAGTGAAGTCTTGAATTCAAAAAGAGTTGAATGATTTCTCACATAGGTCTATACTAGTTTGACTAGGCTCAATGTGAAAGCAAATAGCATATGCATAAGGTTTTGTCTACGTATAAACATCATATGGCTTTGGTAGGTATTTCCAATCAATTGAGGGAAATTCTTTTTAGAATTTCTCCGGAAATCTAAGTTTTACTTTCAAACTAGGACTAGCAGCCCTATTACCAATTCTAGTCTTGCAACAACATAGAATTAGATCAAGCTTTTGCTACCCACAACTTGCAAATTAAGGTAAAAGTAATTCAAACCAATGAAAGCAATATTCGGAGAGTAGCAAGTTGTAAACTAGAGACTTAGGAAAATAAAACAGAGCAACTATTCATCATTTCATCTATGTGAATTCTAAATCATTCTTACCGCACATCTTTATTTGATGAAAGCAATCTAAACTTTTTTTTGATGCAAGGTGGATGATGGATGGATGGAAAATAAATATGCAAGGAATGTGATACATGCATGTTACCTCAAGTGGGGATCCTCCCCCAAGCTTGTTCTTCAACTACCTCCTTGATAAGGGTTGAACCCTTGATAACAGAAGTACACTGCAAGATCTGCTTGTTGTTGTTGTAGCGTTGTGTTGAAGTTGGTGAATTGTGCATCCATGTGTTGTTGCCAATCCTGGGTACCTTGAACATGCTCTTTGAGTGTGTTGTATATGTCACCCATTCTCACTTCAAGTTCTCCCATACGTCTAGTGAGGTCCGTCATTCCTTGCCTATAGTCATGATGACTTCTAGCCGAAAAGGAACGACGTCCTCTCATGGACGTTGGGGGCAAGCTGCTAGAGCTTGAAGTGGATAAGGGTGGACCCCTTTGCCATTCTTGCCAAGATGATCCCCCAGTCTCATACGTCGGAGGTTGAGTCCATCCGGGCGCATAACCTGTTGGGTTCTCTTCCTCTTGGTATTCATGGACCGGAGAGATTATCAGTGGAATGCCTGTGGCTGCAGCCCTCGCACGATTCCTTATTACCCTGCCAGAGACATTACTTCTTCTTGCTTCCTCAAGGGGCAGAAGATTAATGGTTAGCCTCCAGCATTTGTACAAATGAAAATCCGGGTTAGGTAACCGAATTTCATTAACAAAGCCGGGATAGAAAAATATCAAGGACCCATCTTGATCATGCTTAAGGGTATGTCCTTGCACTAAATAGTCTTCATCAATTAATTCTCTTTCAGTTTCAATTTATTCAAATGAAGAGTATTTAAGTGCTCCTACCCTATCAGCAATATGAGTAATCAATGAAGTGCATTCAATTGGTCCTGATTTTGAAATATAATCTAACCATTGTGTCATCATGGCTTTGACTGGAGCAACTTTTATCTTTTTAGTCATGGCAAACAAAATTTTCAATTCATCATCTCGCACAACCCTATCATCTCCCCTAGGGAACATAGTCATAGCCACCCATCTATGCATGAAGCGTAAGGTAGGGTTTTGGATGTGGCTATTACTAGGAGCCCTACATGTGACCTCACTAGTTAACTCATGCCAAAAACTTTGTTTGTTAAACTTAGGCAAATTGTCTAAATCTAGCAAACACCGTTTATGGAAGCCTAGGATGCTACCTAATTCTTTCCATAGGATGTTGTATTCTTTTTGAAATAATCTAAAAGAAATACCATCAAATCCTATTCTTAGCGTGCAAAGGAATTGGATAGTGAGAAGGTGTGAACCTTTCTCCTCTATGTGAGCAAAGTCATCAAATCCAATTGCATGCCAAATGGAAAGGAATTCGGAGTCCATTCCTATTTTGGAGATCAAATGTGGATCGTAAGCCTTGGTGTGGCGGAACTCACGATCTTGGAGAATCCTGCGAGCTTGATCTTCAACTTCGCTTCATATGTCGAGGTCATTATCATGAAGAAGTTGGTGTGGGTTGCTTCTCTCTTCCATGGGAGTGTCCTCACACACACTTCTCCTCATTGGGCTTGTACCCACGGAAGAGAGGCGTGCACTAGAACCTTCACCATGGCTTGAGCTTGCAGCCTCCTTCCTCTTTCCGAACAACCTCTTCATGTCTTTTTGAGTTCAACAAGTAAGAACAAAACAAGGCGAGAAAAATCTGAAAAGAGGCGATGTTTGGAAAACAAAACTCTCAACAAATTTTCCCCTCTTGAAAGCTTGTGTGTAAAATGCAAATGCAAACAAAAGAAAATCTTTTTGGGGATGGATTTGAGCAAGAGTGTTGCAATGAAGAGCAAGAAAAACAAGGTGAGCTAGAGAGTGACTTGGGGAGGTGTAAAATGATGTGGTGTGTGAAGAGGGGTGCTCCTCACGGCCACAATTTATAGGGTGCACCTTCCAACGGTCACTTAGGGTTCAAAATGTAGCCGTTGGAGGAAGGGGAGCCAAATTGGCTCCACTCCCTGTTCGGCCGACCAGGGGGTTCGGCCAACCTGACAGGTGCCCCCCCCCTAGTTCCCCTTTTGGCAAATGGCTCCCCAACGGCTATAAAGTTAGCACGTTGGTGAAATGCCACATGTGCAGCTCAAAAAAATTGTTTTTTTTCAAATAAAAACCTTTTCTCAAACCCAATAAAAATTTTCTTTTGAAAAGACAAAAAGAAAAAAATTTGATAGTTGAGAATATAAGATTCTCAACTTGATAGGAAAAATCAAATATGCAATGGGAAAAATCCAAATGGGGTGGAAAAATAAAGAAAGAAAAAATAAAGTGGGATAACTACCAATTTAACCTATTGGCGTAGGTCTCACCACCGTCCGATGAGATGGACATTCCTCCATCTTTATTTCACATCCGGGCCCAGAGGGATGGGCTCGGATGGCTTGTCTTGCTTCTTCCGCCATTCCTTCTTTGGGGGCTTGGTGGACTTGGGCATTCGGGAAGGTCCAGACGATTTCGTCGCCTTTGGGTACCGGCATGGTCAAAACGACGGATTCTCCTCATAGATTAATCTTCTCATGCATGTAATGAGTGAGTCCACCTTTGGAGGTGTGACTTCGACCTCTTTGATGTGTTTATCATTCGGCCCATACTTGATTCGAATCATGGAGAATTGTTCTGATTTTGGCCGAAAGTTAAACCTTTCCTCCTTGCCATTGATATGGAAGTGGATTTCTCCAGCTCCCACATCTATGCGAGCTTTTGCAGTGCTTAAGAATGGACGCCCAAGAATGAGTGGTGTATCTTTCTCAGTGTCCATGTCTAGCACCACAAAATCCATGGTTATGAAGCAGTTCCGGATCTTCACCGGGACGTCTTCAGCAATACCCGCTGGATAACGGACTGAAGAGTCAGCCAGTTGTAGCTGCATTGGTGTTGGAGTCAGCTTTGTGAAGTTCAGCTGCTTGAACACAACCTTGGGCATCACACTGACACTTGCTCCCAGATCACAAAGTGTCTTGTCAAAGTGGTGAGCCCCAATTGAGCATGAAATGGTAGGACACCCAGGGTCCTTCTGCCAGTTGCTCTCTCGTACGGAAATCATGTTGACATTTTCCGTCGGAGGTTCTGGCTGGTGAAGGATGAGGATAGTCCTTCCATCTTTTCATTGATATTCTCTAGGGTCTTGTCATTAGCTGACAGCTTCTTGGATAGGGCATCGTTGATCTTGAGCTAGCTAGTGGCAAGTTCTCTCAAGTTGGGCTGATTTCCAGGGTTGCCATTGTTGTTGTACCCTCCTTGAAATAATGGGCATTGTTGATCCCACCCTTGACCTCCTGGACGATAGCCATTGTTGTTGTTCAAATTTCCGTTGTTGGCGAGGTATAAGGCATCCTCACGAGTTTCTGAGCAATCATTTCCCATATGACCTGTGTCACCACAGACTTCGCACGTGATGTGAGAGTCTATAGGCATTGCCAGACACTTCACCACTGGCTTGTCCATCAATTTTCTTAATTAGGAGGTCCAATTTTGCAGCGATCATGTCCACCTCCTTCAAGGTGTGCATGCCTCGCTGTCGGGTATGGAGACGCTCATCGTTCCATCCCATGTTGGACACCATCTTCTCAATAAGATCTTTATCTTTTGGCACCATTAATGAGAAGAAGTCTCCTCCAGTAGCAGCATCCAAATAGTCAAGAGCTGATGGGATCAGCCCGTTATAGAAATTTTGAATAAGGAGTTAGTCATCCATCCCATGGTGGGGACAGGATAGGATGTACTCCTGAAGCCTTTCCCATGCCTTGGGAATAGATTCCTTGGGCTCTTGCTGAAAGCTGGAAATCCTTCCACATAGGGCATTGGTTTTGCCCAAGGGGAAGAATTTGGCGAGGAATGTCGTAGAACACTTCTCCCAAGTGTCTACAGCACTTCGGTTCGCGTAGAACCACTGTTTCGCTCTCCCAAGGAGAGAGAACGGGAACAGTCTAAGACGGACCGCATCCGGAGACACGTCCTTGATCTTAAAAGTGTTGCAGATCTCGATGAATTATTGCAGGTGAGCACTTGCATCCTCGTTAGCCTTCCCACAGAATGGGTTGTCTTGCACCATAGTCATAAGGCCAGTTTTGATTTTGAATTTCACATCTCCCGTGTTAACAGTGGGTCCAATAGGCACATTGTTAGCAGAGGGAGCTGAGAGCTCACAAAGAGTCTTCTGGGCCATTGGCATTTGGATTGTTGGTGCAGAAATGTTGGCTTGCTTTGCTGCTCGAATTTTCTGAGGAGTAATGACACGGGGTCGGTCTCTCAGAAGAGATTCGGGATCTTCAACAAAGTTTTCTGGCAGGCGGAAACCAGACATATACTACCCTATTTTCACATTTAAAATGCGAAAACAAAGAATGGTTATCCTACTAAAATCCTACCCGGGGTTCTATCCTATTCACTCATTCATGCTATATATCTATTTGCCTTCCCCGACAATGGCGCCAGAAATGCTTGTTGACGGCTCCTAAGGTATACTAACAAATCATCCCCAGCAACGGAGCTAGAAATGCTTGTTGGTATTACTTATGCACCATTAACTAAACATCTCCAACTGATGTGTCAGAAATGCTTGTTAATGGTTCTATTGGATCATAGAGTGAATTCCGCAAGTGCACGGAGATATCATTGTAGCATTTTCCCTTAAGAGTATTCCCAAGGGTGTCATTTATTTGATCCCAAAGGAAGGTGGGGTAGAGATATAACAATCATCAAGTGGAAAGGGTAGAAAGGTATAGGTAAGAATCTAGTAAGGATGGATAAAATAATAGTGGAGGTAGTGTGACACACACAAAAGCTTTCAAGTCTAAGGGGGATAAGAGGATCCTAGAGGTTAGTTAAGGTTGAGAGTTATGGAGGTACTCCTACTATGCTCTATTGTACATATACATAGTCTAAACTAATTATTCATAAGCTAGATCAATACTGAATACTTATGCTATATGGTTCAACACATCGGGCACGGGCTTACCCCTAACAATACTAGGGCGACTCCCGCCAAGAGCCTGTGGCATAGCCAAACGTGGAGGATTACAAAGAACGGATAGGGTTGTCACGACCTACTGCCTACCTCTTCAATCCGTGGGTCTACGAGACATCCAATGCTACTTAGCTATCCTAGCACCATGCTAGCATATTAAGTAATTACCTTAAGAGCCTAGGCACATTCCATCCTAATGCAATGACTTGAATCATCATTGAACCAATGTTGATACACAATATAATTATCCATACTAACCTAGTTATGTTATAATTAACTAGACTATAGTGGGGGTCTATAGGTTCTATGATAATGAGATATGTTCATGGTGAAACAGTCATAGAAGCTATACCTTCCACATACATGGACTCCACAATCAAACAAGAAACACTTTGCCCAAGTGTATGTATAAGTAGAGACTAAAGATACTATCTTTATTATGCATAAATTCACAAATACAAGAAAGAATACATGAGCCATACCTTTCCCAATGTAGGATTGGTAAGAGAGAGACTCCTTACTCCTTTCCCAATTTGGACTTGGGACTAGAGACTCTCCTCTCTACAACCTAACTCCTCTATGACTATGGATGATAGTGTACACAATAGAGATGAAGCTCAAGTCGTGTGTTGAAGTGAGGGGTAGGGGGTCCTATTTATACTAGTGTTGAGGTCGGTTCCCGCCACCAAAAGCGCGCGAATCAGTCACCATTGACTCCTTCAAGCCAGGAGGAGCCAACACGCGTCGTTTGACCGCGTTTGATGCCAGGAAGAGGTTGGCCGAACCAGGGGTTCGACCGACCTGGTCAGCACTTCAAACGCGGAGTGCTTCCTCCAGGTGGCTGCCAGGTGGTCCCCCTTGATGTATATGGGTGATACACAATTGGATCTCCTCGGATACTTCTGTTTGCGGGCTATTTGATCCATGGGATGCCACATGTCGTCGCCTGATTGGCTGGGATGATATTTTATAGGATTGGTCCCTCTACATTTCCTCATTTCCTGCATAAAATCCTGCATACACATATTTCTCCAAGTCCAAGTAGAATTGGGTTAGATAGAAAGGTGATGTGTGCAAGAAATGACATATCCTTCATATAATTGATTAAATTGACAGATGAAATTGGTATATAACAGCCGTCAACAATGACCCCGACAAGATGAGGGTAAATTGCAACCTTGTAATAAAGGCCTAGCTATAAGCTTTACTCTCTTTATAAGAGATTCTGCTAAACCATTTTGTGTATGAACATATGGAACAGAATGTTGTACTTCAATCTCTTGAGCCATACAATAATCGTTGAAGGCACGAGATGTAAATTCAGCGGCATTGTCCATACGGATATTTTTTATCCTATATTCAGGATAATTTGCTTTCAACCTTATGACTTGTATCATAAATTTGGCAAAAGCATGGTTATGTGTAGATAATAAGCAAACGTGCGACCATCTTGTAGATGCGTCGATTAAAACCATGAAGTATCTAAATGGACCACACATAGGTTGTATGGGTCCACAAATATATCCTTGAATTCTTTCAAGGAATTTTAAAGGTTTAGCATGGATCTTAAGCGGAGAAGGCCGCAAGATCAACTTGCCCATAGCACATGAAGTACACACAAAATCATTTGATTTTGGAAATTTGGTGTTGTTTAAATCATGGCCGGTGCAATTTTCAATAATTTTCTGCATTATCCCTATTCCGGGGTGGCCTAGGCGTGAATGTCAGGTCTTGAATGTATCAACATTCTGGAAAATCATCTTGTATGCAACATATGGTACGGGTTTTATGTACGAATAGTACGGTCCAGATGGAGTAGAAGGAATTCTTTCTAGAACTTTTTTGGCCATATTCGGAAGATTTAGAAATAAGAAGAAATTCTTCTTTATTCTCTTCATGGGTATGTATATGTAACCCATTTTTCCGAATATCTCTAAAACTTATGAGAGTTTGTGTAGAATCGGGATACAATAAAGCATCATCAATCATCACTTGTGTCCCATTAGGAAACGTAATAGTGGCTCGCCCAGAGCCAACTATTGTCGCATCGCGTCCAGCGATGGTTAAAACATTTCCCGACCTCCGAGTTAGGGTCTGAAAATATTTTGTTTTCCTAAGTATAGAGTTAGTGGTGCAACTATCCACAAGGCACATTTCTTCTTTCATCGGAAAGTTCCTATAAAATCTAATAATTAAGAATTGTAATAATACAATTAGTTGCATTGAAATAATATATATGTACATAAAATATTAGAGTGTTGAATGACCCTAATGCAATATAAATAATATCTACATTACAACACACTTATATTTACATAGACTATAGATATGTTCATTTGTATGGTGGAAGATCTATAAAAGATCATCGAAAACATTGTTCGAATTATATTCCACCATAGTTTTGTCCATGTCCATGTGGTCATCATCATTCAACGTTGGCTCATCGTTGTTAGGATTTGTATTCTCACTAGAACAACCAACTTGAAACGTTGAATTTGTCGGGATGCTGAAATGAGATTCATATCCATTTCCCGATTATTGATTCTTCTTGTCATTCCCAAGTGATTTCTGGTACAATGCCACTAGGTGTTTAGGTGTGCGGCACTTATCTGTTGTATTTTTGTAAGTGCCACATGCCTTACACTGCACAGTCTTCCCTTTGAAGGGAGCACCATTCTTTTTCATTATCTTTGAAAATTTCTTATTTTTCTGCCTATTGCGACGGTGCCTAGCGGATCTACCATTCTTCTTTGGATTTGCATCCTTAGAAGAATTTGCTTTCTTCTCATTGTGATGAATTTCAGGGAGAGGAGCAGCCCCAACACGACGTTGGTGATGATTCTTAATAGTAAATTCATCATGCTTCTCGGCCTGAAGTAAATCTCGAATGAGGTCAGCATAAGTTTGGTAGTTCCGGGCCCGATATTGATGTTGTAAGATCCTATCAGAGTGGAGCATAATTTGAAGAGTCTTTTCAATCTTGTCATCCTCTGATGGTTCTTTCTCACAAAATCGCAATTTGGCGTACACCTTATGAACAATATGATTATAATCTCCAATAGACTTAAAATCTTGGAGACGAAGTTGAGTCCACTCGTGGTTGGCCTCGGGCAATAAAATTGCCTTTTGCTGTTCATAACGGTTTCTAAGTGCAGTCCAAAGACTATGAGGCTCCTCCTCCATCACATATCCCAATTTTAAGTCGGGATGAAGGTGGTTCCGAATGATGTATAGTGCTTGGTACTTATGTGTATCCAGAAATGCTGCATTTCTTTCTTTAGGAGGATCAAGTGCAGCCATGATTCCTCGGTATGCCAAGCTTATCTTGATGTCCAATGCCCATATAGGATAGTTGTGACCATCAAGGACAAGTTCTTCGAACTCGCGAGCCATTGGGTCCTACATTTAGGTAAAAAGAGATTTTATTAATAAAATCATTATGGTGGTGTTGTAATATGTGTTAATCATGAAGAAAAACACATAAGAATTATTCATTTTTATCTAGCCAAATATCAAAATGGCTTGACAAAAAGAACATTTTACTTTATGTATGATTCACATTTCATTAAGCCAAATTTTGGAAAATGGTCTAACAGAAATTGAACCAAACAATCTTATATTTTATATGTGTAGTCAAATTTGTTCATCATAAGCCAAAATTTTAAAATTAGCTGAAGTGGCGGTATCTGTAAAAATTGTGAATATAATAAACAAAATTCTAAGTTCAGGCCAAATTTTTTAAAATAGCCTAACAAAGAATTTTGGACAATGTGGTTTTTAGTTTCATCTATATTTTGGCCAAAATTGAAAATTAGCCAAATATTAGAATTTATTGCAAATAAATGCAATATACATATTGTTATAATCAATATATGCATTGATCATAATTATATTTACAAATATTTACAATACAAACACACTTGCAGAAGTTTAAACTAAATTAAAACTGCAAATACTAATTAAACAGCAATTATTTACATCCCAGCCGAAAACGCGGTCAACCGAAAAACGTGGCCCACGGCCTGCTTCCTCTGATCTCGCAGCCAAGTGTGCAGCGAACGCGCGGCCCACGGCCTGCGTTCTCCGATCACGCGGTTTGGCACGCGACGGAGGCGCGGCCCATGGCCCGCATTCTCTGATATTTTCCCGCCTTTCTTCTTCCACCTCGATGTTGCACCCCCTTTCTTCCTCCTTACCGGCGCCGAACCCAAATCACTTAAGGATTTGGATGAACAACCGAGGCCCTTGGGCGGGTTACTCGGGATGTTCCAGCGAGATGTGCAAACCGACGGAGAACATGGTTCCCGCTTGGACTCGTGAGAGTCGGCGAGGAACCGGGTCCCGAAGGGACAACTTCCACTTGGGCAGTCGCCGGCGAGGTTGCGGGTGCTGTGACGGTTGAAGGCGGCGAAGATTGTGGTTGTGGAGTTCTCAGCACTAAGGATCTTCGAGGGATCCCCATTGGGCCAACCCGGATCCTCGTCGTTCGCCGTATCGACGGCGGCGTCACGACGTCAGCAACCGCCGGCGTCATGGTTCCGGTAGCCACTGTGATGTTTGGGTTGTATTCTCTTTCTCCTCCTCCCTCCTCCCCCAGTCCACTCGATGACAAAGGTCCTAGAACCGGCACAACCCGGTTGGGGTTTTCTCCAACGTGGACGGCGCTCGGTTCTTGTTGGCGACCCAATTGTTGGGCGTCCGGAACCGAGGGACAAACGGGGTAGGGGGTCGGAGGTCAATCTTCGACGTGGTGTTGTAGTATGCTTCTTGGCGGTGGTGCTATAGGGGTGACCACCACTCGGCGGTGGCGCCGACCTCCACGGCGGCAGCAGCGGCAGTGGCCAAAGCGTCGTCCGCCATGGCGCGCGCGGCGGCAACGCCAACAACGCCGACCACCAGGATGCACACGGCGATTTGTTCTTGCAGAATTGAAGCGGTGGTTCCGGCCACCACGAACAACCCGGCGATGGCGTCCTCCACGATCACTCATGCCATGGCGAAGTCGATGGAGTGCGTCTTCGTCTTGAAGAACGATGACAACAAAATCGGTGAGTCGTCTAGACATCTTACCATGTTCTTCTCTTTGTTCTTCCTCTCGATCGCTCGGTAGAGCGTGCTGATAACGTGTTGAAAGTAAAGAGAGAGAGACAAAGACACTTGCAAATTATTCAACTGTTGTTTCATTCATTCATTCACCATGTATTTATACATTCGTGAGGAGACGTAACTGTTCGAAAGGGCGGTTGAAACCGCTTGTGACCATTCAAGTGATCACATGGAAAATGTTTTGTAACAATACTTAGGGACCAGACTAACGGCGATCGTACAGCTAGCTAACGATTTACTATCTCCACTATCTCCGTCCCATCTTAACTTTATTTTTAAGTTTGATCAAATCCACCTTTTACTAATGATTTATCTAATTTCGATCAACTTTAATAATCTAAAAATTGTACTTTTACAGCAGCCATAGCAAAGGCAGGCTTGCTCTGTTTCTGCTCTGCATGATGATTCACTCTGTCCCGCTAGAGGACGTACATCAGACCACCGTTTCCTGTGCAACATATACTAAGTACATGTGTGTTTGCGCCAGCCAGCTACGCAATGTGCCAAAATGCTGATGTCGTTGCAGTTGCAGGCCATGTAAGAACGAAATTACAAGCCAGCAACACGTCACCTTATTTCCCAGTTATCTTCCATGTCCCTTGCTTTTCAGTCTATGAACAAGGCAACCCTCCTGGTAGATTACAGGACGCACGATAAACAGTCTAAAAAGGACATGCTATGACTGCAGTCTAGTTAATATAACTTCATGGCATGTAAGAACACAGACTATGTCTATATATCATACGAAGGAACCAAGATCAATACTGTAACTACTAATAAGCTCTGATGATCCACCGTCCGGTTCAGCAAAATCTGGTGTGGCCTCACTTGGAGATCTTAGCCGTAAGCTCCCGGACCAGCTTTGCCGCAACCATAGCCGTCATGCCATCCACCGTGTCACGCTGCGGGTTGAACTCCACCACATCCGCGGCAACGACATCGCCCTGCAGGTTCTGGAGGATGTTCAGCACGTCACGGAATGAGAGACCTCCTGGCTCGATGTGAGAGACACCAGGAGCGAATGCTGGGTCAAGGCAGTCCACGTCAACTGAGACGTACACTCCCTTCACACCTTCTCCGAGTTTCTGCGAGGGTGAAAAGTTTGAGGATAGGTTCAGATCATTAACCACCTAGCGGGAACAAGCTAGCTAGGAAAAACCACAGAACCATGTTCGTTTCAAGTAAAAATACCAATGACTCGTTAACTGTGATTATCAATTCAAGTTGGCAATCTAAAATGCAGTTCCTTCTGATGAAACGGTAGTCAGAATTGTAGTACATACATAAAACCAGATATTTGTGCAAATTAGAAAAAGGAAGCAAAATATACTACACTGTGATTGTGTCAAAGTGAGCTACCAGATTCTCAAGCTTCTCCCTGTTTCTTGAGAATGTCCGCATCTCATACTGTTCAACACCAAATCTCTTCCCCTGTTCACGTCCTTCTTTTGTAATTGACCTAAGCCCGACCTGAAAACCATCAGGATCAAGACACAGGAGCAGATAAGAAACTTTATTTACACTGTTGACAGAGCAACAAAAGCTTTGTTT